>OZ026515.1:109090628-109690628 GCA_964019695.1 Loripinus fragilis
ACAAAGTACTGGTTAACCACTTAGTCTTGAAAGCTTGTCCTAGAAAAAGTGTGGTTAGGTAAACTGACCGTCTGGACATGACCATAGCTGTTGACTGGGAGGTTAAACCTCAAAGGCTCAAACCGAACAAAATTAAAGCAAGTGCATTAGAATTTGCAATGATTGATGGTGTTTTTCTGTGTAGTGTTGAAAATATATAAAAGTTGGAAATTATCAGCTCACTTTCTTCTATGAAAAATGATACTAATTGTTACCACCAATTGAACTGATGAACTGATAACATCTATTGTCAAAGTTAAAATCTTATCATTGAATGGTAGGATATGCAATGAATTGCATGAGATCCATTTACTATGGTCAACAGCACTTGGTGTTGTCATTTTGTCTTTGTCTTCCAATCATGTGAAATTTTACCATTTCCTGATAGGAGATAGAACATGGTTTTTGGCTTCGCGCTAGTAAGTCGTATACATATATGGTATTTTTGAGGTTTGGTAATTTCATAAAAGAGACTTCTTGGAGGAAATTAGTGAGTACCAGTATATACGAGGGACATTTTTTATGTTCGTAGAGAGGTAGATTTAATGAAAACGGCGAAAGTAAATGCATACATCATGTATATATTTGGAAAGATTGAGCTTTTATCTATACATGCAACCTAAAATTATTTCAAAATGCATTACTTTAATGTCTTCTAAGAGGCAAAGCCATACCTTTATATCACACACTGGAAATATGGTAGAAATGTGACATTTATGGACTTAGTCTCTGGCAGAACGTCAGTAACAATTGCCTTGAAAATGGGTCCATAGCCATACACAGATTCTGAAAATTTGGCTGCAGATCAAGGACACCAGGTGCTACAATATTATATAAACATTATAGCAGATTCGCAGCAATTATTGGATATGGAAGATTTGTTTGGAACCTCAGCAAAGTGAACAGTAGGCATATAAACTTTTATTGTAAAAAGTTGACACAAGTGGAAGTTGGATACGGGCTTTTGAATGTGGCATAATATGTTAGATGTAAAACAGTATTATAATTTTTCTTGTTTATATGGTAGATGGAAGTGTTGTGGTAACTTTCATCCCAAAATAAAGTTAATGCTTTTGTTTTATTAGAAATGAACTGCAAAATAAATAGCCTAGGGGGTGCTAAAATCTCTTATTTTGTACATAAATGACATCATGGAGCGCTACTATATTTAGAAAATACATTTAAACTGGTTTTGTGCCTCTAAACAGGTGTTGAAATCACTTCAATAAGAAAATTATGCAGATCCGATTGTTATTGTGTTTTCTACGTGGGGTTGATTTACCCCACCCACTTTTTATAACATGGGGTAAGCCAGTTCCGGAAGTTGCCAGTTACATGCTTAAATCGATACATCAATATAACTGCTGACGAATGATTGAGTTTATCATGTGCTATGCAAAACCAGAAGAAATTTTAAAATTTGTTCATAATCGTAATTTTAACAGATATAATAACTAGCACATGACTGTGATTATTTTGGTATATTGATGGGTGTTTTAAAATTGTTATAGAACAGCAAACAACGTGCTTATAGTTTTGTTGCACTTGTCTACGATTAGCGTTTGAATAATCAATTTTGATGGTGCAAAAGAAAAATCGGCTTGAAAAATGCTTATATCACCATAGCGAATGGAACTTAACAGCGTCTAATTTCCTGCTTGCTGCGTGGTTAAAATGGCATGGATTTCGACCAGTGTCCTTTTCATGCCCTATTCAAAGCTATGTATCTTGACCGAACTAAGCGCTAATGATGTAAAATTTATATCAGTTGATAGAAAAAAGCTAGACCTTTCAAAATATATATACTTATGGTACCGTAAATTTTATAGTTGTAGAGATACAGCCCTATTCTACGAACATAAAAAATGACCCTCGTATTGCATTGTAATGCATCCCGTATCAAAGGTGGGGGCATTTTGGTTTTGATCTATGAGTTTATACCTCATACTTTTAATATTTGCAAATTGTATCTGTTACCAGGCGTTGTGTTTCAAAAACATGTGTATTAATTAAATTCCATGTTTTATTTCTTAAAGTTCCATCTTTTATTTGCTGAAGACATTAATTTTTTAACAAAAATATATGTTAAGAAGATAAAAGGTTAAATATTTCATGTGAATCATCAAACGAAATAGCATTCTTTATTTCTTCCAAAAGTGACAAAATAAAATTATGGGACCAGGCCGGGATCAAACTTGCGACCCCTGTTTCTGCAGTCACGAGTTCGATCCCAACCCGGTCCCATACTTTCGTGGAGATTGATCATTAAATAATTTCTATGGTCATTCTCCTCCCTTCCGCTGAATCATTCAAGAAGGGTTGTTGTCAGTTACAAGGGAAAGTATGTGTAGGAAGTACTGGTTAACTGCTTGTTCAAGCTTGCTTAGGAAAATGTGTGGTTTGGTGAACTGACAGTGCCACCATGACCATAGCTGCTGACTGGGACGTTAAGCAACATAACGAAATGAGACAAAATAATTAGAAAAAATGTTATAACCATTTTAAAATAAAAACTGGAACAAGAAAAGTTAAGGTTTTATGTGCTGTCCGAGTTGCACCCCTGACCTTTTATTCAAAATTTAAGATTGTTCAGATAAATCTTTCTTTTTTTCAAAGTCATGATTTGGTTACCACACATACTGATTTTGGGCTATAATCATTTAAAATTTTGGTGTTCAAAATTGGGATTTAATTGTGTGTTTCGTAATGGTCTTTTAATCATCCGGCACCCAAAGATCGTATTCATTAGACCTTGTATTGTTTGTGAAATATGAACATATAATTACTCAGATGTTCAAGAATGTATCTGACTTTAAAACTCTTTATTTAACCCCACTGGGGTCACTATATAACCACCTGAGGAAATATTGTAGAAAAAAAATGAAAAAATAAATGTTTATTAGCCCTTGTCATGCTGAATATTTTAGTACTACAATGTACTATCCTTCACAATTTTTAAACTGTTAACCAAACAGTATTCCAGTTGTAAGCATGTGAATTTCAATCAGCGTGGAAAACAGTGTGGATCTTAATCAGATTGCTTCACCAGCACACAAGATTTCTTATCGATACTTTACGCATTTACGCAGATGCCTCTAATAAACACCCATGCTGACAGAAGCAGCGAAGCTAGAGGTCTAAATTCTAGTCTGAGCCATCATTCTGCATCCATACTTGGTGTGTGCGAGCAGCAAATGCTCTGGCAAGTCTGCACAGACTTGCCTGTGCCTTTGCTGCTCACTGATGCAATAAGTACCAAAATCTCGTCGACTGACCCATATGCTAATTAATACAATATCTTATGTTTGTTTGATACTTTGTGGCTGGAAATGGTCATTTGAAATGGCTTTAAAGCCATTGTGGTAAGAACCCTTTTCACATGCACTGTCACATGTTGAACCTTAATTCACAGGTAACATGAGGAGGTCACTCTTTATAAATATCATTTTTCCTTGTTATTCTTCAAAACCTGAGGTTGGATATTTTCTAATGAATCATCTCTGGAAATGACTGGCATGAACTGTCAATATCTGTTTTTAATATAAAATAAAGGAAAAGAATGTTGGATTTGTCTTCCAACAAATGTCAATTCAAGAGCAGTTTTGGTTAAGTAGCATTGTCAACACTGTTTTCCTTTATTAATTGGAACCATTTTGAATAAAGCTACTTGAAATTGTTTAAATAATAAATTGAAAACTGGTGATTTGAAGTGTGTTGTGCTTTTAAACATGTTTGATACGCTATTGAAAATAATTTCATTTAGATTAATTTGCTAGGACTTATAAATCTAACAGATGATTGGATGGTCCAAATAAAATGTGAGACTAAAGCACATTGTTTGTAATAATTCAGGCCTTTAGTTAAGAGTGTGTAACTAAAAATGTTTTTCTTATTTCTCAACCAAAACATATGTTATGGGTACTCAAAAGAACCCTCTCGATGAGACAGTTCTATTGAGCACCCAAAACATATGTTAGAACAGCTGAGTAAGAAAACATTTAGAATTTTACGCGCAAAAATTTTGATATAATTCATATTGCCACTTTCAAGAAGTATTGACACAAGATTTGGAATTTACCCTCAAATATGGAATTTTGAGAGGTACTCAGGCCTCGAGATAATAGAGCATGATTGAAAGCTATTTCTCTTATATCTTATCCAAAACATATGTTGTGGGTACTCAAAAGAACAGTTTCAATGAGACGGTTCTTTTGAGAATCCAAAACACATGTTTAAATTGATGAGTAAGAAAATATTTCAAATTTATGTTCATCTAATGTTCTTTTAGAGCATCCAAAACACATGTTAGAAAATATTTACAATTTATTTTAAAAATGTCCCCTACCCAGGGCATGAGTAATTATTGTAAGTCACCATTTTGCTACATGTTGAATACTGAATGACAATGGCAGAACGTTACATGAAAGACTGAGATGGGCCATGTGAAGCATGCATTTTTTTTAAAAATCAAGTTTTTGAGGGATTTGAGAAAGCTCATTTATTAACCCATTTATGCCTAATGGAAGTTCCCACCCTTATCAATTGGACAAATCCATTTCAAATTTAAGGTTTGTGTGGATAGTTAGTTTCAATTACATTCAAATTTTAAAAGTTCATTCTGTAAGCAAACAGTGAAGAACTTGATCAGGCGCCACATTCTGCGGGGTATGACCTAGTTCTGCACCATTAAATATGATTTGCTGATGTCTCATAAAAAGGACGCTAGGCTTAAATGGGTTAAACCCCCTGAATCTGAATTAATTCACAAGCTGCCATCGGTAATCTAGGTCTGCACTTTTTTCTAGACCCTTTTGTCAGGTAACTACCAAAAAATTTCCAAGATTTTAGAGCATTCTCTGTAACGGACAATCTTCAACAGCTCCTCAGCCTATGGCTGTATACAATATAACTGATCAGTGATTAGAATGAGCAAGATGACTATCTCAAGAATGTTTAGATAATAATCACTGATAAAGCTTTGATCATCTCTCAAAGACACAAGGCAATGATAAACTGCTGCAGGTATAATAATACAAAGTGAAAAACAAAACTGTTTGTGACAGAAATTTTCTTTGTAGCTGTCTTTTTTTAACTCTTTGCCTGCTGGCATTGATTGCTGCAGAAAACGTTAATTTTGGGAAAAATCAGCAAATAATAAAAAGCATAAAAATACTTATCATATGCATGCAAATTAAAGAGTTAACAACCAAAAGTGGGGCAAGAGAGATCTTCATTTTTCTGAAACATTCCAGACTCATTTTTGTTACCAGGATAACAATGAATTAATTCCCTGGTTAGACTGATATGGGTCTGTGCTGTTTGTGAAGATATTTTCACCAGTTAGATATCAACATCCAAAATCAGAACCAACTTTTCTAATGCCCAGGTCACACATATACGGACTGGACGCCGGATTAGCCACGGATGTACATTCCTGGCAATCCGTATTGGTCCGTAGCTTTCCGTATTGCATCCGTAATCATACGTAGTAGTACTTAATCATGCGTATATAGTGCATCCGTATCGGACTACGGAAATTGGCGTTTCCGAGGTCAACCGTGAGATTTAATCCGTAGTAGAACCGGCGAGGTGATCCGTGAATGTGTGACCTGGGCATAATGTATATGGTCCGCAGATTTTATGTGATGCACTGAAAATAATAATGCACTTAAAATAATGTTTGGCGCAACATTACTGGTCTTAAAGTATCAATGAAATGATATAACTTTGTGAATGAAATCATTCTCTCTATCTATCTCATGTTTAAATCAGAGAAATATTATGTTGAGGAGCATAGTGGCTCAGTGGTAGCTAGATTGCTTGACTTGAGATCAAGGAGTCGCTGGTTCAAGCCTCACCACAGGCACTGTATTGTGTCCTTGAGCAATACTCTTTACCCTTGACCCGCTTAGTACTAGTTGAACCACATGACTGAAAAAAGCATCAACACCAACAAACCAAACTATCTCCTGTTATTGGTGGGATCACTTGATTATTCTGCCAGAGTGTTAAATTTTGAATTTAGTTTTTAAAAAAATCATTGTGTCAGATTGTCTATTAACTGTTAAAGAAGGAATAATGTCTTGACTTATTGGGGGATTAATTTAAAAGGAACAAAACCAAATAAAAAAAAGGGGGCGGATCCAGGATTTCTGGAAAGGGAGTTCATATGTGTAAATGGATGGGGTTTGCTTTGCTGATTTTATCTCATTTTTCTTAAATACCCCATGAATATGAAAGAATTTGGTCTCACTGAGACCAAATTATTTAATTTTCATAGGATATTTAAAAATGGGGACAGGGAGGGGGTACTGTAGGAACGACCCCCTGAAACCCCTCTGGATCCGCTACTGAAAAGTTAGCTTCAAAGTCTTCCTCCAGATGTTTGCAGTGTCAGTCAGAGATTTAAGTTAAACTGACAGAGATAAATAATGTTGTGTTTGCATCTATCTGCTTCACTCAGATGTGAAAGAAGTTCATTGTTAGTGACATGTCATGTTGTGTTTATGTTGAAATCCGAATACCATATTGACAAGATCTTTTCTGAACTTCATTAAATATGATAGAAGCGTCCTTTATAACATCTTGCCCAATTATACTGTTTGCAGGCCTCCAGATAAGAGTGTGTAACTGAAATTATTTTTCTTTTTTCTCAACCAAAACATAAGTTGTGGGTACTCAAAAGAACCGTCTCGATGAGACGGTTCTTTTGAGCACCCAAAACACACGTTTAAACTGATGGATAAGAAAATAATCAGAATTTTTGCAAATTATTTTTGCTTAACTGGCCCTATGTGTTCGTATTACAATTTGGATATAATTAAAAAGCTTGATGGCCAATCAAAGAACAATTGTTTTCTGTCATTGAAAAAATAGGACCTCATGATTCAAATGAAAGTCATTTTATTGCTAAATATGATATATTTTCTGATATTGTCGTTTGGTGCATTAGGTTTAATAAGCGGTGTCATTTCATCAGGTATATGCTAAATATTGTCGGTGTACCCACAGAGAGAGTTAATTACATGGTATCATATGAGCAAGTATACCTGTGGAATGCCCAATCAAAGCTAAGGTTACCTTTGTAGTTCACAGGCTTACCTGGATTTAAAGTTGCTGTAGTTAGTCTCATATTAGTGCTCCTTATATATAGTGCTCCTGTTTCAAATTTACAATTAAGGGTGTTATTAGGATTAAATAATTTTCCCCAACTGTGCATTTTGGTATTCAGAGGTTGGCAATGTATATGGGTCATTAAAAAAAACTTTAGGGATGCCTGCTCAGCTACAGGGATTAGCTAGAATCTAGAAAAGTTGGATTTAGTAAGTAAGCAATGAAAGTTTTCAAGCAATGAACTATCGTTCGTCGGACAAAACCCATATTCAAACTTTAACGAGAGTTAGATGGAAGCAATCCATATATGAAATTTGAAAGAAATCTGATTAAAAATGACTAATTAGTAAGAGTGACCACAACAGCGGACACTGACAGGGGGTGGCCATTTTGTTTCTTTCGTCAGGCAAAACCCGTATTCGAACTTGAACGAGAATTTGATGGAAGCCATCTATATATGAAATTTGGAAGAAATCCGATTAAAAATGACTAAGGTAGAGTGACCAAGACAATGGATGGACAGACGGAAAGACTAGCTGAAAACAAAAGAGTGCCTAATTAATTTCTTTGGCAGATTTGCTCCTTTGTTCTTTGATGCCACAAAAACAGGGTTAATCCCATGACAGTCACCATTTTGTTGTCACAATTAAGTTGGTGCCAGTTTCAAACTAAATAGAGACTTAAAAAAAATAAGGGTTTTTCTTTAAATGTGGGAGTTCAGGTCCAATGTTCCAGTCACAACTATTTCAATCATGTTGGGACATTGCTTCAAGTACATGGGAGTGTTACCTGACTTCGCTATAAGTTAAAGATACAAGCAGTGCTTCCAGAGAGACACCAGTCAGATCAGTCCAGCTATCCTTTGAGCCCCAGTGGGCAGTGTCATTGGGGTTAAGTTTTGAATGTAAATTTGAATTTTAAGCCTTATCATGCTGGATATTTTAAGTACTACACTTCTTCACTAAAACAAAGTGTGAATCAATTCTTCAAGTGTAAATTATTGTATGGTTTGTGCATATGTAAAGGAAGATAATCCACAAGCTTTAGCGAGTGGATTATCTCCCTTACATACGCACAACCATACAATAACTTTCTTATTGCACCAGCATGCATGTGCACTTTGTACATTGTTATATATTTGATGTCAAATATTTGAATATCACTCAAAGGTGCAATAATTATATTAATTGCAACACCTTGAAAAAAAAGGGTGAGTGTGTATTTATTAAAAGTCGTTTTTTTTTTTTGAAGAAATATGGTATAACTAATATTTCAATGTAAAATTCTTCTGCAGCCACTTTGTTGCTCTCTGATCTAATGACCAATTTGTCCGCAAGGTTATGAGGTGGGATAAGCTTTAACCAGTAGGATTTATTATAATACATTAAGGTTATAATTGATACATTAACTTAGTATCTATATGAGTACTTCACTTCCTATGTTTAACTCTTTGCATGCTGGGTAATTTTTCATGCTTTTTTTGTCGTCTGCTGACTTTTTTTTCAAAATAACTTTTTTCAAAAAATTCTTTCAGAGATACTATCAGAGTGTCAAACAGTTGGGTCCAGATCAGGACCGACATTCTGTCGGTCCTTATCTGAGTCCAAACTGTTTGCAAAGGTTATCAGCAGACGACAAAGGTCGCCACTAGCGAGGAAAGAGTTAATCCCTTGTATAAATTACTGAATTGTAATAGTGTCAGATATTATTCTGTAAATATAAAATCATTTTGTGTAGTTTCCAGGAGGTTTAGTTTATTTCACTTTAAAACGGATTTAATTTTGGAATCTTCAGAACAGTTTCTGCAGGTATAATATAATCAAGGATTCTATACGGAGTTGTGGACAGTAAATCATATGGTATCTGAGCTTTTGGGCAGGGAGAATATGGGTGCGATCCCCAGCAGGTTAAAAAAAGATTTCCCCAGTTTTAAATGTTAAAATTTAAGTATAATGTGCTGAATGAGTGGTGTCAGGAAAAAAGCAACACTTTTCAACTACATGTACATATGAGCCGCAACATGTGATTTCCAACAATGTGGTATTTTGACAAGTATAGACTCAGACTAGCCTTTGCAGCCTACTTTTAATCTTAGAAACTCCAAATGATGTTCAGTCAGATTAGCTGAACATTCATAGAATATTCAAGCGACTAGCAAAGGCTCTGATCTGACTGCGCGTGTGAAGATAAAACATATGAACAAATCCTTCAGAGTCTATAATGATTCAGCGATCTTGGAACAGAGCATTAGAATTTTCTGTGACTCTTGTTTGGACTGAAATGCATATTATTACGTACGTTTTGAACATTCATTAGTTGTAAAAACGACATTACCCCGTCAATTGTCAACATATTACAAGGCTGTATGTGATAGACGACGTCATGAAAATGAAACTAGCCACAGTCTGTCAATGATGTCACACTGGTCTGTGCAGTGATTTATCATCCAATAAATCACTGAATTTAATCATTGGCTGTATAGGCAATCAGTATGAAAATTAATTATATTCAATTTTTGGAATGTTCATGGAATCACGAATACTTAGGGTCTCTTGCAAAATAAATTGAATTTATTGCCTATATTTACATTTTGTTATAAATATCTAAAATATAAAAATTATTTTTAATGTAGGAATTAAAGCAGTTTTGTATTTAAAATATAATCGTATTAACAGTTTAGTCCCAGTGTAAAATGGAAACGCGGAACAGCCAGTTTCAACACTGGCAGCCAATCGAGCAAACAAGAGGCTTGTTTTGCATGTCCAACTCAGGTGTTGCTCCCTGTCAATGACAACACCAGTATCACTTCTGGCGAATGAGTTTGATGTTTGAAGGTTATTACACGGGTATGTGAGCTTGGCAGCTGTCAATCAAATTTGTGTAATTCGTGAGGATATGAAGGGTTGCAAAAGTCTAAAGATTCATCAAAGGATTGCTTCAAAAATGTAAATATTATGCACATGATTTGAAATTGTTTGGACAATTTGACTATATCTCTAGACTGATTGGCACTTCATGATCTACACTGTATATATATTTGACCTAATAAGCACACTGTGAGCATAATATTTTAAAATATGAGGCGCAACATGTGATTTCCAACAATGTGGCATTTTGACAATGGTAGACTCAGACGAGGCTGTGCAGCCTCCTTTTAAGCTTAGAAACTCCAAATGCTGTTCGGACAGTATCTTAACACTCATAGAATATTCAAGTGACAAGCAAAGGCTCTGATCAGACTGCGTGTATGCGCAGGCTGGTCTGAGCCTTTGCTGGTCGCACATACCACATTGTTGGAAATCTCATGTCATGGCTCATATTTTAAAATATATCAGGCCCCAAAATAAGAGAGAGTAATTGAAAATAAGTTTTCTTATTTCTCAACCAAAACATATGGTGTTGGTACTCAAAAGAACCATCTCAATGAGACTGTTCTTTTGAGCTCCCAAAACTCATGTTTAAATTGATAGGTAAGATAATATTTACAATTTTATGTTCAAAATTTGTGCTTAACTGGGCCTATGTATATCACCTATTTTGAAAACAATGTAGATGCAGAACCAAACAGCTTAAATTCTAACGAAGACAACTGATCAACAGCACAAAATTCCATATTCAAATGCGCTTGCCAAAAATCAAAACACAGGAAACACTATATTTAAAGAAAGCATTCTTTTTTTATTTTGTGGGAAATGGGGCCCAAGCCAATTTATTTCTGTGGAACAAGCGAACCGGTACCCCCCCCCCCCCCCCCCCCCCCCCCCCCACACACACACACACACCTCCCCCCACCCCCTCAGTATTGGTGTAAATATGGTATCACAGCATTTTTTTGGCTGGAATTAGAAAAATATTTGCTCTCAATAGTTCAGTATCAGTAACCTTAATGTTTTGGAATGGAATACCAGGAGCTAATTTACTTATAGCAAGTGTTTTTCTTGGAAGATTCCCCCTATGGGAGCATCTGTTCAATTAATCAAAGAATGTTTCTGCTATCTCAGGTCAGTGCCACTCACTCAGAACCAGTTTAAAACAGTTGTACAATCAAACAGATTACAGATAGCCCATCTCCAAAAGTTTTGCAAGTCTAGTGGATCTTAGGCCCCACCCCAGGCTTAGGCCCAGCTCCTTTAAATCTTTTCCTTCTGGTGATGAGTTAAGCAAATGTGATAAGTACCATTGTATCACAGTTGGCCCAAATTGGCATGTTCATGCTAAAAGTTTTAAGGTTTAATCCTGAATTCAGGATTTTGAGGCTTGAAAGTCAGCCTCAAAATACTGAATTAGGAAGATTAAATAGCTTCTCTGATTTATTTTTAGTTTGTTTAAAGACAATTGACCTTTTAAACTTGATATTTTTACTGTTTTGTGGGCATATTGCAAGTTTGAAGTTTTGAATTTCTAAAGTTCAGGATTTCTAAAATTGTGGACTTTCACCCATGCATGTTTACATTGGCAGAGCAAACAGTGTTTACTCAAGAGCTGTCTAATCAGGGTTTACTTTCTTCGCCATCCCAGCATGACCTGTAAAAACTTAATCAATTGAATTTTTGTTCAAAATTTTCAGGTGGATGGGTGTCCGAACATTAAGGGTGTATACGGGGTGTATAAACAGCTCAGGCCTTAAAGTTAGGAGTGTGTTACAGAAAAATATTTACATATTTCTCAACAAGAACATATGTTGTGGGTACTCAAAAGAACCGTCTCAATGAGACGGTTCTTTTTAGCACCCAAAACATATGCTAAAAATTATGGGTAAGAAAATATTTATGATTTTATGCTGAAAATTTTTGTTTGTCTAAACCTGTGTATCTGCAATGTTGGTAAAAGATGAGTTTGTCTGTATATCATAGGATGGGTTTGGCTATATCAAAGATGGGTTTGGCTCTATCAAAGATCATTACAGAACTAGGTTCTTGAGGCATATATTAAACTGAAGAGCTACTATCATCTATAAATCAAGCTACTTCCATTTCTATATCATAAATGATAACAGGAATGCACTAACTCTTTGGCTGCTAATCACGATGTATGTTGTCTGCTATATCCACAGGTTTAGATAAACAAAAATGTTCAGCATAAAATTGTAAATATTTTCTTACCCATCAGTTTTGACATATGTTTTTGGTGCTCAAAAGAACCGTCTCATTGAGACGGTTCTTTTGAGTACCCACAACATATGTTTTGGTTGAGAAATAAGAAAATTAAATTTTCATTATGCACTCTTAACTAAAGTCCTGTATATCGTCTGCAAATTAATTTAAAACCTTGCAGCAAACAGTGTGGACCCAGATCAGACATACTGCTCCTGTTTGCCAAAATTAGTCCTCAACGTAAACATCATCATGCAGCAAACGACTTCAGCACTCGGACAACATTTTCAGATTCATTTTTTTCGAAGCAGGGGAATGGCTAATAATTACTCTGCTTTTGTATAAAATCTTGAAATTTAAGACAAATTTATGATAGCTGGGTTGATTTTAAGTCTTGCTTACATCATTTTTAGAAAGTTTGGTAATAATTTGCACTATCTTGTCATCACTTATGATTAGAATTTACTTTCATTGGCAGACAAGAAGACTTGAATCTTGATTAAAGTCTTTGAATTTCATTCATTTGATAATTTAGTGGATTTTTTGCAGCATTCATTTTTCTAGATAGATGTCTTTTGCAGACTATTTGGGGCTGTGGCCGCAGCTACGAAGATTCAAATTTGTGTCCATAGTGGCTCACTGCAGATAAGAGTTAAATTGTGCAGACTACAGTAAAACCTGTCTTAAAGCGGCCACTAGATTTGGTTTTCAAGACCGATAATTGCTAAATGCAGGTCAAAAAGTATTGCAAAATGCTCCAAGAGAGCATTCTGCAATACTTTCGACCTTCATTAAGCTACCATTTGTCTTTAAGACCTTTTTTTGTCTATTTTTTAGTGGCCACTTAAGACAGATTTTACTATATATGTTGCATACACCATTGCAAAAGCTTTTGATCCTGGGCCCCTGGGGGTTAGGGCCAAAAAGGCACCCCATTTGTATTTAAGCAAGTCAATCAACAAATTTGATTGGATTTGGTTCAGGGTTTAGGCCTGCAGACTGACTGATGGATGGACAAAAAAGCCAACAGACGGAGGTAATCACAATATCCCTAAAGGCTTTGGGATAAAAAAAACATCTACACATCTGAATAGGGATGATATTTTTCGTCATTTTGTGTGCCTTCTTATTCTTATAAATTTATATCTGGTATTTTGATTGTGGAAGTAAAATCTGGGTTAAAAAGATTTGTGTAAATTGAGACAGTATGCTTATTCTATTCCTTTATAAATGTAAAACTAATTGTATGTCAGAAACACAATTGAAATGCAGCTTTAATGGGCTTTTTTGGTATAGATGATATTTCCTTTTGATACAGATACCAGCTCTTAAACATCACCTTTTTTCTTGCCTTCATCTTGTCACTGATTTTGTGACATCTCTTCAATCACTGAATTCTTTCTTGATTATGGGAATCTTCCATCCAGGTACATACTGTAAATTTGGAAATTTTCATGAGGCTTTTATTTTCGTGAAACTTCGCAGTGAAAATAAAACCCTTGTGAAATGACGAAATCTTTCTGTCGTTTAGTGATGTATAGTCATGAATTTTTAATGTCACATATGTCTTAAGCGCTATTCGGGAAAATAAAATTCTCACAAAAATTTCTGAATTTACAGCATATAAGGTCTTTTGAGCATGAAGTCACTGCTCAAAGTGAATTATTGGGATCACTCAATGTCTGGCATCAGTTGTCATGCGTCCTCTGGTGTCAACAATTTAACACCTCCTCTTACACTATTTGAGGCAACAATGAAATCATGGCATATAGATCTCGATCGAGCAGCCTCATCTGGATCAACTTGTATTTCTTTTTGCAGTGAAGTCGCTGACGAGTTATACTGTATGATGCCCAGTATCGCCTATTTGATTAGTACCAAAGGCTCAAAATCATAAATCTGTTTTAATCCTTATCCTGCCAATATATTTTGTCCTGAAAATTTTGTCTGTTGCATTTTCAAAGGAACCCCAGTACACTTTAACCATGAAGGCAAGCACTAAGAAGCTGCCGTAGTGTAGTGGAGAATAAAGCAGGGGTCGCAGGTTCGATCCCGGCTTCTCCAGAACCAGAACCACTTTCAGTTGAGCCTTCGGGTGCTCCTGTCATAAAAAACACACACAATTAAACCATAAACCCTCCCGGCCCAGAACTGGTTACTACCCAGGAAAAAAACACACAAAAATTTTTACCATGAAGGCAAGCACTATGAACCCTGATCAGACTGCTCCTAAGGGAGCAGTCTGATCTGGGCCCATATTGCTTGCAATTTAGGCTATCAATTACAGTATGTAAGCTGACGACAGAGCAGACGACACTTGTCGTGAATGGCGGGAAAAGACTTAATCCTTGGTAAAAGATTGACCTAAATGTGGAATTTAGTTTGGATGGAGATATGAAACATTTGACCTTGGAACAGAAAGAGTGAGGGCTTTTAATTTTCCTTAGAGATTAGTAAAGCCCTGCTTATGTTGACACAAAGTATTTGATGAGGATTATCAATGTTTAGACAAGGATTGAAATTTTAACAAGATAATAGTTTCAAGGGAATTTAAATCATTAAAGGACATCTGTATTTTTACAGGGTATTTCAGCTTCTAGATCCCACTTGGACCTACATTTGTTAGATAACCAAAGACCAGGTGCAGATCAGCCTGTGCAGCAACACAGTCTGATAAGTGCCATCAATATCATATTTCTGGAAAGTATAATGGCTAACCTCTCTCCATGTAAAACGGTTCATTTTGAAATATTCAGCAAACGACGAGTGAAAAATTCCCAGCAAGCAATGAGATTACGCTCTTCACTTGCTACCAAAAATGCATCTGCAAAATTAATGTTGTCTGTTGAAAGGAAATAAGGGTGCAAAGATCAGGAATCGATACAATCAAGTACCACACCTGACCCAGGATACCAATCGGAAAGTGACAAACTCACAGTTATAGACACCACAAACGAGAGCCAAGAGGTCAGCCCTTTCCCAGTAGGTGACCACAAGGCACAAATAAACAGAAGAAGTTGAAGTCATCTGCTACATATAAATGAATATGTCAAGGACTTATTTTGGCATACAAACTGTGTGGACCCAGATCAGACTGCTCCTTGGAAGCAGTCTGATCTGGGTTCACACTGTTTGCTACAGAGATAATTTAAAAAGGACAAGCTGATGACCAGGACTTTAGTTAAGTGCGTAACAAATATTTAATTTTCTTATTTCTCAACCAAAACATTTGTTGTGGGTACTCAAAAGAAACGTCTCAGTGAGACGGTTCGTTGAGCACCCAAAACATATGTTAAAATTGATGGATAAGAAAATATTTACAATTTTACGCTGAAAATTTATGATTATCTAAACCTGTGCTGAAGAAGACATTTAGTCATGATTAAACTCCAGCTGTTAAGGTTTTAGACTTAATTTTTTGCAATAACTTTTTTGTCTTCAATTTTAGCAAAATATGTTCTCGATGAAAGTTGTAGAGGATAATTTCCGCCAACTTCTCCAAAAGGTCTTGTGCTTGTGGCGCAAACAGATTTTTGTGTATATAGATGAAGATTTTGCAATAAATTGAATTCGTCCTAAATTTCTAAGTCTTTTAATGACAGGTATAATTCGTATAGGCGTGACAGAAAGGGGTAGTTTCAAAAAAAATATTCGGAAGCAGTGCATATCCCGTTCTTTAAAGGCTGTGCATAACATAAAACTGCCGTCAACATACTCAGAATTTACCGTGCATATGCAGAATCAAATCAAAGCAGGCTCATTTGTAGGAACAAAGGCTGGGTTATCGCATGGCGTGCAATTTTTCTCTTATGCATGTGCTATGAAATGAACGGTTTTGAGATGACCCTACTAGTTTAACGGACGAGCGAATCAGGCGCGATTTCTATCATATTTGAACGAGCCATCCATCGCTTTAGTAATTAAATTAGGGCGGTGCAATGCACATTTCTGACTGACATCTTGGACTTTGCTTATTTGCGCGTTGTTTAAAATATTCAAAGAGTGCATCTAAGCACAGAGAAACCTGCAGCATCTAGGATGTTTGAACCATTTGGAGAAGTTGGCGGAGATGTTGCTAAATACTTTTCATCGCGAACACATTTTGCTAAAATTGAAGACAAAAAAGTTATTGCGAAAAATTAAGTCTAAAAACTTACCAGCTGGAGTTTAGCAGTTGGTGTTTAAGTTTGTTTTGTATTCTTGCAGGCCCCAGCAACATCAATATTAGTGCCCAGGTCAGTAATACAAGTACCAGAGGGTAGTAACTCTACGAACAGTACCCAGACACTGCCAGACAAGGTGTTCTTCCAGTTTATATGGTACCACAATGCTAATCTGTTCACGCAAGTGATTAAACAGCATGATGATCCTGCTCTACATGGCAGAGACTGGAAGGTTATCTCCGGCGTTATATCAGCTTCTTTCTGTAAGTAATAGGCAGCTTCTGTATTCCTGGCCATGAGGTTATGAAACTTTTTTCATGCTCAACTCAGCTGAGCATGAAATTTATCCTGCTCATAAATGTTAAAATGCCAACAATGGCATTTTAACATTTATAAGCATGATAAATACAACATCTGAGAGACTTAAAGCCAGAAACTTCTTAATTTTATTTTAGTTTTTATGAGCAGTTGAAATTTCATGCTCAGTTTAGTTCAGCATGAAAAAAGTGGTATAACCTTGGGGCCTGGTGATTGCAGCACATGTCCTTTTAAGAGCAAACAACCAGAACATTTTTAGTTCAAAATAACGCAATATTTTTACCCCCCTGGTATCGAAAATTGAGGGCTTATGCCCCTGGTATAGAAGATCTAGGGATTTTATAATGCCCAAAGTAGTGAAGATTGAGGGCTTATGCTCCTCATGTATCAAAGATTGAAGACTTATGCCCCTGATATCAAAGATTGAGCCCAGTATCAAAGAACGGGGGGATATTTTTTGTTTATTGGTGAATCACATCTGTTCTGTGGGTATATTTGTGCTTCTCAAACATAGAAAGCTTAAGATATGCAATGTGATAATTACTGAACAGAACAGAACATAACTTTATTGAAAACTATGCATCTCAGGCATTTCACAGGTGGCGTAAGAGATTAACACAAACATGCAGTAAGATAGACATAATGTATAAATACAATGTACTATGAAATACAATATTATTGTATTGGGAAGATAGTCCATGACAGGAAATTGACCTTTAATAACAAAGAATATATGATTAATCTTCATATAAATTGGAACATAATTTATTTCAATCATTTGGAAAAACAATCGTCACAGAAAACTTTTCCATAATAATTGCAACAAATTTTGATAATTTAATGAGCGTTGCTTCATTGGTTGAGGTAAAAAGCTCCCTATACTTGCGTATATTTTGCTTAACATAAAAATACGGTTTCAAATACAATTTTCTGTCACTCTTAAAAAAGTCACAAGTAAACAAATAATGATACTCATCACCAATGTCGTCTGTAGTGCAAATTTTACATTTTCGCTCATTTAATGGTATATCATCCCATCGTCCAGTCTCAACTGGGAGCCGATGGTTACCAGTCCTATATTTGATTATTTTGGAATAATAAAATTTTGAAACATTAATCAAATAGTTTTCAAAATTGAGATTGTCTTTAAATAAAAGATATTGTTTTCCTTTTGATGAAATGTTAGCTTTTTCATTCCTCCATTCTTGAATATACAAATCTGACAATGTTCATCAGGGTGGGTAGTCACGTGGTTTCTGTGAGGATACACTGTACGGAAAAATGGCGGACTTCTTTCCACACAGATGTTTTAAGCAAAAGTAAGTAGATATTTTGCGTGTTTTTTTCATCTTTACACAGAAAGTTATACACCATTTTCCAGCCCCCATTTTTCCCGATCTAATGATACCAGGATATCCTCATAAAGCTTCTTACTTTGAGTACAGACTCTGTCACAAAATTTTTAGCGGCGAAGATCGGGCCTGAATTTGAAAATAAGCTGTACGGACAACATTTGTGACAGAGTTAGTACTCAAAGTAAAAAGCTTAAAGATGCTATCCTGGTAGCGTTTGATAGGGGAAAATGTGGGCTGGAAAATGGTGTATAACTTTCTGGGTATAGATGAGAAAATATAGAGAAATCTACCTACATTCGATCAGAATGTCCGTACAGTGTATTCGAACATCCGTACAGTGTACCCACGCAAAAACCATGTGACTACCCACCCTGTTCATGAAATATCCATTTTCACAGAATTTGAGTCTTGACTGGCTCAGTTTTAAAAAGATCAGGTCGGCCAACAGCAATAAGTATGTCACTTATACAGCGGATCCAGTTAAAATTATAAGAACCCTTTTCATGTTCTTGAAGCATTATTGAGTACAGTAATTTTGACAATTTGGATTCTTTTCCATTGACAATTGATAGCCAGAAACCTATCATTCTTGACTTTATATTAATTTGTATTGGATGTCGTCCCAATTCTGCATGTAACATATATATAGGGGTACTTTTTCTCAAGTTAATAATCTGTCTAAGGAAATCATTATGTAGATTTTCAATAACTTGGCTATTTTCAAAGCCCCATATTTCACAACCATATAATGCAATAGGTAAAATAACGTGGTCAAATAAATACAACTGCAAATCAATTGGAATATCAAGATTTCGAATTCATTTGAAAAGTATACTCAAGCAAAAAAAGAAACATCCGATTTTCATGGTACTGTATCTTTCGATCCAGCTAAGATGTTGCGACAAAAATAAAACCAAAATGTTAATCAAACATCGACACACAAAAAAATGGTAATAATTTGATTTTATCTTCTGATCTTCAACGGTTATTAAACCTTATATTTATTGTGTACACACCTTTTTCCATTATCATCAGGAATTTAATCATCAAAATGTGTCACATTTTACGTTAAATGGCAACCAGAAGCGTCCGACGAATGAAAAAACATCTAAAAATCCCAAGTCTGCTTATTGAAGGAACGAAATTGCAGTTCCAAATCTTTCATTTACAAAATAATCTAAAATTACCTCCCTTTGAATTAAACAAATAACAAATTAAGAACTTTCAAATCTCCTTAACCTAACATCATTTTGAGACCGTTTTTGTTTTAATTTGTTGTGTTTGTTTATGACAACAATTACACAATAGAGAAAAACATAAACTATGGCTGATGTCGGGCATCAAAGGTTCACTAAATCAGTGTTTTATACCCCAACCCTTCCTGCAAAATCATCATAAACTTTCCATTATCAATTGTTTGGATGCGGATTAGTCTTAATTACTGTTAAAATGCTTGTGACGACGAAAAAACATCAAATTTGTTCGATTTTGTTGATTATCAAAATGTTTGGCCAATAATGAATTTTCTGAGTGTTTTCACGCACGCTTGTGATCGATGTTTTGTGACGTCAGAGTATGTTACAAACAAAGTATGTTACAAACAAATGACTGTGGCGGAAAAAGCAATGCATACAACTAGCTAGCTTATCTTACAAGAGAGTTTGTTCAGTGATGTTTAAATGTGCTTGAACGGTTCGGGATTATGACGGACACACAAGCTATCGATGTTGTGACTTTTGAATTTAAGGGTACTCGTATTCGCTGCTTTTTCAGGGGCTCTACTGATTATCAAATGGATTACTCTTAGATGCAAATCATTTCTAAATGATCAAAGTTTGTAAGGTGAAAACTTGAATGAAATGCGTTCATCCATTTGGAACTGGCAGACATAAACGCCAAGCGGACATAACTTAATTGTTTCAGTATACATGCATTGCCTTCCTAGCTTGCTCAACATTATGTTTCTTTGTTTGGTGGAAGTGCCTATTTCTGCTAAAAATAACACCAAGATATTTAAACAGATGTTTTTATTAATTTCCTGAAAGTCAGTTTTTTGACAATATGCTATAAATTGCTTAAGATTTTGGGAGATTAGGGAAGCTGTCATTATAACATATTTCATGCATACATTTACCAACAATTAGAAATTAAAAGGTAACTTTCATTTAAGAAATGAATTCAATTTTTGGAAGGTTCATGGAATCATGAATACTTCAGGTCTCTTGCAAAGTAAGTGAAGCCCAAAGCACTTCACATAAACTTTGCAAGAGACCCGAAGTATTCATGATTCCATGAACCTTCCAAAAATTTAATTTATTACTTATATTTACATTTTATTATAAATAACTAATATATAGAAATTATTTATAATTTAGGCAATAAAACAATTTTGTATTTAATATTTAATCGTATTAACGGTTTTGTTGGGAGTGTAAAACGGAAAAGCAGAACAGCCAGGCTTAACACGGACAGCCAATGGAGCAAACAAGAAGCTTGTTTTGCACATGTGACTCAGGTGTGGCTCGCTGTCAATCACAATACCAATGTCACATCTGGCGAATGAATTCGATGTTCGTAGCGAATTGCACGGGCAGTTGAACTTGGCAGCTGTCAATCAAAATTTTGTGTCATTCAAAAGGCTATGAACGGTTGCAAAAATCTAAAGATTTATTTAAGGCTTGCTTCGAAAATGTAAATATTCATAGTTGATCTCTTATCATAATTAAACTCTACCTGCCAGTCACATCTTTGGCTGCTACTGATAACCTTTGCAAACAGTTTGTAGAATTTCAGGCCTGATCTGGATCCAAACTGTTTGAAACACTGAGGATATTCCTGAAAGAATTTTTTGAAAAAGTTAATTTTCAAAAAAAGCAAAAAAACAACAACAGTGGATGACGAAAAATTATGAAAAATATCCCAGTATGCAAAAAGACAATGAACTCTTCTTTTTCTAATTTGGAATGACTGCCAATTTTGCTAAATTGCACAGCAGCATAGGCAACTGTTTTCAGGCCTACAGATAAACGGGTGTAACTGAAAATTATTTTTCTTATTTCTCAAGCAAAAGATAAGATTGTGGGTACTCAAAAGAACCGTCTCTATTAGACGGTTCTTTTGAGCACCAAAACATATGTTTAAATTGCTGGGTAATTAAATAATTGCATTTTTAGGCTAAAAATTTTTGGCTAACTGGACCTTTGTTGTTTTACCAAAGATTATTTATGTACTATGTACTTTCATTACATGTCTTGTGATTTATTGAATAAAATATTGTTTAAACCAAAGATTATTTTTTATTTTTAGCTGAGCCAATTGTTAACCTGACAGAGCCTGTAGAGCTGGTATTTGAAATACAAGAGACAAAGAAAAAGCTTGTTGCTGCTTACTGGGACTTTGGTGCTAATGGTGAGTATTTCCGGGGTTTATACACTTATTGCCTTTACAAGCATGGGATCATCCATTATGTTATAATTCTAACACACACCGCCTATATAGCCAATGGTTTATCTCGGAGATTTAGTGGTTGATAAATCACTGCAGGGACTGGGCACGGACCGGCGTGGCGTCATTCGTTCGCCAGTTTGATTTTCATGATGTCATCTATCACATACGGCATTGTAACGTTGACAATAGACGGCGTAACGTCATTTTTACAACAACTTGATGTTCAAAATGTACGTAAAAATACGCGTTTCAGTCTAAACAAAAGTTGCGGGAAATTCTGACAGACTATTCAAGATGGCGGAATCGTTATAGAGTATGAAGGATTCTTTCATATTTTAATCTTTTTGTGTGTTAGAATCAAAATGGATTCCAGCTTGCAGTGATTTGTTACTTAATATATCACTGTCTGTCGGTCAGTCGTAAGTGGATAAATTATTAGCACTACGAGCTCATGATTTTTTCACTTTAACGACTTACCTCCAGCCAATGATATATTAAGCAACAAATCACGGTGAGCGGGAATCTATTTCTTAACCAAAATTTATTTCTTGCATGACAGATGAGAATCTCTTGGGCTTTAACTTAGATAAAAATGCCTAGCTTACCCATGTTATCTAAATCAGTCATATGTGGGTTGTTCATCAGTTGTATTCAAAACTCATGCACATGGTGTCAAATAACGCCATTGATTTGACGTCATTGTTATGTCAAAGTGACATCATCATGTCATCACCATGTTGTATCTCAGCTTAATCAGAAACTTCTAGAAGTTATTTAAAAAAAAATATGCAGAACTGAATGGTGAGCAAAAAAAATCCATCATTTTTATGAGGGTGGGATTAAAAATGTAGTCCTTCGGGATCGCTGGCAATCTTTGGGACAGATTTTTCTACCCCACCCTCAAATTGATAGATCTAACAATATCCTGTGGGTTGGACATATTTCACACAGAATTGGCAGATTGTAAGTGAAGTTTCTGACAGGTGGCCCAAGAATCAATAATTGAAGCCAAAATGAAACCCACACCCTATACTTACATTACATGCAGTGCTGGGGAGTAACATCTAGGGTTACTCTAAATGCAGAAATGTCTGTAAAGTACTACAACATGTTGATATAACAGCATTGCAATGTTAGCCATAAACTATGAACACTACCTCTTTAACTATATTGTACAGGTCACATTTATCTGACCCCTGGTTATATAACAGGTGTGAGATAAGATATTTTAACCCAGGAAAAACAATTTGGGCTTGTGTTACTATCTTTTGTTGCATAAAATCCAGTGTCCCATGCTACTAATACCTATGTTTTAACCAATGAAAAAGCCATGTTTTAACAAGAAATTCATAAGCCGTTATTAAACGGCTTTGCCACATTCAATACACTCGTTTCAGGCCACCAAATTTTATAAAAGTTGATCTGTTAATCGCTCATATGCATGCAAAGAGTTATATATATGTCTTGGCTGCTTGCCCAGCATGCAAAGAGTTAACCCTTAATGCGCCAATTGCAACAAAAGTGGTCTTCTTTCTTGTCTGCTGAAATGTTTAAAAGCCTCCATGGCAAATGTGTGGACCCAGATCAGACTGCTCCTATAGGAGCAGTCTGTTCTGGGTCCACACTGTTTGCTTCTATACTTAATTTGTCAGTTATGTTAGGCATATTTGCAGCAGACGACTTCAGCAGACGACATTTTCAGATGCATTTTTTCTTGGCGCTTTAAGGGTTAATTCAAAATGTCTTGTTACAGGAGGCTACGGAGACTGGAAAACCGATGGGTGTAAAATTATTGATCTGGTTCCAACTCTAGTGACAGTCCATTGCAGTCATCTGACCTCCTTTGCTATCCTGGAAGACCAGAGCAGTGTCCGAGTGAACATGTTTCAAATGATGGAGATAGTGGTCTATGCTGGCAGCTGTGTATGTCTGCTCTGTCTCATGGCTGTCATCATAACATATGTCTCGTGCTTTAGGTAGGTACTGAACTGACAACTTAAGTGATGATCATGAATCTCGAAAAATATACAGTGAAAATTCTTTACAGCGGCATTCTTTATAACAGCAAAATTCTTTATAATGTCAATTGTATTTGCACAAATGTGCCACTTTAGCTTAAATTTGAATTCATTACAATAGAAATTCAGTTTAACCTCAAATCATTTGGGGACAAACAGTGTCGTTGTAAAGAGGGTTGATTGTATGAGCTAGCAAAAGAGATTTTGTTACTTATAGCATTGTCAAGCAGCAAAATCTTAGGTGAGCCTGCGCAAAAGCGCAGACTCACCAGAGCCTTTGCTGCTTGTTTACACAAAGTATGGATGTAGATGAAGACTGAGATCGAATTTCTGACCTCTAGCCCCGCTGGATACTTCAGCATGAGCATTCAAAGAGTCATCTGACCTCCTTCGCTATCCTGGAAGACCAGAGCAGTGTCCGAGTAAACATGTTTCAAATGATGGAGATAGTTGTCTATGCCGGCAGCTGTGTATGTCTGCTCTGTCTCATGGCTGTCATTATAACATATGTCTCGTGCTTTAGGTAGGTACTGAACTGACAACTAAACTGATGATCATGAATCTTGAAAAATATTTGAGCCAGCAAAAGAGATTTTGGCTCTCGTTTGTGGTGTGTAACTGTGAGTTTGTCAATTTCCCGTTGGTATCCTGGGTCAGGTGTGGTACTTGATTGTATCAATTCCTGATCTTTGCACCCTTACTTACTTTGGTACTTATAGCATTGTCAAGCAGCAAAATCTCGGGTGAGCCTGCGCAGAAGTGCAGACTCACCAGAGCCTTTGCTGCTTGTACATGTATATGGATGTACATATAGATGAAGATGGAGATCAAAAGTTTGACCTCTAGCCCTGCTTGATACTTCAGCATGAGCCTTCAAAGAAGGCTTTTGCGCATATGTAGTAAGTACCGAAATCTCTGGCTGGCCCATATTTTGGTGAAACAGTGTAATGAAATGCAAGACAAAGTAGAAGGGACAAAGAACTAAACAAGGACCAAACATGAATCACCACACAAACAATGAACAAACATGATTTAAAAATCTTATTTAGATGCATAAAATCTTTACTTTTATTATAAAATAGCACAATTTCAGGTTCAATGATCCTTTAATGCTATATTAGGCATATACATCAAAATGGAGTGAAAATTATTTTTCAATTCTTATGTATTTGATTTTCGCACATTTAATTAGAGATTATGATGTCATAAACTCACTGATATGGTGGCTTCCATTGAAGAAATAATGACAACTTCAAATGCATATAACTTCTTTATTGTTTGAGATATTTTGATAAAATTTGCAGCAAACTGATTTGATAGATGAATTCTGTCTTTTGACATTCATTCATTATTTGGTGAGTGTTTTCCTTTAATATCTTGTCACACTTTTTGCAGGTTTCTGAATGTTCCCAAAAAGATGAAGCATTCTGTGATCAACATCAGTGTCAGTATTTTACTCTTGCTAATAACCTTTACAATGGGTGTGAAGAGAACCGACCATATTCTGGGCTGTCAGATTGTTGGAATAGCCCTACATTATCTCTCACTTGTCACAGTATTCTGGATAACTATTACTGCAAGGTTAGTAACATAAACCTTACCACCATAACTGCATGGTTAGGCCAGAATTTTTTTATTAGTTGATTTACGGATTTTTTTTTCAGATTTAGGGTCAGGGGGACGAAAAAAATAAATAAAAAAGCTCTGAAAATGACCAGATAACTGGTCATTTTCAGAGTTTTTTTTTTTTTTTTTTTTTAAATATCTCCAGAAAAACAGTAAAACTAGGTCTGTATTAAATCTTCAAATATTTTATCATTTTCCTAAAAATCTGGACAGGACAATCACTTTTATCAGTGTCACTCTCAAAAATATACAGACAAAACCTCAAAAATATATTATTTTTTTCAATGAAATAAATAATATTTAGAGTCGGCAGATAAAATAAAAAACTAAGTTTAGAAATTAAGTTTTTTTTTTTATCCTACTTTCCGGAAAATTACAGTAGGAGGGTTTCTAAATCAACTAATAAAAAAATTCTGGCCTTAGCAACATAAACCGTAACACCTTTAACCCTTGTCAGCAAAGCGCAAGCGGCCCAGATGGTAGATCTTTAGACTGGGAATTGAGGGGTTGGTTTAAACTTTATTTTTTGTATAAATACATAATAGCAAAATTACAAGCACTAAATAAATAGTTACAAATTGAAGGGTTGCTAGTTGGAGACTCTAAGCGGGAGGAGTCACTGTGTTGTGTCCTTGAGCAAGATACTTTATCCGCTGCTTAGTACTGGTTCAACCCAGGAAGACAGGAAATAGTCCCGCCATACTGAAAATTTTTTGACTGGGATGTAAAGCATAAAAAATACCCTTTTCATGCTGTCTATTTCTTTGTAACACACTCCTTTCCAAGTTTTATCCTGTTAACCTGCAGCATTCCAGTTTTAAGCATGTGGGAAAACAGTTTGGATCCTGATCAGATGGCTTTGTGAGAAGCCAGCTGGTCTGGCTCTACAGTATGTTCAATCCAGGATAAATCCAGGTTCAGCAGGACAGTGGGTAAGTGACAAGTCCATCCACTTTGATATTGAAATTGAACATTATGCCTATTTACAAAGATGCAATTTAGGGGGAAAAATAGAATACATCCAGATTTTGCATGGTAAGGCCAAATAAAAAAAAATACACCTGTGGTTAGGTGTAATGCCAACCCTACCTAAATTTAATGGTGAAACCTAGATTTTTTTCAGGTTTTCTGGAAAAAATATAATTTTATTCATTTTGAAAATTATTCTTTTTTCCAGAATAAAAATATAATTTAAAAAAATATATGTGTCTACCCTATCTAAAATTTTCAGACCCATTACCCGATACACACTTATTTTTTTATTTGGCCTAAGAAGTTATAGATAAGGTTATAATGTTTTCTTTTCAGCAATATGTTGAAGAAGTTTCTGAAGGCTGAGAAACCCCCACCTCCACCTATAGATCTACCAATGCCTCTGCCACCTAAACCAATGCTGAGGTTCTATCTGTTGGCCTGGGGAGTACCTTCTATGATATGTGGTATCACCGCTGCTGTCAGCTTTGAGTTTTATGATATGCCAGAATAGTAAGTGCTTTTGATCACATCCCAGGAGACACAGATGTGAAAACAAAGTCGCTTCAAATGTCATCATTATGTGAGCCGCAACATGAGATTTCCAACATTGTGGTATGTGTGACATCAGCTTGCGCATACAAGCAGTCTGATCAGAGCCTATGCTAGTCGCTTGAATATTCTACCAGTGTTTAGCTACTGACTGAACATCATTTGGAGTTTCTTAGCTTCAAAGGGGGCTGTACAGGCTCGTCTGAGTCTACATGTGTCAAAATGCCACATGGTTGGAAATCACATGTCACGTCTCATGTCTAATCAATATTAAAATGACATTGTTTCAACATCATGTGTTTTCTGGGATAGGTGAATGTTTTCAGGAATATGCCTGAATTAAAGATTTCAGGCTGACTTTATGTTGAAAATGAAAGATATTCATAGGTCTAGGTTTAAAAACAGTTTTAAGCGTAAAATTGTGAATAGTTCCTTATCCATGGATTAGTTTTAACATAATGTTTTTGGTGCTCAAAAGAACTTTCTCAATGAAATGGTTCTTTTGAGTTCCCACAGCATACGTTTGGTTGATTAATACGAATATAATTTTTCAATTATACACTCTTATCTAAAGGTCAATCTTTTTTATGAAGTAATAAATTTATATTGTAAATCTATAACATTAAAAGGAATCAGACCATAGACATCATTACCTGTTAAATTATGATATTTCTTAAATAAAAGTACAATTCCCAAAAATTACTTAATTGCTGTCAGATTTTAGTTATATATTGTCTTTTTTTGCATTTCTGTACAGTTTCGCAGTTGAAAGCAAATTTCACTTGACCAGTAAATTCAAGAATTAGCCAACAATATTTCAAAAATATAAACTTTGCGTCAAATGACAGATCTGTTTTCTTTCTTCACTGTATAGGTAGTAGATTAGATGGGTTCGAGAATTTTATACATGTTACTTAAAGGATCTTACACGAGAGCTCCAGCATTATTGAATTAATTATTATCTTTTAGGAAAAGAGATATAATGTGATGCTTTGCCGGGCAAATTATAGCGATTTTACAAAGAGTTTAATAGATTTAATAATTCAGGAGCACAAATGATAGATTCTCTATATCATTTGACACTAAAATTACATTGGACTTGCATTTTTGGCATGAAAACATCAAGATTTTGCCATATATAAGGCAACATTGTAACATTACATAACTTTACTAAACGTGTAATACATTAGTGTATTGTTGATTTTAAAATATTGTGTCATTACACTAAGGTATGCGATGTCCCGTGATAATTATCTTTTATAAAATTCATGCGGTTGTAAAGATGTTTAACCATTTTCCCGCCAGTCACAACTTTTGATGTCTGCTCTCTCTTGTCTGCTTATGTTACTAAGTAGCCTATATTGCAAACAATATGGACCCAGATCAGACTGCTCCAATAGGAGCAGTCTGATCAGGGTTCATAGTGTTTGCCTGAGTGTTTGCTTCCAGGATGAAATATAATCTGGAGAGCACTTGAATATATCGACAGACATAAAAAGCAGACAACATTTTCAAGACCAAAAAAATATTGGCAGGTTAAGGGTTAATTCTGATTCTGTTATTTGCAGTTGTTTCCTGGAATGGGATCCCGGTCTAGGGGCTTTTGTTGGACCCGCAGGTTTCCTGGTACTGCTGAATTTCTACTTTTTCCTGCGCATCTCCTGTGTCATTCGTGGCTCTAAAGGAGTACTGCATACTTTGGAAGAAACACAAGAGTTACATGTGACAGACATTGAACTAACGATGCCGGACGATTCCCGCATTGAGACACAGTCACTTCATTCTCAAACAAGTACCAAATCATCTACATCAAGTGTCATGGATTTTGAACGGAGGCCTATTACTCAACTTCGTGCCTTAGTTGCCATTTTGTTTTTGTTTATTATTTCATGGTTCTGTGGTGCTGTTGTGGTTGCTAAACCTCTGAATTCACTGATTCCTTATGAGGAAATAATCTTCAGCTATTTATATGGAATTCTTTGTGCAATGTTTGGATTGTTCATGTTAATTTATTACTGTCTTGCTAGGAAAGACTCTCGCATAAGCTGGAAAAGATTCTTTCTTTGCGAGCAGCAGACAGTTTATGATATGAGCCGAAGTGTTCCAAATCACATGCCACATGCTAACGGACATGTGAGTACTGAAAGTGGAACAGATATTTCACTGAGCAACAAAGTTACTAAAGTGGCCATTACGAACCATGTTAAAAAGACGCCTGATGACGTTTCTAGTATTAGTCTAGTCGACTCTAAACCACCCTCAATTATAGATGATTCTTTATTGATCACAAGTATGCAAGAAAGTGTCTCAAATTTTTATAATCCCAGACAAAATGGCGTGGCTAAAAAGTTTTGGGACAAGAAGAACAAGCATAATTCAAAATTATTGAGTAAAGATGTGACGAAAGGTTTAAATATCCATGATTCGGGAACAGAGAGCAATTTTTCAGGGTCAGAACGACCTACCAATAATGGCATAGGTTATCTTAGTGACAGTACCCATGGTAACATAAATTATAATTTAGGTTCTCAAGCAAATTCTGATGTTCTGTCTGATATGCATGTAGGGTGGTTACCCAATCAATCAATAGCATTACCACCGAGCTATTCTGCAGTGATTGCCAATAATACACCAATGTATGCCAAGTTAAATAGGGATCGTAATGTGTCATCACCAGTAAGTGGCCATATTTCACCAGCTACAAACATAATTACAAAGCCAAATGGTAACGCAGTGTCATATACTAGTGCACAAGTTGTACCACATCATACGCGGTCAGCAAGTTCATCATCTCTTGGAGTTCATAATCATAATAGTGCGTTTTCTGTTGTGCCACCTAGAAATAACACACTTCCACGTCAGGGCAGGTTACCTTCTCCAGGCAGTTCAGCCAGGAATTGTTCAGAACATGAATCTTTACAAAGACTTGGAGACTTTGATGGCCAGAGTCAGGTCAGTAGTTCATTCAGTCATGAACAACAACGATCACATCAGCCCAGTGATATGTATTTGTCAGGCTACTCAAGTCCACCGGATGGATATAGTAATGCCAGTTCAATGTACAAACAGTATGGGCCAGTTGATATTGTGCCTAATGGATCTGCCTTTGGAAATGTTACGTACAGTCCTGGCCCAGCTAGAAATAAGGCCAATTCAGGATACAGCTCCGACAACAGCAATAGATATAAGAGGAAATTGGACAATTCTTTTGTGAAGGAACTAGAACAGCGCGTACCTCAGGGAACTAATACCAATCATGTAAGTTCAGATCATGTGACAGGTAAACCACCAATGTCTCCCGTCTCCGATAGTGATAATAATGTTAGGTTTGTGGCTCCAGACTCCGACAGCCAGATTCACTTTAAGAAGTATAGATACAATGATTCGGATCATAATTCGGAACCAGCCTCTCAGTCCCATCGTAAACATGGCAAGTCTGGAAACTCATATAAACATTCAAAATATCGTGGCTTGCAGAAGCAACGTTCTTTAGATTGGGATACTGAATTTAAAAATAAACCTCGTAGTAATGTTGTACCTTATGCTTTTGTGAATCATAATTATAAGGATAGAGTGATGCAGAAGTTGACTGCTAAAGCTCTTAGTGAGCATGTAGATCCAAAGAGTAGAGCGTTCTGGATGCCGAGATCCTCAAGTAGTTATAGTGAGGTAGTGGAAGAGGAGAATGTACGTTTATGTGAAGACTCGACGTCGTCGTCATCGTCAGATGATGATGACAGCAGTCTTGATAATGTCTGGGTACTTCAGAAACAGCGGAAGCCAAAGAAAGACAAGAAAGAAACCAGTGTGTAACAAACTATCAAAGGGCCAGTTAAGCAATTCTTTTAGGGTAAAATTGGTATTATTTTCTTAGCTATCAATTTAAACATGTGTTTTGGTTGCTAAAAAAACCTGTCTCATTGAGACAGTTCTTTTGAGTACCCACAACATATGTTTTGGATGAGAAATAAAGAAAATAGTTTTCCAATACGCACCTTTATAGGAGTAATTATCAAATAGGCCAACTCATAAGATTTTGGTACTGATAGCATTTGCATAAACATACATGTTGAGCTACTGTAAATTCGGAAATTTTTGCGAGGGTTTTATTTTCGCAAAACTTCACATGATGCGAAGCTTCATGAAAATTAAACCCTCTCAAATTGGCGAAATTGCTGATGTATGTAAATCATGCCCAAGTCGTGAATTTTTAATATGGCAGATATGTCTTTTTATAGCTGCTATTTGCGAAAATAAAATTCTTGCGAAAAATTTCGAATTTACAGTATCTGGAGGGGCTAGAGGCCTAAATTTTGGACGGATGCTTTATCTATTTCCATACTCATAGGTCCAGATATACAAAATATTTAAGCGTGCAATTGTGATTTTATTATCAGTTTTAACATTCATTGAGGGTTGAGAAATAGGAAAATTAATTTTTAATCATGCACACTTATCTAAAAGCATGCATATACTTTATGTATGCTAGTAGCACAGGCTCTGGTGAGACTGGGTGCATAGGGTCATCTATGCATAGGGTTGACTGAGCCTTCGCTACTCACCTATTCAATAAGTACCAAAATGTATGTGTCCAAATAGTTACCAGCACATACAATTGAAATATTTAACTCTTGACAAATCTTCTATCACCATTTTTGTCCTAATAAGCACATGATACTGCTACTATAAGTACACACTGACTTACTGAGTACTTAATCAGTTGTTTACACAATATGACCTCTGAGTTCCAGTCAATACAGTGATGCAGTTTTATTACACATACAAGTTGATTGTGCAAATGAAAAACAGAGTGGATCCTGATTTTATGAAGCTATACTGTTTACAAAAGATGGTATAGAATTCTGAATTTATTTATACAGTGAGCTTATTAGGTCAAATACAGTACATAATATTTCTGTCAAGGCTTAAGATTATCAGCAGACGACAAAAGTCACTGCTAGCATGGAAAGAGCAGTAACATTACTGAGAACACAGCAGATGTGTTTTATCCAATATTTTACTTTTATGGTTCATGTTTATGTACATGTGTAATCTGTAACTCTTAGAAATGGTGAAAATTATCATGCTGCATGTAAATTGCATTGTTGTGATATCAGGATTAAATGTTTGGTATACTCCTATTGCACTCGTAATTGCCAAATCTAGAGACTCTAGAGTATTGGTCATCTTTAGAGCAATAGAATGTAATATTTCACTGTCCTCAAACAAAATGTTGGTTATCAGGGCTGGAATTCACAAAATGCTTGTCACAATAGCAAACAGGTAAGCCCCTGATCAAGGAGCAGTCTGATCTGGGTCTGTGCTGTTTGTCTAGGCACGCAAGGACACTGACCGGGTCGCGTAGCACAGTTAGTAACGTGTCTGGCTACAGATGCGTGTCTGACTGCAGATCCAGGGGTCGGGAGTTTGATCCCGGCCTGGTCCCATACTTTCGTGGAGATTGACCATGAAATAAGGTGAACTGACCAACCCACCATGACCATAGCTGTTGACTTGGGACATAAACTGAAATGTATCCAAAAAGTGAATGTGAAATGGCAAGCAGTTATTACCTTGGCATAAACATTCTGATCTGTGTCTACAGTATTTGACAAGGTGCATGTTCCATTTTAAAAATTGAGAAGTCTTTTATAATGTTATTTTAGCTATGATTGTAATTCTTGTAACACCCACCCCTCCCAGTGCCAAAAGTAAATAAAACATAAAGTGTTAAACAGCCAAATTACCCATTGATTATCAGGAAAAAACTTTTTATTTTTTAAATCATTTTCATAATATTATCATGTGTGAATATCAGGACTTGTGCATGTATGAGTAGATACCATTTCCTGTCACAGGGATAAAATGTACGGTAGATGTACTAAAAATTCGAACAGTTTTCTATTTCTGCTCTCAAATAATATTTTGGTTATCAGGGCTGACATTCACAAAATGCTTGCCAGAATAACAAACAGGGAAGACCCTGAACAGAAGCAGTCTGATCTGGGTTTGAACTGTTTGTCAAGGCCTTTTTAGCAAGTAACTTATGTTCAAAATTTTAAAACATTTACCGTTGCTAAATGCTAGTAGCTTCTCTAAAAAGCAAGTAAAAATTACCATTACTTGCTATTTTCAGGTAGTGGATACAAGTCATTCTCAAATTGTCAAACAAATTATGCAACATAGTAACAATTCCATGACAAATGGTGTAGTTCCTGATCAGCCAGCTTCTGAAGAAGCTGCTGATCTGGATCCACACCATTTGCTAGGTAACCTAGATGGGGACAAAAATAATTTTTGACACAATCAAATCAAAACAGGTATTGGCAATTTAAGCTGCATGCTGCAAAAGAGGTTTTCCGATTTTGATGGATTTTTGGCAAACTTAAAAATATCACACCACACCTCTCTCAACCTGGTTAGAAACTAGAGGGTAAGATCCATTTCTTTTTGAATTTCCAGCTTTTTGAGTTCTATTCTTAAATGATGAATAAATAAAAAAGACCATTGCAAAAATGTGAAAACATTAAATTAATGATAGCCATCTCAAAATAGATGAAAAATAACAACCATTAAATGCGTCCATACTTCACTTTGCAAAACAGAACCCTATTAAAGTTTGTATATATTTGAACTGTATTGACATGTGATCTGGGTCTACACTGCATGCCTAAAAATACCTTTTAAGTCATTAATTTATTCATAGATTAAGGATAAACATGTAATCTTTAATTTAGGCAGGCCTACCTTATTTTTAAAAAATACTTTATATGTTGATTTATGACATACATGTGTATTTATATGCAAATTTAACTTTATAAAAATGTGTGAAAACTTAAAATGGCAAGCCTTTTTTTAACTTGATAATTTTATATATTGAAACAAGTTGTGTATTTTATGCCACTATCCCTTTCTCTGTTTAGTTCTTTTTTATGTTCTATTCACTAACCCATACAGGGACAATCCTGACTTCAGCAGACAAACTAATTGTGACTTATGTTGCTTATCTCCATTTTCTTGGAAAATAGGGCTTGGCAATACATGTGAATATTGTCTTGCACATTATACAAAGCCTCATATGGTTTCTTAAAGAAGCATGAAAATTTGTCTGCTACAATTTTTTAGGTGCCGCTTAAAGGGTTGAGACTTAACCTTTATCCCACCATTATTTTTTTGGCCTAAAAATGTTGTCTGCTTCTTACATCTGCTGCATATATTCAAGTACACTTCAGACTGGACTTTTTAATGGAAGCAAACAATATGAACCCTGATCAGAAACAATATGAACCCAGATCAGACTGCTCCGCTAGGAGCAGTCTGATCTGGGTCCATATTGTTTGCAATATAAGCTACCTAAGAACATAAACAGGCAAGAAAAGCAGACAACAAAAGTCATGACTGGCGGGAATGTGTTTAATTCTTTTTGAAAACTCTTTCTTACATATTAAAGCTCAAATTTTATTATTGAGAAAAGTTTTTGGTTAGTGTATATTTTTTATTTGCCGATCTTTATCATTTTATAGATGAGATTGTAGTTTCTGGACCCTTATATGTGAATCAGTATTGTTGTGATATTCAGACCTTGAAAGTTTTATTTTTCATTTTAGTATTGCATTCAAACCATAAACACTGATAAATATCCTCCAAATCATGTTGACAAGCAAACATAAATGAGCGGCGACATGAGATTTCTAGCAATGTGGCATTTTGATAAGTGTAGACTCTGATGAGCCTGTGCAGCCTCCTTTTAAGCTAAGAAACTCCGAGTGATATTGGGTCAGTAGCTTAAGTCATAGAATATTCTAGCGACTAGCAAAGGCTCTGATCAGACTGCGCGTATGTGCAGGCTGGTCTGATACTTTGCCGGTTGCACATACCACTTTGTTAGAAATCTCATGTCGCGGCTGAAAAAACTTTTACCCTTTCACTACCATAGTTGAGTAATGTTGCCTGCAGTGTTGTCTGCTGTTATACTTTGAGAGCTAAAATTGTAAGAAGTGTGGACTCTGATCAGACTGTGTGCCTATGTGGCAGGCAGGCTGGATAAGCGGAGTAACTGATCCAATCCTGTTCAGTGACATTGCTTATTATGAATTTTGATTTTAATTTTAAAGCATCAGAATCATGTTTTGTCAGAAAACCAAATATGACCCAGTTCATGAGATTTTGTTACTTACTGCATATGGATAAAGTCATTCTCTTACCATGCATGCACAGCTATTTAGTGTGCCTAAGCCTTTAGCTACATCCCTTCCTTGAGTGTAAGAACAGGAAAGGCTCTTGCAGAACTGTGTGGCTGTGTAGGATCATTTTTAGCTGGCTGATGTGATAAGTACTAAAATCTCATGAGCTGGCTCATATTTTATCTGATCATCAGAATCGGAATCAATGTATCATCCCAGCTCATCATATTCACATAGGTCTAGATAAGCATAATTTGTGAGCATTTTCTTATCCATTAGTTTAAACATTTGTTTTGGGTGCTCAAAAGAACCGTCTCATTGAGACGGTTCTTTTGAGCACGCACAACATTTGTTTTACTTGAGAAATAAGAAAATTAGGTTTTAATTATGCACTGTTATCTAGAGGCCTGATTCATTATAATGTTATTTTATTTGTGCCATTAAAACCCTTGCATTACATATGTGTTTTCTAAAACATAACATAACATTTTTTATCTTAACCATTGTTTTACATCCGTGTCATGTGAAACCTTGCATTACATCTTTATCACTGAAATGCTTGGATTTCATTTGTGTCATCTGAATGTTTGCATTCATCAGTATTGGCAGAAACATCAGTTGTATCCAAAACCTAGATTGCATTATATCTTTGATTTCAATACTTGCATTACATCAGTTTTAACTGAAACCAAGCCGCATTATTATATCAGCGTTTTCAGATACCCTGCATTTTATCCATTTATCTGAAACCTGAATTCTTGCAATGCATGTGTCATCAGAAGTCATGCATGTCAGCATTACATAATTATGTGTCTTCATAACCCTTGCATTATAATAGTAGAAATTTGGTGCCACCATAAACCTTTTCTTACACCTGTGTCATCTACAGTAAATGTTCTAAAATTTTAACACTTTTCTCTTTCTGTTGTCAAATAAAACGTTGGCTATCAGGGCTGGAATTCACAAAATGCTTGTCAGAAAAGAAAACCCGGAAGGCCCTGATCAGACAGCTTCTTCAGAAGCAGTCTGATCTGGGTCTGTCCTGTTTGTCTAGGTTTTAATTAACTGTTTGAAATTTTAGAACATTTACTGTAACTTTTATTTACCTCAGTGTCCATATCATTAGAAACCTTACGTAATATATGTCACTAGAAACCATGCAATACATATTATGCCATTAGAAACCTTGAATTTCAACTTCGTCATCAGAACCATTGCAGAACCTAGTGCGCCTTGATATTTCATTTACAGTGAATGTTCTAAAATTTCAAACACTAGTTGCCTGCCAAAAAGGCCTAGACAAACAGCGCAGAACCAGAACAGACTGCTTCTGAGAAAAGCAGTATCATCAGGCTCTTCGCTGTTTATAGTTCTGACAAGCATTTTGTGAATTCCAGCCCTGAAAACAACAAGAACAGAAAGAGAAAAGTGTTCGAAATTTAGAACATTTACCATAAGCCCGGTGGGTCTGCATTGAACTCGTGGCTGTAAATTGTGTCCACAAACCCTATTGTATTCAGAATAGAGTAGACATCTTAACTCTTTGCATGCTGGGTAATTTGCCATCTGCTGATTTTTTTTTCAAAATTAATTTTTACAATAAAATCTTTCAGGAACACTATCAGCGTCAAATGGTTTGGATCCAAACTGTTTGCAAAGGTTATCAGCAGATGACAAAAGTCACCACTAGCAAGAAAGGAGTTAAGTGTATTGAAAATTCTAGGAAATGCCAAAATTACTTGTGTTGTGTCCTTATCTGTAAAAGCTTTTTTGTCGTCTGTCAAAATCAACTTTTTAAAAATAAATCTTTCAGGATGTCAAACAGTTTGGATACTGATCTGGGTCCAAACTGTTTGCAAAAGTTATAGCAGATGATAAAGAGTTAACTACAGTGGAAAAACATTCATTGGTGAGAGTTGTCATGTACGTTGTACTGGCCAGTTTCATGATATGACCTAGTTAGTGAAAAATGCTGTGTCTGTGAGCTTTTGTTCAATTGTCTCTTTTATATTTTGAGATACAAATATTATTATCATTTCTGTTTCGTGTACCGTAGTATTTTATTTGTAAAATAGTTTGAGAATATTTTGTTCCATATACATATTACAATGTTCTGAGTAATTTATACGTTGTGGGTTGTTTCAAGACTATTCCCTTATGACACAATGAAGACTGAGAGTAGGTTGTGCATTGAAGCAGCATTATATTGGGTCATTATCACTCAGATTTGGATAGGCTAAAGTAAAATAAACTAAATTTTCAGGCCTTTAGATAAAAGTGTATAATAAAGAACCAATTAGATAAAAGTGTATAATAAAGAACCAATTCTATTATTTTTCAACCGAAACATTTGTTTTGGGTACTCAAAAGAAACGTCTCGGGGACTTTTCTTTTGAGTACCCAAAACTAATGCTTAAACTGATGGATAAGAAAATATTCACAATTTTAGGCTCAAAAGTTTTGTTTATCTAGACATTTGGTTTTGTCAAATCCGCAACAGTTTATTATTGTCTGCAATAGGCAAACACAGTGAGGCATTGCGAGGCTTAACATGAACTGGAATTGTACTGAGAAAAGCCAATCTGAGAACAAGAGGGTTTTAAGTGCTGTTGACACTAGTTCATGTCATTTCGCAGTACTATGGGAGCGCAGTGGCTCAGTGGAGAGTGCTTGACTCACGACCGAGGGGCCGCGGGTTTGAACCTCACCGATGTCACTGCGTTGTGTCCTTGAGCAAGACACATTAATCCTAGCTTAGTACTGGTTCAACCCAGGAAGACCCGTCCCTACATAACTAAAAGATTGTTGATGGGACGTAAAAAATCAAATTAAACACAAAAAAAATATGCAGTACTAATGCTTTTATGGATGCAAATTCTATAGAAAAAATAATGATGCTACAGTGCTGTCCCTTTATAACACACCTCATTATAACAGCATTTGGATTTAACACAGTCATGTTTTGGCTCCCAAAATTTTTATGCCATGGAATTTTACAAAGGAATTATAGGAAAATGACGATTATATGGTCATTTTCCTAGAAATCCTTTGTAAAATTGTCCCCGTATAACACGATTCACTTATAACACAGTCCGTTCCAATGGACCCAAAACATAGTTTTATAAAGGAGTTTACGGGACTGCACTGTATATTGTCTCTTTTCTCAGAAAGTCTACATTTAAAGGAAAAGAAAGAATTTCTCCCTGGGGAGTTGTTTTTTTTTACTGACAGTTCACCTGTTTGAGAAGAAATTGCAAATCTATAGTTATGGATGTGTTAATTTAGAAAAGTTGAGGGATGGTCTGTTCCAGTGAACATAAGGTAGATTGAAGAAGCTCCACCGTTGCCGTGTTCACCACTTATTGTCATAAGGGACATTTTCTGTTGATACTACCTAAGCATATATATATACATGTGGCTGAATAAATGAGTCTTTCTATTAAATTGTTGGTCATTTTATAACTTCCTACATGTCTCCATAGATATTTCATCAGTAGACTAATGATGCCTTACATAGAAAATTGTGATGCAGAGATATATTTTTGATGAAATTTAATGCACAATGGCGAAATGGAGATGTTCAAATCAAAGAAAAAACAAATACATCTTGTCCTACCAAGTGTTGCGCTATCTTAACCCTTGGCTTCACATGTGGAGTTTGCTCCGATTGAGTACGTCATAAGACACATGTTGATTCGCATGACCAGGCCTCGCGGTCATAAAACTTGAGTTCATTCTCAGACTCAAAATAAAGCGCAATGATTGGCTGCATGCGGACATGCGTCTGCGAGCAGCCAATCATTGTGCTTTTTCTTGAGTTTGAGACTACTCAAGTTTTATAACCTCGAAGCCAGGTCTCCAGATACAACTGCGCAATTGATTAACGTTAATTTTCTTATTTCATAATTAAAGCATAAGTTTCAGGACCGTCACATAAGATGGTTCTTTTCAGCACCTAAAACATATTTTGAAGAAAAAGAAATAATTTACGATATAAAGCTTTGCTTATCTGGAATTCTGGAGATTAACAGTCGGTGTATATTAGATGCTGATAAGTTGCTAGGATAAATCTGATTGCAGGCAGGGATTTTTGAAAAATCCTTCTTGGCCTTTTGATTGGCCGATTAATCTACACTAATAATAGATTTTGAGGGTTGTGAGGCGAAGGGGTCGTTGAAAGGTAAATACCAACGAAATCTTCGCTGGAGAAGATGAAACAAAAAAGGCTAATGTATACTTCTAGTTTCAGAAAAGAGCTTACTGTCTTTAGGACTCATTGTGGACTGAAGCGAATGTATACCAAATTCAGGATTTTGGGGCCGACTTTTCACAGAAATCCCTAAAATCCTGAAAGCTTAAATCAATGTACTGCACAATTACAAATGCATGGATTCAATGAATCTGTTCATGCACCTTAGACTGGTTAATGGGGTGAAACAAGAATTTATATGGATATTAAGTACACTATCTAAAGTTTATGTAAGAAATACTGAATATCCATATATCGACAAAAAGCTATTTCAAAGAAGAAAGAATCTACAGAATTTATTTGCCAGTACTGGAGATTTTGGCACATATTCCATACGCAACCAGGGAAGGCTCAGACGAGCATTCTCGCCAGAGCCTTTGCTGTTCACACACACACACAAAACTGGGACCAAAATTTAGAACTTGAGCGCCTTTAAGGGGTTTAAAGGAGGCTTTTGTACATAAATGTGATAAAGTAACAAAACTCATGAGCTAGCTCAGATATATTACAAGTAACATCATGAATAAAGCAGTTTTTTTTTGTTTTCAAGCAGTCCATTATGAGGAACATTTCTATGAAATTATTTTGAATTTGGACCAGTGGGTCACGAGATGTTTAGATATTTAGGCCAGAATTTTTTTATAAGTAGAAATACAAATCCTTCTGCTGTAATTTTCTGTAAAATAGAAAAAAAATCCTAAATTATTTTATATTTTATCCGCCGACTCTATATATTATTTGTTTTGAAAAAGATAATATATTTTTGAGGTTCTATCTGTGTATTTTTGAGAAGGACAATGTAAAAAGTGATTTCCTGTCCAAATTTTTAGGAAAATAATAAACTGTTTAAAGATTTAATACAGACTATTGGTTTACCTTACTAGTTTTACTGTTTTTTTCTAGAGACATTAAAAAAAAAAGCTCTGAAAATGACCAGTTAACTGGACATTTTCAGAGCTTTTTTATTTCTTTTTTTTCGTCCCCGCGATCCTAAATCTGAAAAAAAAATTCCCGTAAATCAATAAAAAAAATTCTGGCCTTATTATCTAGAGCTCGGGGGATCCATTTGTTTGGCAGAGCTGAACCACTTGTGCACTTTTGCTTTTGGTAGAAGGCATCATTAGAAACAATTCTGTGTAATACATTTTAAATTAAGACCAGTGGTTCGGGAGATGTCATTTAAAGATGATTCCTATCTAGAGCTCTGGCGGCCCATTTGTTTAGCGGAGTGGAAACCATTTGTGCAATTTTGGTAGAGGGCATATGCATCATGGGGAACATTTCTGTGAAGTTAATTTGAATCTGGACTAGACGTTCAGGAGATGTTGTTTAAAGACGTTTCTTATCTAGAGCTCTGGTGGTCCCTTTGTTCGGCGGAGCAGAATCATTTGTGCAATTTCAGTAAAGGGTATCATGAGGAGGTAAAGTGCATCATGAGGAACAATTCTGTGAAATTATTTTGAATTTGGACTTTTGGTTCAGATGTTAAAGATTTATTCTAGAGCTCTGGTGACCCTCATGTTCAGTGGAGCAGAACCATTTGTGCAAATTTGGCACAGGGGAACATTATTAGCTCACCTGAGCTGAAGGTTCATGGGTGAGCTATTAGTAAACCAGTGACTCTAGCGTCCATCTGTCAACAATTTCAAACACCTTCACCTCTGAAATCACTGGGCCAATTGAACTCAAATTCCATATGGACACTCCTTGGGACGCCGGAACAAAAGTGTGGTCAAAGGGTCCTGGTCACATGACCAAGATGGCCACCATGCCCATATATGGTAAAAACCTTTTAAAATTCTTCTCCAGTACCATTGGGCCAACGACCTTGGGACTCAAAATGCTAGGCCAACATGCTTGTTCAAATGATGATCCTAGGTTGTCCTTGACCTACTTAACGTCAAGGTAAATTTGCTTCCTAATGCATTTAAACGGGGAAAATTTTTGAAAAGATTTTTTGAAAACTGTTGAATCCAATGTCATTATTCTCTCTTAATATGTTAAACCTAATGAGACAATGGCTATAAATAAGTTCCAAAAGTCGAGGTTGGCCTTTCATCCAAGGTCACAAATATTGGAGTCCCATCAATATATACACTTGGAAAAATGTTAAGCATCGCTTCTTGTTCTGTGGAAATGTTTTGAAACTATGAATTTTTCATAGCTTGACGATACTCCTGTTTTTATGGCTTATATTTCAAAGCATCATCTGGAAACCAATTTTATAACGGAGTATTCATTGAATAAAACAACAAAAAATGTGATATTTGTTTTAGGTCACTGGACCAAAATGGCCACCCCATATATGGTAAAACAAAATATGTTTAAATAATAAGACCAAGTTGACAGGTTCTCTGTTTTAAAAATTATCAAAGGAGATCAGGTCAGGACCTTCAGGTCCTCTAGTTTTAAATTTAGGCCAGTGATTCAGAAGTCATTTAAAGACAAGTTTACGGACGACTGACGCCCAATCACAATAGCTCACCCCTTTGGCTCAGGTGAGCAAAAAAAAAGTTATTTCTTGTGATGCAGGTCATATTGATGACAAAAAACAAACACTGTTTAATTGGAATGTAGGTATATTAGCTTTTGATATATTAAACAAAAACAACACAAGATTATTGAAAACAATATTGAGCAACAACATAATTTTTGGTCTAAAAATACAGTAATACTTATTACTATTAAGACTTTTCGCTTACTGTAAAGGGGGCAACTTTAATATTCATATTTGGGCGTGGTTCGGCTATTTAATCTGCTAAAGAAGGGAAATCAGGTTTTATTTATAATTTGGTAAAGAGTTAATAAGCTTTTTGGGCCGCACAAATGAGTGTGCATTTCATGAAAATCCTAACCGTATACACACTGAACTCACATTTATTAACCCTTAATGCGCATAATCACAAAATGTATGTTTTTGTTGTCCACTAAATAATTTGAAGCCTCATAGACAAACAATGTGGACCCAGATCAGACTGCTCCTAAAGGAGCAGTCTGATCTGGGTCCACAATGTTTGTCTCTATGCTTATGTTAAATAGACATTTTCAGATGCAGTTATTTTGCTGGCGTTTAAAGGACTAAATAATATGTTTTGCGTCTATACCGAGATAATGGCACAAGATGATACAGTTACTTTTGAATAAAACCACGCCTTACAGTAAGCGAAAAGTCAAAGAAAACATACAAGAATATAGAACATTATTTATAAAAATTAGTTTATGTCATGCAGTCGTTCTCCGTAAATTTTAACCCTTAAAGTGCCACCTATAATTTGCAGCAGACGACCATTTCAAATTTTGCCGCTTTTTCGTAAATTACAAATAAGGCAGGATATTTCATGAGAATCGTCTGCTGGCGGACGATTCTCATGAAATATAATACCTTATTTTTGTCGAAAACTAGGAAAAATGTAGAAAATTTGTCGTCTGCTGCAGTCCTGATTGGCGCTTTAAGTGTTAACTTTGTCTGCTGTAATTGTAAAAAAAAATTGCAATTATTTTTGGACCCAGATCAGGCCCGACATTTTGTCGGTCCTGATCTGGGTCCACATTGTTTGACACTGATGGTCGTATTCCTGAAAAAAATCAGCAGACGACAAAATATCATGAAAATTTACCCAGCATGCAGAGTTTAGCAAACTACCCCATGAATGCTTGCAGGCAGAACAGCAATATCAAGGCCTTTGTCAGTAAAGGCCCCTTTATAAAATTCACATAATCTCATGGTCCTTTTTGTCATAGATTCAGTTACAAAAATAATAGCGAGACCAACAAAAACATATTGCACAGTTCTGGCAAGAAGTATAATGTAAGAGTGAATAATTGATAATGAGTAAAACCAGAGGACAGGGATGAGGGGCCCGGGGATGGGCGACTAGCATAAACACACCCAGTAGGTGGCAATCCTGAATCCATTTTTTTAACAAAACTGTCAAAAACAAGGTTTTCAGTCACAAAAATACACATTTTGAAGATCAATAACATTTTATTTGATTCTATGATCATCAATTTGGCAATCAAAAACATTGTTTTGGTGATTAAATAAATCAGTGCACTCCCCATCGTTTCCTACCCAGTGTGATAAAGGGCCAATAGAGTCTGCTTCCATGATAATGTCTAGTCTGAAGGGTTAAAGAAAACACGTCATATGAACATAAGTGGGACGGACAGTATATGGACCTCATAGAGAAAACCTGTCTTCCAGCTTTATTATCAAATGGCTCCAACAAGCCTGCTCAGCTATAGAGACCAGCAAGAAGTTTGAAATTTTCTCTAATCAAGGCAAGCTATTTGCTCCCCGAAAGCAAATAATAAAGGTGCCGGTCAGACTGCACAGATGTGCAGGCTGGTCTGGGTCTTTGTTATTGGCTTAATGCAAAAACAGATTTTCTTACAAAATGGTTCATAAGTTTATACCCTGTTATTCCACATTATAAACATCCTGAGAAAAGTTACAGTATATAAACTTTCTTTTACATGCATGGTGATAATAAAAACCTTCTAAAAAAACACTAAAGAACCAATTTGATAAATGCCTGTAAAATGAGACAAAAGTCAGAATAAAGAAAAAGGTTGTGAACCATTATTTCAGTCTATTAATCTTTCGCAAAGTTTAAAGTTTGGCATCATTCATCATGTGTATGCGCAACTTGTAACAAGTAATCATAGTAAAAAATTTACATGTTTGACATGTGTGGCCTTAAGAAGCTTCCATAATTGATCAGCTGCAGAACTTCCTACAAAATTGTAAAAAGAAAGCAAAGGTATATCAAGGCTTCTGTTTTAGAAATAGTGTGCCCTTATCAAATCCAAGCACAAAACTAAAGTAACTACATGTATATCAGTAAAAAAAAAATAACATTTTGTGTCCAACATGAGCAAGCCAAGGGGTGTAAAATTTCCAAAAAAGTTACTAGTCCTTCATGTCCCCAATTTTCTCTGAGATTCTGTAAAACTTTTACTCTCCCTGCATAACATTTTACTTGCAAATGCAAGCGGGCAATGGAATTTTACACCCCTGCAGGCCCCTAGATAATTTTGTGTGCAATAAAAACAAGAATTTCATTTCTAGACCAAAACATGTTTGGGGTACTCATAAGAATCGTCTCAATGAGACGATTCTTTTGGGCACCCAAAAATTAAGAAGATATTCACTATTTTACACTAAAATATTTTGCTTATCTTATCATATGATAAATAATCAACTAAACATAGATATAATTGATATGATCATTATTAGAATATTGATGGGACAAAATGTAAGAAATCCTTCTTTTGGGTTTATTTTGTTGTATACTTGACAGGTTTTCGACAATATGCAAGTACAGTGCAGTCCCCTTATAACATATCTCATTATAACACCGACTTGGATAATACAGTCATGTTATGGCTCCCCTTTTTTGGTACCATTGAAATTTACTAATGATTATTGGTAAAAAAAAATTATAATTCTTTTGTAAAATTGTCCCTTTACAACTCAATTCACTCATAACATTGCCATCAATGTAGCATTATAAAGGGACTGCACTGTATTTGTCTTTTCCTTTCAGATAAAATGGATTTCAATTTTTTTGAACCATCAATGGTGCCTTTAATATTGGGATCAAACATGTTTTTCTATGAATTAACATCTGCTGGACCCCGAGGATGATGTTGAAGCCAGAGCCTGAAGGGTATAGCAGATGTTAGTGTATCAGAAAACCATGTTTGATCGTTATTATTGCATAAAGTAATTTTGTCACTTAAAAACTTTGGAAAAATACTTCGAAAAAATCATTTTTGTATTACTTTGGTGGTGCGCAAAAGCATGAATGATTCGTAGGTTTTGAAAAGGCCTGTTCCAGAGCTAAGACTTACGCCATCATAACGTCACTAAATTACGTTCATTTCAATGCACGTTACTGTTGATGAAGTCAATTTTGTGACTGCCTAGAATGCAAATATGTAAAGTACAAAAGCTGTGCATCAACAGCATGTGAAGTGCCTGATTAATACATGGGTTTTTGTTGGTTAAAACATGGCCGTTAAAAGTGTGTGGCACGGCTTTTTATGCAATAATGAATCATAAATGAGGTAGATATATTACGATAATCATTCAGCTAAAAGATTTAGGTTTATACCTTTCAAAGTTACAAAAAATGTGCAAATAAAATCAGTGTTAATTCAGCTACAAGTTATGTTTTGACCTAATAAACCATTCATAAAAATCTAGATCTGTCATAAACCCTTTTATCTAGATATTTGGGATGGTTCTAGGGGGGGGGGGGGGGGGGGGGGGGGGAATACATAGTTACTTTCGAAAAATACAGTTAATGAAATCATAGTAAGTTTTTAAGGTCTGGCCCCTAGGTTATAAAACTTTTTTCATGCTCAACTCATAAATGTTAAAATGCTAAAACAATTGTTTGCATTTTGACATTCATAAACATGATACATCTAAGAGTTTGAAAGCTAGAAAAGACTATTTTTCAGCATTTACTCAGTTGAGTTGAGCATGATATATTAGTTTTATAACCTCAGGGCATGGTCATGGACTTTAATGTAAATATCAAATATGATAAAAATGCTCAAATTAAAGACATGAAACACACCTTACTATTTCAAACCATCAGCTGTAAAGATTTAATTACGACAAGACTACTCAAACTAGACAGCATATGAAATACATCCAACTGATTATAAAAGAATTGAAGTATCCTTTATACATACACTGAAAGATACTCATATTAAAGCATAATTTCACAACCATAATTGTTGGTACGGTAAATGTTCTAAAATTTCGAACACTCTAAAATTACGAACACCTAAAATTATCGACGAAAATAATTTTTAAAACATCCTAAAAAATTGAACACTGACCTTTTTAAAAAAAGTGAATTTCTAAAATTACGAACACAAGTTATTTTCGGTGGAAAATCGATGTCCGTTTATCTTTTTGTCCCATCTGTGCTCGGTTTACTTTTGACGTACAGCGCGTGAGCGGTAGCGACATTTGGAAGGTTCCATTCCACTTAAATGGGTACTCTGGCATGTGACGTTCTTTTTGCAAGATGCTAATTGTGCGATACATGCTTTCAGATAAGATCAAAGGCAAGAGTGCATTAAAAGCACGGACTTTCCTACATGAAGTATGTGACAACGTTCATGCATGTTATTGGTATCGGCTGTCTATGCATCTATCGACGGAAAACAGTGCAGGCTACCTTCAGCGTGTTCAAATATTTTTAAAACCCTTCATTGGCAAAATTTTTACATATTAAACTCGATTTTTTATGTTTTTCACATTGATTTTCGGCGATAACTTTTTTATTACTAATTTTAGCAAACTGTGTTCGCGATGAAAATTGTAGAGAAAAATTAGCGCCGATTTCTCCAAGAGGTCCGAAGTTTGTGGCACAAACAGATTTTTGTGTACATAGATGAAGATTTCGCCATAGATTGAATTCAGCCAAATTTTCTAAGTCTTTTATTGACAGGTAAATTTCGTAGAGGCGTGACAGAAAGGGTTCGTCTCAAAAGAATATTCACAAGGGGTGTATATACAGTTATTTGACGGTTGTTTATAACATAATCCTGCCGCGTGTAGACTCAGAATGTAACGTGCATATTCAGAATCTACTATGAGCATGAAAACTTGTAGGTACAGAAGCTGTGATATCGCATGACCCGCCATTCTTCTCCTTTGCACATGCTCCTAAACGGACAGTTTCGAGATGACCCAACTAGCTTAACGCACGGGCGAATCAGGCGCGATTTTCAATATATTTGAACAAGCCATCCATCGCCTTTCTTATTGAATCGGGGCGGTGCAGTGTAACTTTTTGACTGACATTTTTGACTCAGTTTATTTGCGCTTTGCTTAAAATGCTCAAAGAGTGCATCTATGCGCAGAGTTAATTGCGGCATCTATGATGTTGGAACCGCTTGGAGAAGTTGGCGCTAATTTTTCTCTACAACTTTCATCGCGAATACAGTTTACTAAAATCAATAATAAATAAGTTATCGCCGAAAATCAATGTGAAAAACATAAAAAATCGAGTTTAGAAGCATCCGATCCATCGGAATTCTTCAGCAATGGTCATTAACATGGATTTCCTTTGTCAGTATATTGTCACAGACATTAAACAGACATGCCTCGGGCAAGGATTAGAAGTTACAATTACTGCGAGAAAACGCACATCTAAGGTCATACGCTGCCTGGTCGTCAAAATTGAGCATCTGCAAGTAACAGTAGATGTTGTTACTTTAAAAAAGCCATGCAAACCACAGCGTTAAACAACTGAGTAAATTTACTAAGTAAGTTTGCTTTTACAAACTTATATACAAAAGGGCCTTTTTTCCAAGTTGTGGTTTGAGTCATGAGACACAAAATTAATGAACCATTCAACATAAAAGCGGTGATGCTGGACATTCCTGAGCCATCAATGCTGTATTGAAAATGCATACTTGTGCAGGCTCGTCTATGTCGCACGTTGTAAGTACCAAAATATCGTGTGATTACATGTGCGGATCCAGGTCCGGACCCCCACACTGAAAAATCACAAAAATATAGGATTTTCTAGCAATACAGGTCCGGATCCCCTGAAAAATCGCAGCTGCTAAGCCAGCATTCAATGTTGGGCATTCATCGGCATGCCATGGCCCGCTTAAAGTGGGACATGGATCCTCCCTCCCCCCCCCCCCCCCCATCAACTTAAAAAACAAACGTTGTCAAAGTTGGATCCCCTTTGACAAAACTTTCTGGATCCGCGCATGAATTAAGTCCGTCGACAGTTTAATTTCAATCGAGCCGGTTCACACACAATGCATGCATGCGTGGATCCAGAACATTTTTTCAGAGGGGGTAGTGGGAGAGGACCGAAATGCCACTAAAAATGGACCACCATCAGCGAAACGCCATTGTCGATAATGGCCCACCATTGAATGCTGGCTTGGTAGCTTTGTGATTTTTAGGGGATCCGGATCAATATTGCTAGGAAACCCTATATTTTTGTGATTTTCAGGGGGGTCCGGACCCCCTGTCCCCCCTCTGGATCTGCCCATGGCATGCGTCTGAAAGAAGGTACTTGTCTGAAATGTTCCTTTCAGCGGACGCAAAGTCGGACTAGATTAGAACTCTTGGTATGCATGTTTGCCCCTGATCAGGCACGTCGGACGATCTTCTAGATCCAAACTGTTTGCAAACTTTGATAGCAGGTCGTAAAAGTAGAGAGAGAGAGAGAGAGAGAGAGAGAGAGAGAGAGAGAGAGAGAGAGAGAGAGAGAGACTGCATGGTGTTTGCACACAAATCTTGTGTTTTGGCTTGGTTTCTTAGAATATCGAAACACAATGTTTAGGTCAGTCAATCAATCTTGTTACAACGGACCCAAACCCAAACTTATCGTGCTCGTCAGCTTTTGTACGGCAAAGTCGGACATTCCACAGTATTACATGTAACGCTTTGCGTTCTTTCTACTGTATGCACACATTTTTAAATTGACGAAACATTCTATTCTTAATACCATTCGGGTCTGATCTGGATCTAATTCGTGTTTGCAAACATCAAAGTAAACTTTCCATTGGCGGATCGATAAGTAAAGAGAGAGAGAGATGCATGTGTTCTTTTAGTATTTCGCCAGATTTTTTTACTCTGGGAACTCGTCTACGTATTTCAAAGTTTGTGTAGATCTTTGCAAAAATTCTGATCGTAAGAGATGTCTAGCGGTTTCAATTCTTGAGTACAATATTAGCTAAATAGTGTAGTGATTCATCGGTAGTCCGAGGCGAGTGAACATAGGAGACCCGGTTTATCGAATAGTTTAAATCAATGGACTTTTATGACTTGTAAGTAAATTGAGTGACATAATATGCACGTGCCTGGCTCTCGACTTGGCGAATACCGCAAGCGCTGGACATTTTACTGACTCAGTCCGCATGAATTTAGCGGCGGTTTTAATAAGATTAAAGAAATGAAAAAATAAGTAGATAGCGCAGAATCATATCGCCGTGTTTTCAACACATTTCTACCACATTTTGACATGCATATATACCGTTTTTCTCCTGATAAAGTCCACATTCTAAAATTTCGAACACTGGCATTTTTTTCATAACTTAATTTCTAACATTACGAACAGCGGAAAAAATAATTATTTTTTAGCGTTCGTAATTTTAGAACATTTACCGTATTAAGGACTAGAATTGTGTAGACCATTTCCATTGACTGCATAATATATTCTTAACCATATAAAGCACCACCTAAAATTTGCAGCAAATAACCCTGTTACATTTTGTCCCTTCTAAGAGAAACTGGATAAGTCTGCCGCTTGGTATTTCATGTAAATGGTCTGCATGCAGACAAATCACATGAAATGTCATGCCTAAATTTTGGCTGCAATGTTCATCTATGTGAGAATGCAGCAAAGGCTGTAGTGAGGCTGCACTTTTGAGCAGGCTCATGTGACCCTTCACTGCTCACATTTGCCATAAGTACTTAAACCCTACTTGCTGGCCAATATTTTTCTACAAATGCTATCTACTGCAAATTAAAGCCATTCCTTTATGAGTTAATTTCTTTGATTTTTCTCTGCATGTTTGTTATACTTAACCCTTTTCCCGCCAGTCATGACTTTTGTCATCTGCTCTCTCATCTGCTTATGTCCTTAGGTACACTTTAGTGCAAACAATATGGACCCAGATCAGACTGCTCCCAGGGGGGCAGTCTGATTAGGTTTCATATTGTTTACTTCCATGAAAAAATCTAGTCTGAAGAGCTTTTGAATAAATGCAGCAGATGAAAAAGCAGATGACATTTTCAGGACAAAAAGATAGTGGAGAGATAAAGGCTAAGAATTAATGTCTTTGATTTTTCTGCAAGTTTGTTTCACTTAACAATGTAAAAATACAACAGTGCAGTCCTTTTAAATACTATATTTGGATCCATAGGAATGGAATGACTAATTAGTGAACCATGTTATAAAGGGACAATTTTACAAAGCAATTATAGGGAAATGACCATTATGACAATTTTACAAAGGAATAATAGGAAATGACCAAAAACATGTAATGGTAATTTTCCTGGAATAATAGGAAAATGACCATTATGACAATTTTACAAAGGAATAATAGGAAAATAACCATACAATGGTCATTTTCCTATAATTCATTTGTAAAATTCCATGGTAAATTTTTTTTGTGCTATATCCAAATACACGTAATGGTAATTTTCCTGAAATTATAGAAAAATGACCAGTTTGACAATTTTACAAAGAAATAATAGGAACATGACCATATACATGTAATGGTAATTTTCCTAGAATAATAGGAAAATGACCAGTATGACAATTTTGCAAAGGAATAATAGGAAAATGACCATATAATGGTCATTTTCCTATAATTCCTTTGTAAAATTCCATGGTAAAAAAATTTGACTGTTATATCCAAATCGGTATTATAAGGAGGTTTGTTATAAAGGGACTGCACTGTGTCAATAATATCTTTGGCTGCCATTGCTGTTCATGCTCCAGTTATCGGTGCGTCATTTATGACATCACAAGCTCTGTTTTACTGTCCTTGGTGATCAGCTGAACAAGGCTTCCATTGGCTGGCCGACTCTCCCCTACAGTCCACTTGGCGAACATACTGAAAATACATGTATCAAGAAAACTTTTTCAAACAGTAGTTACCTATCAAAAGGCTTTAATAGAGTGCAGACTCAGACCAGACTGCACCTGAATGGACACAAAATATGCATCCCATCATAAAATGCCGATGTCTCCACTGTTACTTAATGAGGCAATACTTGATAAAGGCAGGATGTCTGGATGGAATAATGTTCTGCTCAAAATTTCAATAAAACATTTTTTTAAAAAAATGACTCTTTTTTGAGCCCTTTCAAAAATCATTTAGATCAATAACTTTATGTGTTTATAATCTAAATTGATTCAATGTTTAGTACATTTATCAGTCTTACATTCACTAAAAGCTAACAAGACAATAAATGGGCCAGTACATTGAGTTTGATACTTATAGCATAGGTGAGCTGCGAAGGCTCAGACAAGCCTGCACATCTATGCCTTTTCACCAGAACCTTCACTGCTCACATATATAAAGAGTGGAAGAAGATGAAGGCTCAAACTAAAACTAAGGCTCCTAGCCCACTAGGTAGCTGTACATGTTTAACTCTGCCTACTCGTGTCGTCTGCTGATTACCATTGTAAACAGTTTGGACCCAGATTAGGCCCGACAAAATGTCGGGCCTGATCTGGATCCAAACTGTCTGACAGTCCGATGGTATTTCTAAAAAAAAAATTTAAAAAGTAGATTTTGATAAAAATCAGAAGACGACAATAAAGAATGCCCAGTAGGCAGAGTTAAGGAGCAACTTCAGGCATATACAATAAGTATCACAATCTCACGAGCTGGTCTAAATATAGATTACATACTCAGCTATGAATTCTAGCGGTGTCCATGTGGAGAAATCAGCGTCGGCCATCCATTTCCTATTCATGGGTGTGTCCAATGTTACACTGAAAAAAAATAATTTCAAAATGATGTAACAACAGTCTATATGTATTGAAGAGGGAGTAAGTTCAAATTAAAAGAAATTCTCGTTCAAAACATAGTGAGACGGTTCTTTTGAGTACCGATACCCAAAAAATAAATTTATAGTGTCAATGACAAGAAAATAATCATAATTTTATACAAACTTTTTGACTTATCTTTGAAATAAAGAACACCAATTTGGCTACCCTGGCGCTCAACACAAAAACAAAGAATGTCTCTATCACCATGGTGAACTAAAGGGATTTGCTTTACACAATAATTGTTCTTAACCCTTAAAGCGCCAAGAAAAAAATGAATCTAAAAATGTTGTCTGCTGAAGTCGTCTGCTGCAAAAAATTGCCTAACATTACTGATGAATTAAGTATAGAAGCAAACAATGTGGACCCAAAACAGACTGCTCCTATAGGAGCAGTCTGATCTGGGTACACACTGTTTGCCATAGAGGCTTCTAGAACATTTCAGCAGACGACTTTTGTTGTGATTGGCGTATTAAGGGTTTATCTTAATTATTTACATGGGTCAAGGTAACCAAAGTCTTTGAGGTTAAAATTGCGAAACTTTTCTTACCCATTAGTTTTAACAAAGGTTTGGGTGCTCAAAAGAATAGTCTCCTTGAGACAGTTCTTTTGAGTACCCACAACATATGTTTTGGTTGAGAAACAAGAAAATTAATTTTTAATTACTCTTATCTTCAGGCCTGATTTATTTTCATGTTTCTACAGTTTTGCTAATATCACTTATTTATCCAGTTGTTTCCAAATGATGTCCGCTGTTAACAAATATTATATGTTGTACTCCATTTCTACATTGTGCGCTGCTACGTCATACATGACAACATCCATGCACGTGAATTTAAAACACAATGTTCACATTTGTGAGAATTTTTTTCTTCTAATTTTGGTCAATGGTTAAGGGCAATATCATTTTAAAAAGTTCTAATCTTAGCTCTGATTCCATGGAGCCAAAGGCTTAAGCATAGGGCAACCTGGGTAACATTTTTTTCAAAAGTGCTTGACACTTAAGAAAGTCATGGAGGTTGCCCTTTTAACTCTCCTAGTGTTGTCTGCTGCTAAGTTTTGCGAACAGTTTAGACCCAGATCAGGCCCAACTGGAATGTCCGACCTGGTCTGGATCCAAACTGATTGACACTCTGATCATATTCCTGAAAGAATTTTTTGAAAAAGTTGATTTTGAAAAAAAAGCAGACGACAAAACAAAGGGAGAAATTTCCCAGGGGCCAAAGATTTAATCAAAAGAAAAAACATCTCCAGTTTAACCCTTTAAGCGCCAAGAAAAAATGCATCTGAAAATGTCATCTGCTGAGGTCGTATGCTGCAAATAATTGCCTAACAATACTGACGAATTAAGTATAGAAGCAAACAGCGTGGACCCAGAACAGACTGCTCCTATAGGAGAAGTCTGCTCTGGGTCCACACTGTTTACCATAGAGGCTTCTTAAATATTTCAGCAGACGAGAAAAGCTGACGTCTTTTGTTGTGATTGGCGCATTAAGAGTTAAACATGCTCACTTTGCAGGTGAGTCTCCAAGTTCAATCCATTAGAATTTCATACTCAGCTGAGCTAAAGGTTGACAGTATAAACAGGATATATTGTACCCCCCTGTTAAAGTACTTACGGTAGAATAGCAACAGCCAGGGCATTAGCTGGAAGACCACCACCATCTGCAGCTAAACTCTGCACCAATTGATGAACAGCAGCCTTGGCCATTCCATAGCCTATCATGCCTGAAAATTCAAGGGTTAAACCATTTACCCACTATTCATGACAAATGTCACCCACAGGTTTAGATAAACAAAATTGTTCAGCGTAAAATTGTAATTATTTTCTTACCCATCAATTTTTACATATGTTTTGGGTGCTCAAAAGAACCGTCTCATTGAGACAGTTCTTTTGAGTACCCACAACATATGTTTTGGTTGAGAAATAAGAAAATTAAATTTTCATTACGCATTCTTAACTTCCTGTCATCTTGGTTTGATGCTCAACATCCCAGTCAACAGCTATTGTCATGTCGGGATGGTCAGTTCACCTAACCACACTTTTCCTGAGCGGTTAACCAGTACTTCGTGAACATACTTTAGCTTTTAACTGACAACTACCCTTCTTGAATCAGCTGATGGGAGGAGAGTGGCTGTAGAAATTATTTCATGATCAATCTCCATGAAAGTATGGGACCGCGCCAGGATCCAACTCGCAACCCCTGGATCTGCAGTCAGACATGTTACCGACTGCGCTACGCGGCCCGGCGAAACATCGTCTTGTGATGTACATTTGGGTAGCCTACATTGTAAACAAAATGGACCCTGATAAAAGTAGTCAGCAGTTTATTTGAATATATGCAGCAGACATAATAAGCAGACATGGTCAGGACAAAATATATTGGCAGGACAAGGGTCAAAATCAACCATGCTGTGACAAAATCTGTCTTTGCCATTTGCTAAAACCAACCTACTTACCTATGGAGAATCAAACAAGTACATTTTGTGTACAGTAAAACTTGTGTAAAAGGGCCACTCAAAAATAGACAAAACAAAGATCTAAATGCATTCTGCAATACTTTTGACCTGCATTGAGCGATATTTGGTCTAGAAAACCAATTTTCGCTCTTTTTGAATGTGGGCATTCTGTATTGCAATTAGCTTTCATGACATGAAACACTAGGTAGTGTTTTCTGCAAGCACCAGCAGCAAGCGATTTGACCTGCTAACTGGAGCTGAGGAGCCGGCTACTAGCTATTTCACTTATTTTCGTGAATGAAACTCCTACAATAAAGGCTTAAGACAGCTAAACTGTCTTCTTCAGTTTTTAGGGAAATCATGGACTGGGGATATACTACATCAATGGTTATTTTCTTAAAATTTCTTTGCACATGTAAAATATATAACTTTGAGCCAAGATGCCACTGTTTGTTTGTGTTGATCCTTTACGTCCCAGTCAACAATTTTTTTCAGTCATGCTGGGATGTGTTCCAGTCTTCCAGGTTTGAACCAGTACTAAGCAGATGATAAAGTGCCTTGCTCAAGGACACAATACAATGCCTTCGCTGAATCTCAAACCCTTCGATCCCAAGTCTAATGCTCTACCAACTGAGCATGATGATATAAGATATATGTTACTTAGGTAAAATGGAATTTGATTCAGTGTTGCAATAGGAAGTGTTCATTATAAGGGGACAGCCGTGTATACCTGGTGTTCCTTTCAGAGCAGGCATAGCTCCAGGTAGAGTGAGTAATCCCCCTTCCTTCAGATGTCTGGCTGCCAGACTAGCAGCAATGGAGGAGCTCCACACACTTTGTTTCCACATCATATCACAGTTCTTCACATAATCTAAAACAAACAAGTCCATATTATGACTGAGGGAGCACAGTGGCTCAGTGCTTGACTCGAGACCGAGGGGCCGTGGGTTCAAGCCTCACAGGCGCCTCTGTGTTGTGTTCTTGAGCAAGAACATTAATCCTAGCTTAGTAATGGTTCAAACCAGGAAGACCCGTCCCTTTATAACTGAAAGATTGTTGATGGGACGTTAAGAATCAAACAAACAAACATATTACGACTGCAACAGTTGACGAATTTTGCCACATCTTTACTAATTTTCGACAAAAATAAATAACAAATAAGGCATGATATTTCATGAGAATCGTCTGAAATATCATACCTTATTTCTTATTTTTGAAAAAAAAAAAAAAAAAAATTGGAAATTATAGGTGGGCCTTGGCGCTTAAAGTTTATGGGTTAAAATCTTCACTGCCACTGGTGACTTAAGTCATCTGCTATGGTAAAATGTTCTAAAATTTTGAACTCATCACTTTCTGTTCTCAAAATATTGGAAGAAGCAGTCTGATCTGGGTCTGCACTGTTTGTCTAGGCCTTTTAGGAGAGCCATAAAGTGTTTGAAATTTTAGATCATTGTCAAGTAATTTTCCATGCTTTTGTTGACGTCTGTTGATTTTGTTCAAAATAAACTTTTTTGAGAAATTCTTTCAGGAACACTATCAGAGTGTCAAACAGTTTGGATCCAGATCAGGACCGACATTCTGTCGGTCCTGATTGGTGTCCAAACTGTTTGCAAAGGTTATCAGCAGACGACAAAAGTCGCCAAGAAGCACTTTCACTGCCATTGCTGACTTATGATGTCTGCTATTGCATTTTAGAAACAGTATGAACCCAGATCAGACAATTCCCTATGGACTAGTCCATTAAGCCCAACATTTTGTAGGGCCTGATCTGGGTCCAAACTGTTCGCAAAAGTTATCGGCAGACGACACTGGTAGGTAAAGTGTAATCTATGTGGCGGCTATTATAAATTAGCTGTTCTATAAAATACACGGGGTGATTCTGAATATACCTGTTAACATCTATGACGTGTAGCTATCGGCTAATATGAGTGGTGGAATAAAACATGTGACTACTGATTTTCTACTGTCCCTCGTTACATACGTGTGCAGAGAAGCCTAGTCAGCTATTAGCCTATTACAGTAGATGTCCTAAAATCTTTAACACTAGTTGCCTGCCAAAAAGGCTTAGGCAAACAGTACAGACAAGATCACATTGCTTCTGAAGAAGCAGTCTTATTAGGGTCTTCCTGGTTTTGCAATAAAATCGATAAACCACTAGAGGTTTACACATTTTGTGATGTTATGTTATGACGTCTATAACATCGTTGCATACATAATGACAAAATCTTAACCTTTTTATGCCAAAAATAAGATTTTAAAAGTAATCTCAATGTCCTATGATAAATAGAATCTAACATTCATGCTCTTGTGTTATTGAATTTATAAATTAAACTTGTTGCGAAAAAGCGATAAAATGCTTGGCAAGCCTTGCATTTTTCCCTTTTCCTCCACTCATTTAATAAATTCAATAAAACATGAGCACTCATGTCAGATCCTCTTTGAACATGTACCAGCCCTTTAGTTAATAGTGTGTACCAGAAAAATAATTTTCTTGTTTCTAAACCAAAAGGACCCAAAACATATGCTTTAAGTTATTGGTAAGAAAAGATTTACAAGTTTACGCTGAAATTTTTTGTCTATTTAAACCGATGATGTACCGTTAATTACATTGTATGACAAGTATAAGACCATACTCTCAGTTATAAGAATATACTCTTAGTTAGAAGAACATACTCTTTGCACTTGCATTTCCTCCAGCCCATCCTCCAGCAACACACAAGATGGCGTCTAGTTTATTTTCTCCTAGAATACTCTCAACACTCTTAGCTATAGCTTCTTCCTGCTCCGTCCAAGATTTATCTGGTTTTACTATAATGTTTCCATCAGCTTGCTCATTAGGAGCCAGATCCAATGATCCCACCCACTGTTCAAAAGAAAAAAAAAATTGCATTGAATTAGTTCATGAGATTTTGATTTTTTTATACTTATGGCATATGCAAGTAGTGATGGCCTACGCTGGGGCCAAATAAAAAAATGTGTGCTTTGGGTAACAGGTCTGAAAATTTTAGCTAGGGTAGGCTCACATATTTTCTTTAATTATTTTTTTTCTGTAAAAAAATATAATTTTATGAATTTTGAAATGCATTTCCCCTTTCAAAATGCATAAAATTCTATTTTTTCCAGAAAGCCTGAAAAAATTCTAGTTTTGGCCAGTAAATTTAGGTCGGGTCGGGTTACCCTAAACACAGACCTCTACATTTTATTTGGCCTGGAGACGGTGGGGGAGGGGTATAGTAATATAAATTGACAGGGTATCTAGATACAATGTACTGTCCAGAGTGGAAGGCACAGCTGAACACCAACAAAGACACCAGATCAATAAACCATCAGAATTCAGCCCTAGGATGTGGCAGCGAACAGTGTGTTAGTATAAGAAACATTCAGGAAGATTTACTAATAACAGTGTTAACAGAATTTTATTGTAAATTTAATGGGAAAAGTATCTACGTGGAAGTGGAAAGAAGGAAGAAATTAGTATGCTGTTATAACTGTATGCACTTTGGACATACCGTAAAAATTATGTTAGAGGCCCATGCTCTAATAGAGGCCAATCCCCTTGTTTGGACACACAAAATGCCTTTTTTTAAGCAAATTTCAAAAAAATTGAGCCTCTAGTAATTAACGCCCACCCACGAATATTGAAAAAAATTGGACCTACTTTATGCAGAAAAGGTTTTAATTTGTTATTAGCAGCGAATTTCTAGTCCTCTGCCTCCTACGACTGTTGCTAGCAAGTCTGGAACCCCATATTGTGTTTAAGCTGCTCCTTTTGTCCGGGAAAGTGCATTTTTAAAGTTTTATCGATACCTAGCACGGAAACAACTGTTTACCATGTTAATAGTCTTCCATGGACTTCGCGACACTAGCAGCTTTTTCAAGATGACGACCCTTACCCACAAATTGGAGCTACAGGATGTTTTAATGACTTTTCTCGCACTTATAGCCTCTAATAAATGCCCACCCCCATCTCTGTGAAAGGTAATTATTCTAATAAACGCCCAGGCCCCTAATAGAATTTTTATTTTAGAGATAAATAATAACTTGACCCTATTGTAATTTTTTATGTCACCGATCTTTCATTAAATTACCATATTTTTCATTGAAAGTGCCCAGCCATGACTGGCTGGGAGAATTCTGGATTATCGATAGCTAAGTTGTTCTGGTGGTAGGGTCAATGTAGGTACATTCGGACACTCTCGTGTTCAACTCTTTCTGGGTACATGACGTGTCGTACAATGTAACGTTTCAAATAACATATAGATGCTTTTATTATTCAAGATATGTTTTAAAACAATTTTGTCACGAAAATATGATAAAACCTTGATCAATTCTCGCTACTCTGCCTTTGACCAGACTGCTGGTACAATCGGACAATTGCTGGTACATTTGGACATACAGGCTGGTACAATCGGACAAAAACAAAAGTGACGCATATGGGCGTAGAATTGGTAGACAAACGTCTTTTTATCAGTTATTATTCATTTATTCTTTGCGAAATAAAACACTTTGTCCATAATCACTGATCCGTGATTAGTTTCAGCAGCTTCTGTCTTCCTGTTGCCGATTCAGAGGACGACGGCAATTAAGCTTTCTGTGAGATAGGGAGGATGGGTGCTACTGATCACCTTGCACCACACAATGACACCCACTATATACTACATGTACTTTATTATTAATTAATTGATTAACAGTATATTAGAACCAAAACATGTTTCTGTGATAGTTTTAAGGCATTATTTTTATACAAATGCATAAACTAAATGCAGACTGATAGGCGAAGACGCCGAAGAATTGGCCAGTGAATGAATTTAAGTACCCACCCCTAGTGGTGTTGGCTGTTTTAATGCGGTGGTTCTGTTGTTGTTGATCCATTGTTAATAATAAATATTGTTGTTCCAATCGTTTTGTGCGGGGGTAAGGTCGGGAGGGTGTTTGATCCGTTTTGTTGCCGTCTGTGTTTTTTTGTTCTGTGTTTCTTTCCATCTTTTTCTCTGTCTCTTCTGCACGTTGTCGTCGGTTGGCCTGATCTGTGGCATTTCATTCCTGATCATTCTCGCATACTTTTTGTTTATTAAATATAGCACCCATCATGGTAAGTTAGGCAATCGTGTCTAGCAGTAGACAGATAGATATGTATAGAGAGAGGCTTGGTTTATTTTGTAAAAAACAAAAATACAAAAAAGACCAGTAATTACCATAATCACGTATCAACGCCAACCTACGGCTCAAGAGAAGAGTACACACGAACATGACCAACATAGAACGAACAGGCACAAAGAGTACCTATAGGCTATTTCAGAGCTATTACAATCACAATCTTCCAGTGCCAAAGAGTTCACACAGTGTTATCCGTAGGTAAACACAATTGGTTTTTGTAAAGTAATCCAAGGACACCAGACGATCTTACAAAAAGTAAGTGAGCATGGTCAGGAAATACCACAAACACACACTGCAGACCAAACATTAAGTTAGACCTTGTTATAGAAGAGAAAGGAAGTTTGGGCTAAGTAAAGGCCTGTGACAAGCATTTTCTTAAAAGTTTAAACTTGTTTTGGTGCAAGTTGGATTTGTTTGGAGCAACTAAATCATGCTATCCGACTGTACCTGCAGTTCGTTTTTATTTGGTTGGTACAGTCGGACATATTTTGTTTGTCAAAATGTGACTAAATCTATGGGATTTTTCATTGAATACATTTATAAGTCACAAAATATAATGTCCGCTAAACACAAGTGCAGAGATTGCAGTAAGTTATTACCACGATTTAGACTATATATTAGAGTATATTATCTGGGGAGGTGGTTATGTTTGGTCTGGTGAGATTTTTAACATTTGGAGCTCTGAAAGTTTGTTATGATGTAGACATTTTTCAGCCAATAAAAATACAAGTATCAAAGATAATGAACTTGCATCGCTGCGAAAATGAAATAACTGTTTTTATTGGCTTGTATCTGGATTACACATAGTAATGACAACCGAAGTCGCACTGAAGTTATCTAAGAAATACAAAAGTGTCCGAATGTACCTTCACTGGCTGAATGTACCTACATTGACCCTAGTGGCAAATATCAAAATAAAAAAAAAGCCACTAAAACGTCAGAGAAAACTGACTAGGTCTAACTTAATTCCAGCCACTCTAATAAAAAATAAAGCATGACAACTCTATCTATTATATGGGATAGATTGAAGATGTTACATACGTATTTTTTAGCCTTGAATGCATTGATGAGAAAAAAGAAAGGGTAGTTTCCAGTTTAGCGGTCCCCGGAAGTATTTCTTTGCACATGTCTACTGGTCAGAAAAAAACAAAAATAACATTCTGACGGGGTATGGGGGCGGTAGCCCCCATATTGAAAAGAATTCATAATCCCGATAAATAAACTATCGATATTTGGTGGTGTTGGGGTGTATTACAGGGCTTTTCATCTTTTTCTCAATTTCTGGGAACCGCTAAACTGGAAGTCTTCCAAAAGAAATATGAAAAGACGCATATGGCCGAATCTGCTTGTGTCCAGTTTGCGCTGGGTCGAACTTAATTCCAGCCATTCTATCAAAAAATAAAGCATGGCAACTCCATCTATTATATCGGATAGATTAAAGATGTTACATACGTAATTTTTAGCCTTGAATGCATTGACGAGAAAAAGAAATATGAAAAGACGCATACGGCCGAATCTGCTTGTGTCCAGTTTGCGCTGGGTCGAACTTAATTCCAGCCATTCTAATAAAAAATAAAGCATGACAACTCCATCTATGATATCGGATAGATTGAAATATTACATACGTAATTTTTAGCCTTGAATGCATTGACGATAACCGATCCTAGTGCACCTTTCCCACCATAAACAATTATTCGACCAGCGAGTGCCATCTCAACCTTGCGTTTAATCAAATGACCTTGACCTTTTACTGGATGCAGCTAAAAATCGGAAGGAACATTCTTTCCGCGGAATGAACGTAGAGACGTTATACGGAAAGAAGTTAAACTTTTATCTAGTTTGATGTTCAGTTTTAATAGAAGTTTTACAAGACTTTTTAAACATACTTATTTTTAAACTCCTGTTAACGCAAGAGGTGCGTCTGTATAGAAGGAAAATACATTCGAAAGAAGAAAGAAAGAAAGCAGTCTTTTGTGTGCTTAGTTTATTAAATAATAATTATATCCACACTTGTTTGGAAAAAAGTCGGATACTTTATAGTTAGCTGTTCAGTCAGCAAAATACCTTGGCATAACCATCTCTGATAACATGGATTGGGGTCAACATATTTCAGAAATTTCTTCCAAAGCAACTAAGACACTTGGTTTCCTTCGCAGGAATTTGGCTTTTGCACCTCGGAGTACTAAGGAAGTTGCATACAAAACTTTGGTTCGGCCTAAACTAGAGTATGCAGCACCCATTTGGAGCCCTTACTCAAAACTTCAGATTAATCAGGTAGAGAAAGTTCAGAGGACAGCAGCCCGTTGGACCTGCAGGAGATGGCGTAACACAAGTAGTGTCGGCGAGATGCTTGATGAGCTTGAGTGGCCATCTCTTGAGGCCCGTAGGGATCAGTCCTCCCTGCTTCTCTTTCATAAGATACATTCTGGTGCTGTGTCTATAGAAAAAGACAAGTACCTGACCCCTGCTCGCAGTTTGAAATCTACCAGGTCATCACACAGTGCCCAATATTGTAGATACCAGACATACAGTGATGCCCTGAAGAATTCTTTTTTCCCCCGGACTATACCACAGTGGAATAGTCTTTCTCCTTCGGCGGTCAATTCCCAGACTGCTGAGGAGTTTAGGGCACTCCTCATTTAGTTAAAAACACAGCCGAAAGATTTTTTTGTTTTTTTGTTTTGTTTTTGTTTTTTTGTTTTGTTTTTGTTTTTTCTTCAAAACTCCAAAATTGCACTCCCTGGCGTAATGATCAAAATTTGATCGTGCCAGTATTAAGAGAAAAAGAAAGAAAGCTATGTATAGCTATTTACCGACTCATACATGATGATTAGAAACAAGATACATATAGAACTTATATCACAGTATGAAGCACCCAGCAAGCAATCTATATGGGACCCATACGGACAGTGCATCCGGGATACAAAGGAAAAGGCCAATATATGCAATAGGCAGTTCCAATCAGCCTTCACACGCAAAGACGACTCTGACCCGCCCTCGAGACGGGCTAGTCCGTTTTCCCCCATGGGGGACATAACAGTTGACCCAAAAGGGGTCGCCAAGTGATGACCTCAAATGGGCTACACACATAAATAAAATCTGTAACCGTGCAAATTCTACACTCGGCTTTATAAGAAGAAACTTAAAAAATTGTGACAAAAAATTCAAAGAATCTGCCTACATTTCACTAGTTCGTTCTGTTTTAGACTACTCTTCTACCATCTGGGACCCGTATCACCAAAAGGATATAAACAGAATTGAAACCATTCAACGCAGAGCAGCTAGATTCGTACAAAAGGATTACAAAAGGACTAGCAGCGTAACATCTATGATGGAGGAGCTAGGGTGGAAACCCCTGCATGAGCGGAGACGAGAACAACGCCTTATTCTGCTCTACAAGATTGTCAACGACCTGGTAGCTATCCCTGCCGATCAGCACATCACATACAACAACAGAAGATCAAGACACGGACATAACAAACAACTGAAAATAGAAAGTGCTAATTCTGAAGTATACAGGAATTCTTTTTTTCCCAAGAACTATTAAAGACTGGAACATATTGCCACAAAGTGCTATAGACTGTGAAACTGTAGATAGCTTCAAACAAACTATTTCTCGCAACTAAGTAACATCAGCGCACACCCACCCTGGATAATTTATGCTCAGCGAATGAGTCCATTTCCAGTAAGATACAGATACAGATACAAGCTGTTGGACAGACTAAATGTACATAAAGCACCTGGCCCGGATGGACTGAATGACAGAGTGCTTAAAGAGTGTAGCAATGAGCTCTCTCCAATACTGGCACTTATCTTCAATGAGTCCTTAGCTCGGGGCGATGTACCAGATGAGTGGCCACAAGCTAATATTTCTCCGGTCTTTAAAAAAAGGTGAAAAATATGATGCTGCTAATTATAGACCGGTGTCGCTCACATGCATCTGCTGCAAAACCCTAGAGCATACATAAGTCAGTAACATCAACAAACACTTAGCCTTAGATAGCATACTTGCTGACTGTCAGCATGGTTTCAGAAGTCAGAGGTCCTGCTAGACTCAGTTGGACCAGTTTGTGCACGATATCATCAGCAACCTGGATGGGGCTGTGAATCGTGGACACTAGCAGACAGATTTGATCATACTGGATTTCGCAAAGGCCTTTGACATTGTCCACACAGGAGGCTATTACACAAATTGGACCATTATGGGATAAGAGGGTCCACCCACAAGTGGATCAACTCATGGCTCTCTGGGCCACTCAACAAGTAGTATTAGATGGTCAAGCCTCAGATCCAGTCCCAGTGTTATCCGGTGTACCCCAAGGATCGGTTTTAGGACCGATCCTGCTCCTTATCTTTATGCCCCCAAAGGAACTTTGGGAGGCATATAGTAATCGCATTGTCCGTCCGTCCCGCTTCGTGTCCGGTGCATATCTCCTATATTCTTTGAGGTAGGAATTCCAAATTTGGTGTGTGGCTGCATCTTGGGATGGTGGAGTGTCGCGTACCATTTTCGGGTCACTGTGACCTTGACCTCTGACTTAGTTTTTATAGTAATAAAATGTCCATCCGTCCGTCCGTCCCGCATCGTGTCCGGTGCATATCTCCTATATTCTTTGAGGTAGGAATTCCAAATTTGATGTGTAGATGCATCTTGGGATGGTGGAGTGTCGCGTACCATTTTGGGGTCACTGTGACCTTGACCTTGACCTCTGACCTAGTTTTTAGAATAATCGTGTCCTGAGCATATCTCTTATATTATTTGAGGTAGGAATTTCAAATTTGGTGTGTGGATGCATCTCGAGATAAAAAGTGTCACATACCATTATTGGGTCACTGTGACCTTGAACTTGACCTCTGACCTTGTTTCTAGAAACGGCATTGATTCTGGTGCATATTCCTATATTCTTTGAGATAGGAATTCCAAATTTTGTGTGTAAATGGATTTAGGGATGACAGAGTGTCATATATAATTTTCGGGTCACTGTGACCTTGACCTCTGACCTAGTTTTAAGAATTATTGTGTGCGGAACATATCTCTTATATTCTTTGATGTAGGAAATACAAATTTTGTGTGGGAATGCATCATGGGATGGCGGAGTGTCACATACCATTTTCAGGTCCCTGTGACCTTGACCTTGACCTCTGACCTAGTTTTTAGAATAATCGTATTTGGAGCATATCTCTTATATTATTTGAGGTAGGAATCTCAAATTTGGTGTGTGATGGTATGTGCAAGGGAAACACCTGAAAGAAAACATTTAATGGGACTCAGAGTGGGGTAAAAAATCAATACGAGCGCTCTCATTCGCACCCCCCCCCCCTCTCTCTCTCTCTCTATCTCTCTCTCTCTTTCTTAATAACTTTCTTACATAGAATCTCCTACGACGTTTATATAGAATATTTAAAAATAAGTACACACTGGCACAATGTTCCAAATGGAGCTAGCAAGTATCAATATAGGTGTATACGAGGGAGTGAAGGAGGGAGAGAGATAAGAACATTTGCTCATTTCAAGTAGAAAAGTGCTCATGTCTTAATTTTACCAGTCTATGCGTTCCTTCCGGTGTTTAGCTATACCGGGAAGGAAGATATTCTGTTATATTCTGTTTCTTTCACTCCGGCTGATTCCGGCACCAAGAGAAAATTTAAAAAATATTAATATTATTATTTATATAGTTAAAAGGTATGTTTAAATGTGTTGATGTATTTTTCTATGTGCATTAAATTGAATGAATATATTTTTTTTATTATTTTAGGTTGTCTTGCAAAATCTCGAAGCACGGGAACTGACGTCATTAACCTGAAATGAACAGAAGGACTGTCTGTGGCCGTATCGCGAAAATAAAACAACAAATTCGTTATTTCATGAAGTGAAAACTTACAAAATCGCATGATCTAAGTCATATACAGTCCTCGTACCTTTGGAAAACAACAACACACAGCGGAATTTGGTAGCCGTTTTGGCTAGAATGTCCCGACATGATGGTAAGTGCCTGCTCAAGGTGCTTTCAAAGATGGCTGAAAAAGCAAAAAGAAACGAAATTAAATTCTCCAATTGCAACACATGCGGTAGTTATACACAGATACTTGCTCAGCTCTATGATTTTAACATGAAAGAAGTTACTAAAATGCATGCCATCTAAAGCTTTGATATTACTTTTGCTTTCGATTTTGTCTGTTTATTGGGTCCAAAATTATTAGCTTCCTGTCGGATTTTGCCAAGATAATCAGATTTCTCTCTTTCTCTATATACTGCCTGGCGCTCCCTTTCGAGCATTATCTGCAGGTGTACATTGTACACTCTGGGTTGCAGGGTGAAAACCTACAAGTAACCATATTTAAATTACCGTAGGGTTCTTTAACCTGCACAAGGGGTGACTTTCCCTGCACAGGGGACATCCAGTTAACGTACCAATTCGAAGGACGATGCACTTATTTAGTGTCATCCCTGCAAATGACACTAGAGAAAGCATGTTCGGACTCAGTAATTTTCCTGGCCGTGAGCTGGGACCTCTAGCAACAGAGGCAAGTGGGCTAACCACTGGGCTACCACGCTAACCACTAGTTCTGGGACCAAAGTGTAGTGTGTACTAAGGTCAACCTATGCTGTTGTACATATCTAGGCTCCAGTCTAAAAAAGGCTCAACTGCCAGCCATAGCATCGTATGCACAGGCGCGATACTCAAAGAATCGACCTATCTGCTAAGTGAGGATAGGTGAGAGTAGTATAGTGAGCCCAACGAGGTACAGTAAATGTTCTAAAATTTCGAACACTCTAAAATTACGAACACCTAAAATTATCGCCGAAAATAATTTTCAAAACATCCTAAAAAATCGAACACTGACCTTTTTTGGAAAAGGGAATTTCTAAAATTACGAACACAAGTTATTTTCGGCGGAAAATCAATGTCCGTTTATGCTCGGTTTACTTATACCGTACAGTGACATTTGGAAGGTTCCATTCTACTTAAATGGGTAATCTGGCACGTAACGTTCTTTTTCACATGCCGAGCGCAAGACTATACTTTTTGTCTGCTAATTGTGCGATACATGCTTTCAGATAAGATCAAAAGTAAGAGCGCATTAAAAGCACGGAGTTTTCTACGTGAACGTGACAAAGTTCATGTATGTTGTCTATGCATCTATCGACGGAAAACAGTGCAGGCTCAAATATTTTTTAAAACCCTTCATTGGCGAAATGTTTACCTATAAGAAGCATTCGATCCATCGGAGTTCTTCAGCAATGGTCATTTACATGGTCACAGACATTAAACAGACATGCCTCGGGCAAGGATTAGGAGTTACATTTACCGCGAGAAAACTCCCATCTAGGCTTATGTTCACCATAAAGGACCAAGGTCATACGCAAGTAACAGATGTTACTACTTTTAAAAAAGCCTTGCAAACCACAGCGTTAAACAACTGAGTAAGTTTGCTAAGTTAGTTTGCTTATACAAACTTATTGCAAAAGGGCCTTTTTCCAAGTTGTGGTTTGAGTGGTGAGACACAAAATTAATCCATTCAACATAAAGGCTTGACATACCAGAGCCTTCAGTGCTAAATTGAGAATGCAGACTTGCGCAGGCTCGTCTGAGTCTTTATCGCGCGTTGAAAGTACCAAAATATCATGAAATTATGTCCGTCGACAGTTTAATTTCAATCGAGCCGGTTCACACGCACTGCATGCATGCGCGGATAGAGAATATTTTGTCAGAGGGGGTAGTGAGAGGGGACCGAAATGTCACTAAAATGGACCACCATCGGCCCATCAGCGAAACGCCTTTGAAATGGCGTTTTGCTGGCGTGTCAATGGCCCACCATTGAATGCTGGCTCGGTAGCTTTGTGATTTTTAGGGGATCCGGATCAATATTGCCAGGAAACCCTATATTTTTGTGATTTTTCAGGGGGGTCCGGACCCCTGTCCCCCCTCTGGATCCACCCATGGCATGCATCTGAAAGAAGGTACTTGTCTGATATGTTCCGTGATCATCGGACGCAAAGTCGGACTAGATTATAACTCTTGGTATACTTGTTTGCCCCTGATCAGGTTCTTGCAAACTTTGATAGCAGGTCGTAAAAGTAGAGAGAGAGAGAGAGAGAGAGTGCACGGTGTTTGCACACGAATCGTTTGTTTTGGCTTGGTTTCTGAGAATATCGAAACACAATGTTTGGGTCACGATCAGAGTTGGGGTAATTAAAATTGTAATTGTAATTAATTGTAATTTAATTACATCTTCTAAAGTAATTGCATGTAATTGTAATTAAGACATTTTTTTTAAATACAGTAATTGAATGTAATTAATTACATGGTCACAATGGCAGTAACTAACAATTACTTTCAATTACATTTTAATTACTTTTCAGATCAGTTATGAACTTCAGTTATCTTAGAATATCATAGATATTTGAAAAGCTGCTAGAATAGTTATTGGTCTTTGTAAATGCATATATCATTTGCTGTACTCAAATATAAAAAAGTTGAATGCAACATGGAACAAATGAGAATTGGAAATAGTCATGCTAGTATAGACATAAGATAGCATATAACAATTTTTCCACACACAGACTGTATGTTACCTCTATTATTTTGAAAGCAACCTTTTTAAGCAATTAACTGTATATTCTTTGCTCATCTGATTATAAAAGATAAGCTTTTGTGACAACCAACCTTTAATAGTTAAGTAACCAAAACAATACAAAAACAAGAAGGTGTGAAAATCTCAACAATAGTTTTCACTCAGACAATTGTATTGGTTAGTGAATTGACTCCTTGAAGGCAATTTGTTAAATTTTCACACCTGGGATCAACACACTCATATGCTAAGGTAACATGACACAATCTACCCAGTACATTATTTTAAATCCTTAAACTGCTTATTTGCTATCTTCAATATTTATAATGATAATAATACTTAGATCAAGATAAAGACATTTTATGAGCGTAAAATTGTGATTATTTTCTTACCCATTATTGTAAACATGTGTTTTGTGTACTCAAAAGAACCGTCTCGTTGAGACAGCTCTTTTGAGTACCCACAACATATGTTTTGGATGAGAAATAAAGAAAATAGTTTTCCAATACACACTCTTATCTGGAGGCCTGATAATAGTAATAATAAAATGTGATTCAGAAAATTAAATTGGATTTCACTCATTCAGTGAACCTGGGACCTATCATTGTTGATACAAAAAAGAAAAACTAAATAAAAAAGATGTTCCAGTGGGGACGTCTTGCAACCTCTTGCTTGCAAAGCCTCACCCACAAGTATTATTTTAGTTCATCCCTTTCTGATATTCCTTTTTGTACTTTTTTTGCCAACTTTCATGTCTCAAACGCCACACAGATTTCTTATCAACACTTTTTGAGAATAATTATTCTCTGTCATTTGAGCTAGTCTTACAAAATCATTTCCATGGTTTATCTTCCACAATGTAATACTTTTCTCAGACCAATGTGTATTCATTTCTTTTAAGTTTCATCACTTGACAACAATACAAGAAGTCCTAAAAATAAAATCAACCTAATAGACATATATTGAACTTAGAGTGGAAAGGTAACTCAGACTTTTTAAGGAGTTTTAACTCATTTCATATTACTCTGAAATTAAAATCTGATGAAGCTATCTATGTGGCAGCGAAATGTAATTGTAATGTAATTAATTACATTTGGCAAAGTAATTGTATGTAATTAATTACTTTGCTCTAAAGCCATGTAATTGTAATTTAATTGAAAAAATTAAATTCCAATGTAATTGTAATTAATTAATTACTTTTCCAAAGTAATTGACCCCAAGTCTGGTCACGATGAGGACCCAAAACCCAAACTTAACGTGCGTATCGGCTTTTGTACGGCAAAGTCGGACATTCCACAGTATTAACATGATTAACGCTTGTGTACTTTCTATCGCATGCACACATTTTTTAATTGACGAAACATTCTATCCTGAATACCATTCGGGTCTGATCTGGATCCAAACCATGTTTGCAAATGTAAAGAGAGAGAGAGAGACTGGTGCAGGCACGTCAAAGTAAACATTGCATCGGCGGATCGATAAGTCGAGAGAGAGAGAGAGAGAGAGGTGTGTGTGTGCGTGTTAGAGAGAAAGAGAGGTGTGTGTGTGTGTGTGTGTGTTAGAGAGAAAGAGAGGTGTGTGTGTGTGTTCTTTTTGAATTTCATCAGTTTCACAGGGTTTTTTACTCTGGGAACTCGTCTACGTATTTCAAAGTTTTGTGTCGATCTTTGCAAAAAAAATCTGATCGTACGAGATGTCTAGCGGTTTCATTTCTTGAGTACAATCTCGGACCCAAAATTAATGGGTCCGAGGTACAATATTAACTGGAATTCGAAGTCGGCAGAGCGAGCGAAAAAGTGTTGGTTTTCTGGGGGAAGAACGAAATAGTGTAGTGATTCATCGGTAGTCCGAGACGAGTGAACATAGGAGACCCGGCTTATCGAACAGTTTAAATCAGTGGGCTTTTTATGACTTGTAAGTAAATTGAGTGACACAGGGGACAAAAATATTTCAATATTGCACTCGCCCTGCAGGACGAGTGACTTACAATTTTCACTCGTCCTGCAAACACATGCACTCGTCCTTAAAAATTGTATGCAATAAAGAAAAAGGGGTGGTGGGGGGGGGGGGGGGGGGGTTGATGTTTTTGAAGTTCCTTATATCACTGCTAAAATAATATTTACCCACTGCAGTCAGTTTCATAATTGCATCCCATACACTGACAAAAATAGTTTTACATTCAATACTCAGTCTCATGTTGTGATTTTCTTTTCTCAAAATCGTGTTTACTTTCCGCTTTTTCTGCAGGAGACATTTTAGCAGAATTACGACCGTCAAGAAGAAAATAAAATAGTTACAGCGATACAGTCTGTCAAACCTATTTCATTGATGAAAATGCGCTCAGAAAAAATCAATATTTACTTCGATACAGTCTACCCAACTACCGCGCATTATACTGCGCAGCTTTTATTCGCCATTTGCAATCACAACATCCGGTTTCTACTTTCGGAATTGAAAAGGTATGTGGCTCAATGAAAACGCTTTCTGCTATTCAGAAAATGCTAGTTTTACCCGCAGATTTTAGCACTCGTCCGAAAAGCGAGCGCTTTGGGAAGATTCACTCGTCCTTTCTAAAATCCAATCGTAAATACGAGCGGACGAGTGGAATTTTTGTCCCCTGTGACATTATATGCACGTGCCTGGCTCTTAACTTGGCGAATACCGCACGCGCTGGACATTTTACTGACTAAGTCCGCATGGATTTAGCGGTGGTTTTAAAAAGATTAAAGAAAAGAAAAAAGAGGAGACAGCACAGAATCATATCGCCGTGTTTTCAACACGTTTCTACCACATTTTGACATGCATATATACCGTTTTTTTCTCATGATAAAGCCCACATTCTAAAATTTCGAACACTAGCATTTTTTCACAAATGTAATTTCTAAAATTACGAACAGCAGAAAAAACAATTATTTTTTAGTATTCGTAATTTTAGAACATTTACCGTAGACTGTGTTTGCTCTAACTGTAAGCATCTACACAAGGAAGGAGGGGAACTTAAACGTTGCTCACGCTTTCATATAACTCGCTACTGCAGTGTCCAGGGTTAGAGGAAAGATTGCGACTTTCACAGATTTGCCTGTTCAGTTGTGGCCAAGAAGGTGGACTCTAATGCTTAAAATATCTACCATAAAGACCTGTATATAAATTGTGATTACATTTTGGTGTTATGACCTTAGTGGCTGTGTTGTACAGTGTACTGGTTATAGTCAGTGGCGGATCCAGGACCGCTAATGCTGGGGGTGCTTGGTAGACAGACACTGGTAGTCAATACAGTCAAAACTCTTTATAACGTCACTCATTATAACATGATATTCAATATCCGACATAAAATTGCTGGGAACAAATCTGTTTTTATTAAAATTCCCTCTTTATAACAGAATATTCTCTTAACAACACCGACAGTAACTTCTTGGAACAGATATACAATTTCTATTGAAAATAAATTCATTATAACAGAAATGTTACCATGTGTAAGACAATTTTGTAATTTTGCATGAAAATGTTTCTGTCTCACTTGATAAGTGGGAAGCTTTGTGCATTTTGATGCAATATGTAATTGAACTGATGTATACATTTGGAATAATAGCATTTTAATTCATTTGTACAATATTTTCTTTTACCAAATGATTGTTATGTTGAAATCTGGTAATGGTCAGAATTTCTTTATAACAGCAAATTCACTTTAACGTCAAAGATAGCATGGAACAAACAGCGTCGTTATAAAGAGGGATGACTGTATTTAATCCATACACTACTAATGCAAACCAAAGAAGCAAGAGGCTTAATGAGCATATATCGCTCACATGAACAGTGATTCATTTACAATTTTGGGCTTATGGGTCCTGGGACTCGCTGTTTCCCATATCAATGAGTCCCAACTGCAAACTTATGAGTCCAGAACACTATTTTTAATGACAACTCTGCAATACTAATGCATCCTAGGACTCGCTGAAATAAAAACTTTGCATCCCAGAGACAAAATTATGTGCAAAAGATGCAGAATGTGCAGGTAACAAAATCACTGCCTGAGCAGTTGGCCTAATGGGTTTCAGAGATGATTTTTTTCAAGTTTTCTTTTTATGGGTCTTGCCAGCCAATGTTCCAGGCAAGTGAGCAGTTTGGACCCCAGGTGAATATATAGTTGGTAGGGGTTTAGTATAGGGAACACTAAATATTGCTGCATATTAAAGTATAAGCTGTGAACCTGAATGTTTCAGAGAATATTTTAAAGCCTTGTCCAGTTAACAAATATGTGCCGCAATAAAGGAGGAGTCTGAGTTTGATGGGACATAAAGAATCAAATCAAACAAACAAAGGAGTCCATCATGCTCTGCACAATGGTGTTCTTCTCAGATGCTAAGCTTTTAAATTAGCTCTTAGGTAATTATTCTCTGGTATGCATTAGTATCCCAGGTGCTTGGAAAAATTGAACTTGAGTGGCGCCTAATTGGAATCTCGCCCTTTTAAGGTCACTGTCATCGCAGCCGAATAAGACACGGTTCTCACAGGCTTGAAAAGTACTTTAATTTAGAGGGCTTTCTTGAAAAGTCCTTGAAAATTAAATCTGCCTTGAAAAGAACTGGACAATCACTCAAAAGCCTTGAAAAGTCCTTGAATTCTACTCTTTTCTGTAGGACTTAGCACAGTTGATATAGGCCTAAATCATTATAAAATTGTTGTGGCTTTGTTTTGCAGCATGATATGCTGCACCAAATAAAAGCACAACAATTTTATACTAATATTCTAATACAAATTTCTCCATTATCTCAGTCTAGTATTTCTGAAGTACAGTAGACATTTAACACTTAAATCTGTATTTTTCATAAACTTGTTGTCCTTGAAAACTGTAGGAAAGTCTTTAGATGTACTTGAAAAGTCTTTGAATTTTACTCAAACTTGCCTTATGAACCTTGTAAAAGCACCGAGATTGAAAATGAGGAGAGATAAAAATGTTTAGGAGTGACCAGTCAGTACCAACAGATTTAATATATGGTGCCCTTATGTTATATTTTCTGATCTTCAGGTGTCAGCTGTGACTCTTGCTTAAAAAGTAACTTCCGTGGCAAGAGGTACAAATGTTTGATTTGCTATGATTATGATCTGTGTGCAACATGCTATGAGGCTGGAGCCACTACAACCCGTCATACTACAGACCATCCTGTCCAGTGTATATTGACAAGATCAGATATTGGTAGGTATCACAGGCCTTTAGTTAAGAGTGCGTACCCCAAAAATTATTTTCTTAGTTCTCAGCCGAAACATATGTTGTGGGTACTCTAAAGAACCGTCTCAATGAGAACCCAAATCATATGCTAAATCTGAGTGGTAAGAAGAATTTACAATTTAATGCTAAAATAATTGGGTATTAACATAGATCCAGAAAAGCATAATTCTTGAGCGTCTGCCCATTGTATACTAATGGATTCTTCCTTCTGGTTGATACAATAAACGTGGGCTAGTCCATTTTACCTATCTAGGGGTGTCAGGTTCTAATTTAAAAAAAAAATAATATCTTGTCCAAAGATCTTTTTCACCTTTTCAAACATTGTAGACCCAGATGAAATGCAGCATAATGCAGCCGAATAAGACACTGTTTGCAAAAGTACTCATTTAGGGGTTTCCCGAATAGAAGGGGTTAAGCAGGGCTGTGAAATACCATGCTCGACTTGTCCGACTGCTCCCACTTCATTCAGGACAAGTTAGAAAGTTTTATTTACTTGTCCTGGGACAAGTTTAAAGAAAGTTAATCATGTAAATACATGTTGATTGTTTAAGCACATTAAGGGCTAAACTTAGTTCTTTGTGGATTACCGTATCTGTTCTTTGGGACAAGTAGAACTTTCTTTGGACCAGTATCTTATATAGCAATTTACTTGTCCCTGGGTATCAACTTTTTGATTTCCACACCTCTGCATTAATTTACGAATGTTTTCTTGTCCATTAGGTCAAAAATCTGTTTTTGGTGATCAAAAGAACCATCTCTTTGAAGCGGTACTTTTGAGTATCCAGAACATTTAGAAGTTTTGGTGAAGAAATAAGAAATATTTTTACATAATGCACTCTTATCTTGAGCTCTGTAACCAGGGTGTGGAAATAGTAAAATTTTCTACTTGTCCTGGGACAAGTAAATGGCCATAATGTACTTGTCCATAGAAAATTTTACTTGTCCAAAAGAACAAAATTTATCAGCTTATACCTTTCTGTGCTTAATTTAAAACAATTTACTCTTTCAAAAACAGTAAAAAAACCAGATATCAACTCTTTTACACAGTGTGGATTCTGATCAGCTGACCTCTCTTGTAAACAGTGTAGATCCAGATCAGAAGCCAGCTAGTCAGGATCCACACTGTTTTCAATGCAAGATGACTTGTGTCAGTGAGCTCATACTAAATTTTCAAAATATGAAAAACAGAATTGTATTAACTAAATTCATTTGTACATTGGGGACAGGTAAATAGAAATTTTCCGCTTGTCCTGAATGAAATGGGACCAGGTCGGACAAGTCGGGCATGGTATTTCCATAGCCCTGCCTGTAAGATAGTTATCAGGATTGCATTCAGACATTTAAAAAGAAAAGCTTTAAATTTATCAAATATATTCTTAAAATGGTTATCCTTAAATCGAAGCAAAGAACTAAAAGTGTAGACCAGGGGACAAAAGTATTTAAATATTGTACTTGTCCTGGTGGATGTGTGACTTACAACTTTCACTCGTCCTGCAAACACATGCACATGTCCGTTAAAAGTGTATGCAATAAAGAACATAAGTAAGAAATATGTAATACGACTTTGAGTAAACCGGGCCGCGTAGCGCAGTCGGTAACGTGTCTGGCTACAGATGCGTGTCTGACTGCAGATCCAGGGGTCGCGAGTTCGATCCCGGTCCGGTCCCATACTTTCGTGGAGATTGATCATGAAATAATTTCTACGGTCATTCTCCTCCCTTCCGCTGATTTATTCAAGAAGGGTTGTTGTCAGTTTCAAGCGAAAGTATGTGCACGAATTACTGGTTAACCGCTTGTTCAAGCCTGCCCAGGAAAAAGTGTGGTAAGGTGAACTGACCGTCCCGCAATGACCATAGCTGTTGACTTGGGACGTAAAGCAACAAAACAAAGACTTTGAGTAACTCTTGAAAGCACTAGTCCTGTACACTCATCCTACAGGACGAGTGCTTTGAGAATAATTGCTCGTCCTTCCTAGGTTTCACTCGTAATTACGAGCAGACGAGTGGAATTTTTGTCCTCTGTAGAGTGGGAAAGTTTTCTTCTAGTTTCGTCCATTTAGGCCTCATGATATCAAGTCTTAAACAGCAAGCAACAAATGTGTTGAACAGTGATACCTTCATGGTATAAAAATCAAACTGTCATGGTTTAATAGCAGTTTCACTTAAAAATGCTTGGTTTAAAACGTCAATAAACATTGCAAATTAGTCAGAAAGTCCTTACTTTCTCCAGCATATCTTGATTGTTACGAATGCCTGTCCTATATTTGCAGATATATTTTTTGGAGGTGAAGCATTGACTGCTGAGCAACCGCAGGCATTTACTTGTCCATACTGTTCCAAGATGGGGTTTTCTGAGGCCTTTCTTCAAGAACATGTCACTACAGAACACCCAGACACTTCACTGGAAGTAGTAAGTATAGCACACTCTTCTCAAGTTCTCATAACCTTCTCAATGAAGCTGCCTTAGAAATAGATGAATCCATAATTCCTAGCTGCTTGCATTTCTCGATGCAAAACATTGGCAGGGTCCGCACAGGCTTGAAAAGTACTTGAATATAGAGGGCTTTCTTGAAAATTAAAATTTGTCGTGAAACATACTGGAAAATCACTCAAAATCCTTGAAAAGTCCTTGAATTCTACAATTTTCTGTAGACTTAGCACTGTTGATAAGAGACCTAAATCAGTATAAAATGTTGTGTCTTTATTTGGTGCAGCATATGCTGCACCAAATGTAGGCACAACAGTTTTGTACTAATGAACTAGTACTAATTTCTCCATAATCTCAGTCTAGTATTTTTGAAGTAGAATTTTAAATCTTAAATCAGGATTTTTCATAAACTTCTAGTCCTTGAAAACTGTAGGATAGTCTTAAGAAATCCTTGAAAAGTCCTGGAATTTTACTCCTACTTGCCTGTATGAACCTTGATTGAGTAGTCACATGGTCTAGGCTGCACCTCTAGGTGGAGTGACGTCAAGGTAAAGCAATAACTCTTTGTTCATCAACATTTGCCTGACATCATTCCCGCTAATGTTTTGCATCATCTAGTGCAAACTAAAATTCTGCATTTCAAGCCTTAAATGGAAATCATTAAAGGTATTGAAAATAAATAAAGGTGTTTATTATTGGATTAACATATTTAAAATCAGCTAGGTTGGTAAGTCCAAATGATATCCCAAACCCTCTAAGCATAGTTACTCCTGGAACCCCTGAACATTATTATATAGCATGGTTGCCTTCCAAGCAGTCGATCCGGGTTCGTTTCCCGGCCGACGCATTTTTTATACCCGTCTCCATATGACCATAGCTGTTGGTGGGACGTTAAACACAAACACAACATATCAAGATGCTAGAAACAATTACATGGGTGAAAGTGCTTAGGATTATTCCTGAAGTCTGGAGTTTGAAGATGACTTTCCATACAAGTTAAAAATAGTTTGGCAAAAATTCAAATAGTAAATAAATAGGTGACCTTCAACAAAAATAGATAAGTACCAAATTTCATGAACTGACCATTTAAAGATCAGGACTTAAGTTAAGAATGCGTAATGAAAATTTAATTCTCTTATTGCTCAACCAAAACATGTTGTGGGTACTCAAATGAACCGTCTCAAGGAGACGGTTCTTTTGAGTACCCAAAACATGTTAGAACTCATGGGTAAGAAAGTATTTACAATTTTATGATGAAAATTTTGTTTATCTAAACCTTTGTGATACATGTTTTCATCACTTTTACAGGGTTTAATTTGTCTTTTCAGGTTTGTCCGATATGTGCTTCATTACCAGGGGGTGATCCAAACCATGTCACAGATGATTTAGCCGCTCATTTAACTTTAGAACACAGAGCTCCTAGAGAAATAATATCCTTTTTCGTTTATCACTGAGCGGGGCTCAAAATTTTCTTTTGGACCTACTGGTACATGCTTTTCTTACAAAAACACTCTGTATTTGACAATTGAAAAAAAAAGAATAACAATTTTTATAGCTCACCTTAAGTGCTCGAAGTGAACTATTCGGATTTATAATCAATGTCCGTCGTGTGTTATGCGGCATCAACACAATTTACTTTGACACTCCTATCAGCACCCTAGATAAGCAGCGTATTTGCGTAAATACGCAATTAAAATCATCAAAAAAGCAATTAAAATGAAATGTGTGCGTACCGAAAAGCAATTCTAACGATCGGTAAGCAATTACATGCGATTTCATTGCGTACCGTTTGGTCCATTTTGTTTCCATTTCGGTAATAAACAAATGCCAGTCGGGTATCGATTTTTTTTTACTAGCGAGCGCGCAATATAACTCCAGTTAATGAATAAAATATCGGTGCCCAGTCCAGTATTTTGCGGAAAAACACCTTGATGAAAGTGAAACTGCAAAGTGTACACGCTCGAATGTAAACAAGGGGATGATATTTGCTTCAGGTACAATAAAATCCGCTAGTTTGAATCTTTAGAAAGGCAGACGATGGGAGTGAATAAATATGCAAGCACATAAATAATGTCATTCCCTATGGTTTCATGCAATAAGAAAACGTGTAATCACAGAAAAAAAACGTGGCGTAAGAAAATATGAAAATACGCAATTGTTTTTGCAAGTACGCAATTGAGGATGACCATGTTGTGTAAATACCCAATTGACCCAAAAGCTTATCTAGGGCGCTGCCTATACAACTGGCCAATTTTCACCCAAACTTCACAGGAATGGTCCCTGGGTGACCATCTATTAAAATAGCTGAATTTGATCCGTCAAAAAACATGGCCGCCAGGGTGCATGGCTTAGTGCAGTAACAAACACACTTTGGTCACTAGGTGACCCTCTACAAAATTATATCTAGCAACATCTCACTATGGGCCATGATTGCCTTGTGCCTGGTAATAAACTCAACATAGTCAAACATTTTAGCCCCCCTGACCCCTTTGGCAGGATCAAATGTCAGATGTTGAAATGTAGCAATAACTTTATTGTCAAGATCTTTAACAAAAATCTTGCATGATGTTGACAGAGGAACAATAGATATGAAACATATCAAACAGGATTGTAGTTTAAAGGCTTTGGGTCCTGTCTCCTGGGTGGCCTAAGGAGGTTGGGCTTATGTCAAAAATAACTTTTTCAGAATATGGTCATGTTGCATATACAGTAAATCCTCTTTACAATGACAGTGTTTGTCCCCGAATAATTTGACCTTGAATTTCTGTTGTAATGAATTCAAATTTAAGCTAAACTGGTACATTTGTGCAAATACTCCTAATGTTTTAAAGAATTTTGCTGTTATAAAGAGTGTCAGTATAGTTTTCACTGTATCAAATAAAAGGGAATGAAGCGGACAACATGCAGGCAAATATTTTCCCTTTAAACACATCCATGAGGGCTGATTACTTCTAGGATAAACATGTATTATCTATTCCTTTCCTTAACTCCAAATTACGATGAACAACATACAGGCATTCGCCATGTGAGAAGAATACCACATCCTGGTAGGGGTGTTGGCGGAGCTAGAACTAGAAGAACTACAAACATGCACTTCTCGTCGGGGGGTTCTGCACTGACAGGACTGTCCCCTAGTGGTAGGGAGAACATGGACCCTATAGCAGAGCTGTTGTCACAGTTGTCCAGTGTGAGAAGCCGGGCTGCCGCTGCACAGAGTGTCTCCTCACAGTTACAACAGTTAGAAATGCAGTTACAAACAACCAGGTACAATTCACTCGGATTACGGTAAATGTTCTAAAGTTTCAAACACTTTCCTCTTCATGTTCTCAAAGAAAATGTTGGTTATTAACTTATTGTGGCTTGAATTCACAAAATGCTTGTCAGAAAAGCAACAGAGAACATCCAGATCAATCGATCATGGTCTGCACTGTTTTTCCAGGCAGGCAACCAGTGTTCGAAATTTTTGAACATTTACAGTACCACAGGATCAGAGCATTCACTTCAACTAATAGTAATCATTTTTTTGAGTTAACCCATTAATGCTTAATTGTTAATGTAATTTCCTGGCCTTATCAAATGGACACATGCATTTCAAATTTAAGGGCTGTTGGATGGTAATTTATTGGGTCTACACTGTTTGCAGGAGTCCTGGCCAATAAAATGGATGCTAGGCCTAAAGGAGCTGGTTCGTAAAAAGTATACATGTCCAAATATTAGTTAATTCATTATTTGCTATCAAAAGATAGATTCGGTTAGCTTAAGCTTAAGCTGGTTTATTTAATTTCGCATGAAGAACAAATCTTTTGAATAGAAAAACCTAAATCAATTCAGAAATAGCATATTCAACCTAGTGGAGGGTTAGCAAAGAAAAAGTTCAAGAAATCAAATTTGATATAGCTGTGACATGTCGTGTAAATTTAACCAATTTGCCATTAAAGTGTATCTATAATCTTGATTATGGTGTTCAGCTTGACATGCTGTTTTGAGGCATGTACAATGGACATGGAACTAAATAAGTGTAGAGTTAACCTTATTTTTTTTCATAATGTTGTTGGTACACATAATTGGAATTGCCTCACAGAGCTAAAATTGTTCTGTTCCGATATATATCCAATTGAAATTCTTCAAATGACATCTCCCGTACCATATGTTGGATTGATCAAAAACCTGGAGGGAGTCATCATGGCAACATGAAGGTTCTCAAATGCTATATAACATGTCATGATCAGTGTCATCCAGATGAGCGATTCTGGCTCACTTAGGCCTCTAGTTTCTGCTAGATGGAACTCATTGAGATGTTAATATTTAGAACAAAATGTGATTAAATGCTGTCTTGCAAGTGACTTACTATCTTTGAATATTTTTATCTGTGTAAATTTACAGTAAACCCTGTGTAAAATAGCCACTATCAAAAAGACCAAAGATTGTTTTCAAGACTAATTATTGCTTAATGCAGGTCAAAAGTATTGCAGAATGCTCCAAGCATTCTGCAATACTTTTGACTTACATTAAGCTACCATTTGTCATCAAGATCTTTGTTTTGTCTTTTTGAGTGGCTGTTTTACACAGTTTTTACTGTATTGCTATTTCTTCTCCAACCATTTTCAGACAACAATTAGAGAGGTTACCCCGAAGACCAGTGGAAGCTTCCAAAACCACAGCGTCTACAGCGGCTCCCTCTAGTACAGACCCTCAGAGTGGTGCTGGCTCAGGTGGTTCAGCCTCAGCAGGAGGATCAAGTTCAAACAGTTTATTTCTTCTTTCAAGGTTGTTACTTTTTGAAGAATAGCAGTCGGTATCCAGCAAAAGCTACAAGTTGGCATGTGCATACAGTGAAGATGCAAACAGTCTGCACATCGACACAGTTTGATCAGTATTAGTTTTCTGCCTGAAGAATCTTGGGCCCTTAGCTACCCATAGAGCACCCATCAAAGACTGATCAGACTGCACTAATGAGCAGGCTGATCAGATTAGCGCAGTCTGATCAGAGTCTTTGAGAGTGCAGATGACAACTTGTACCTTTTGCTGTACACCGGCTCGTGTAAGAATTTTTCATTGACCAATGAGTTGGGGTTAGGTAAATCTGTCCTGAGGATCCGTGTTTAGATTCATGAGACTTGCCGAATGATGACAAACATTGTTCATAAGAAACAGCTTTGAAACAGCATTTTGTGCATACCATGGTCTAAAATCATAAGTCATTATAAGCATATCAATTGTAATTATTCCTCTATTATTCATCTTCTTAAACATGTCTTTTTGAGATGGTTTGCAGGGCTCGTACAGGCTTGAAAAGCACCTGTAAATAGAGATTTGTCTTGAAAAGTCATTGAAAACAAAAATTGCGTTGAAAAGTGCTTTAAAACTGCCCATAAGGGCAGGCACAATTAATCAAAATATAGGTTAATCGGTCGATATACAATAGAAAACAATTATCAATATGAAAATTTAAAATCAATTACTTTCAGTAGCTGTTTTGTTTGTTCATTCAATTAAAATTAAAGTGTTATTATCTTGATGTGATGTTTTGTTAAGACAGGAAACGCCTTGTCATAAACAATAGGTGAGTAGCTGTAACATAGTGATAAAAAACATTGTACTCTATACAGGCTTTCAAGCGGGCCCTACTTTTCCTATTTTTCCCTACTTTTTTGATCTGCTCCTACTTTTCCCTACTTTTTCATGAAAATGCCCTACTATCCCTACTTTTTCACTCTAAAATGTCATTTACAGGTAAAAATACAGAAATTTTTATGTCCATTCAGGGAACCGCCGCTTAACACCTCAATTTTTAATATTTAACCTAAAAGTCTCTGTTTGACTAGTACTATTGTCACAGGTATTATCCTGCTCATTATGCCCCCGCCATTTATAATGGGGGGGGGCATATAGCATCACCCTTGTCCGTACGTACGTACATACGTACGTACGTACCGTACGTACGAAAAATGGTTTCCGGGCGATATCTTTTAAATACATTGGTGTACTGGATTCATAATTCATACACAGGTATATAAGCATAAAATACAGGTCAAGTTCGATTACGGACAAAATCCACCGATTATTATCAGAGTTATGGCCCTTGATCTCCGAATGAAAAATGGTTTCCGGGCGATATCTTTTGAATACATTGATGTATTGGATTCATATTTCATACACAGGTATATAATCATAAAATACAGGTCAAGTTCAATTATGGGTAAAATCCACCAATTATTATCAGAGTTATGGCCCTTGATCTCGGTATGAAAAATGGTTTCCGGGCGATATCTTTTGAATACATTGGTGAATTGGATTCATATTTCATATACTGGTATATAATCATAAAACACAGGTCAAGTTCGATTATGGACAAAATCCATCGATTATTATTAGAGTTATGGCCCTTGATCTCAATATGAAAAATGGTTTCCGGGCGATATCTTTTGAATACATTGGTGTATTGGTTTCATATTTCATACACAGGTATATAATCATTAATTACAGGTCAAGTTCGATTACGGATTAAATCCACCTATTATAATCAGAGTTATGGCCCTTTGTTAATGTCAATGCCCTATTTATGCGAATTTGGCAATAGCGGGGGCATCCGTGTCCCATGGACACATTTCTAGTTTAATCTGAAATTTCTTATTTCAAACAGCTTGTTGTAATGAATTTAATATTTGGAAAAGCCCTACTATCCCTACTTTTTTACACCGATAATCCCTACTTTTTCACAACTTTTTCGAAATTTTTATCCCTACTTTTTCCCTACTTTTCTGTTGATGGGCACTTGAAAGCCTGTCTATAGGCTATACTTGACCACTGATTATTAGAAAAAATATACTTGTGCTTCCCTGGTTTTAAGTAGCACAAAATTAAAAAAATATTTGTCAGATAAACAATCTAGTAAATTCTGGTCTAGAAGCTTTCAATTTACCAACAATTTACAGCCGGTCTTATTTTAACACAAAGATATTCGTGTCATGCATACTTGACTTCCTTTTGTATGACGTCGCACAACAACACTGGCTTACTGTGAGCCTAATTGCCCTCTTTGGCAAATAGCAAGTCAATTTTCTACTAACTGATGGTATGCGGACTTGTTTTGAGCAAAGGTGAAATTTTTTAATTGAAACCTACTGTCTTTTGAAAATAAAATGTACTACTAAGTGTTGCGTTGCAAAATGATGGGGAAAACAATGTCGTTGACCGTGCAAAAATTGTCATATCATTCTGAGAGCTTCTTTCAAGTTTGAGGGATTATTAATCAGAATTTAAGGACCAATCATCAATTAGCATTTTGGGGCCGATTAGCCAGCCCTACTGCACATGGACCTTGAAAAGTACACATTTCACATTTTTTGGCCAAGGTAAATAAAATCAAAACCATTCAAGGGAACGTATATAGCCTCTTGAGATGTGTTTTCATTTTCAATAAGGAAGAATGACGTTAAAACAGAAGTTTTCATTTTAATGGGGATATGCATTTAAAGCAGAGAGTTGTGAAAAGGATACTTTTGGGTGAAGGAAATGGATAGTAACGATGCATATTCAAGTAAGACATATTGATGTTCATTGTTTGGTGAATGCTCAACTCTTGTTTGAAAGTACCAATAACTGTGACTTTGTGTAAATATTATTCTTATATTAGCCCTTGAAAAGTATGAGGTTTTATCCTTGAAAAGTCCTTTGGTTGAGAAATAAGAAGATAAATTTTTGATTACACCCACTTATCTAGAGGCCTGTTTAAAAAGCAGTATTTTCATATTTAGCTTTTCACATGTTTTACCCCCAAAGTTAAAATTGATATGCAATAAAATAAGTACTATTATCGCTTGCATATATGAGCCACTACATGAGTTTCGGTACTTTTGACTAATGTGTTATATCACTCTTTAAACATGCATACAGAGCAGTCTAGCGGGACTAGAGGCTTAATTTTTGTCTTGAGCTGCTTCTAAGTCAATACTTTATGTGTGCAAGCAGTAATGGCTCTGGGGAGACTGCATGTTTGCACTGCCTAGTCTGAGCCATTGCTGGTCGCCTTTGGGATAAGAACAGAAACCTTGTGTGCTGGCTAATATATGCATATCTATATGGCTGCCAGCGTCGAATTTTGTTGTCTGCTGCTGATCTTTGCAAACAGCTTAGATCCAGATCAGGCCTGACAGAATGTCGGGCCTGATCTGGATCGAAACTGTTTGAAATTCTGATAGTGTTGGTGAAAGAATTTATTGACAAAGCTAAATTTTGAAAAAAAAAAGTCAGCAGATGACAAAAAACATGAAAATTAACCAGAATGCAAAGTTACATTAACTCCACTCGCCCACTCCTAATTACGAGTGAAATCTAGAAAGGACAAGTAATTCTTCCCAAAGCACTCGTCCTGTAGGACGAGTGCTTTGGGAAAAATAACTCCAGGAAGTGGTATTACATATTACTCCCTTATGTTCTTTACTTCATACACTTTTAAAGGACAAGTGCATGTGCTTGGAGGACAAGTGAAAGTTGTAAAAGTCACTCGTCCTGCAGGACAAATACAATATTGAAATATTTTTGTCCCCTGGTATGATTATTGTTTCCTTGTTTCAGATGTGTGGATTCTGTGATAAATGAAAGTGATACGGACTTGCAACAAGATAAATTAGCTAGGAGTTTGTTTGTACAAGAAATGCTGCTTTCTTCTTTTACTGAACAGTTAAATATTGGAGACGAAGGACTGGAAAACTTTGACAATTTAATAGCAAGAGTAACTACACCAGCCCAGAGAGAGCAGAATGAGCCGGAGAAGGACGAGGTGGTGGTGGACGAACTGACAGAAAATGTGTCGGCTTCTGCTTCTAGTAAAAGTGCTTCAGAAGTACCAACTACCAAAAATGTACAAAAACTTGTGGATAAAGAAAAAGTTGCTGCTACGAAGCAAAAATCTACGGTTTCAAGTGTTGGATTACAAGTGGGACGTAGCAGTGGGGGGCAGTATAACCGTTTGCCGCGTGGGCAGGGGACTGGCGTGTATCAAAGTCAGGGTCATAGTCAACAGTTTCGACAAGGCACACTGATGCAACATAATGTAGAGTTAGCAAATAATTTATCATTGAATGTTGCAGTGGGCGGCGGAGGAGGAGCAAATTATGATACAGAAAATCCCCAACCCCTCCCTGGACGGCCAGGATCAGGAGGTCGGGACGGAAGACATAACCCACCAGCCGCCAAAAGAAATATGGTGAAGCATTTACCAACTAGTAAAACATCGGACAGAGAACCTCCTCCTCACTAAGACACAACTTAAGATATTCAGATTATTAAATGTTTGTGGATTTATTATAGTAGACTTTACCCAGTTCATCTGAAACAGATGAAACACAGTGATTTTTTTATTATTATTTATTACATCATTCTTTTCCTTAAATATTAAACTATCCAAGTATCGTGCTGGAAGAAAAGTCCTGTCACATTCTGTTTGGTTATCAGTTAAAACTTTTACATGTATGTTGCAGGCCACTACTGTCCTGCCAGCCAAGAGTGGCAGTGACGTCGTGTTTTGTTTACAAAGTTATCAGTGACTTATAATCGATAGATTACTTGTGTATTAATCCTATCCACAGGATAGGATAGGATTAATACACAAGTGATCTATCGATTCGCGTAGTCAAGTGGAGTGTACAAGTTAATGTTTTACTTAACGATTGTAATCAAAATAATACGTCACTGTCACTCTTGGTTGGCACTACAGTAGATAAGATAAGAGTGTGTAATTGACAATTATTTTTCTTATTTCTCAACAACACATATGTTGTGGGTACTCAAAAGAACCGTCTCAATGAGATGTTTCTTTTGAGCACCCAAAACACATGTTTAAACTGATGGATAAGAAAATAAATAAAATTTTACGCTCAAATTTTGCTTGCCTGGACCTATGATATTGGCTTCTTGTCTGTCAGTTTGATGTATATCTCACAACATATATCCAGCTATTGTGATTGACTCCTGAAACGCCCATCAAGAATGTAGCAGATGATTGGTCTTGTGATAATTTTCGTCATATTTGAAGAAAGTAATAATTAACAGTTCTAGTGAACTGTCTGCTAGCATTTCACTTGAATTGTCAAGCATTATTTGGTTTCTTAACCCTTTACTCCATAACAAACCTTTATGACGCCTTTGAAATATCGCATTTTTGAAAATATAATGGAAAATGGAGCATTTGCTCTTTTGGAGCAAATTCTCCATTTTCCATAATATTTTCAAAGCTATTCAAAACTTAACTTAAATTTTTCTAGAATTTTTTCCATGTTGTTTAAAAATAGAAAATGATGTCATGATCTAAAAATAGTCTATGGAGTAAAGGGTTAAGGAGGCCATAAGATTTGAAAATGGCATCTGCTGCAATTTTAGTTGTCCTTTAAAGGTTGATCTTGTTTTCACTCATTATGTAAAAGTAATCCAAAATTTGTCCATTGTCTGTACAGCTGACCTTCAGATTGGATGGTTTGCTAAACCTAGAAAAGCTTTTTGAAAAAGGACATCAATTTTTTTTAGAATTTTAAAACCATTTCCCTTACCTGCTGGATAAACTCTAATTTACCTGACCCCGAGGTTATACAACTTTTTTCATGCTCAACTCAGCTGAGCATGAAATTTATCCTGCTCATAGATAAATGTTAAAATGCCAACAATTGTTGACAATTTGACATTTAATAGCATGAAAAATACAACATCTTAGAAACTAAAAGCAAGAAACTTCTTCATATGTGGTTATTTTGGTATTTATGAGCAGTTGAAATTTCGTGCTGAATTGAGTTGAGCATGAAAAGTTTTATAACCTCGTGCCTGGCAAGTTCAGTCGCAGGAGTCCAAAAAGTATTTGAATTCACAGGCTAAATCAGCTCAGTGGTAGAGTGCTTGACCTGAGATCGAATGGTTGCAGGTTCGAGCCTCATAGGTTGCACTGTGTTGTGTCTTTGAGCATGACACATTAATCCTTGCTTAGTGCTGGTTCAACCAAGATAGACCCATCCCGACATGACTGAACAAATGTTGACTGGGAAGTAAAGAATCAAATCAAACGAACATATAAACAGGCTAAATCAGTTGATCAGAATCTTTATGGTTCGGAAAAAGGTTTATATATGATAGAGCTCGGCATGAAAATCAAAATTCTTTCTAGACCAATAAAAGCATGAAAAATTATAATTTTGTGAAGTGAATGGCAAATGATAAAGATCCTGATGAGAAAGCTAATTGAGGAACACTGTGAGAAAATGTCGCTTGGCATAGACACATGGACAGTGAGACAAGCACAAGCGCTGATGACAATTTACATTGTCTGCCAAAAATAAGTACTCTTTTTTAAGAATCTTTCATCTGATGCCCTCAGATAAGAGTGGATAATGGAAAAATATTTTTCTTATTTCTCAACCAAAGCATATCTTGTGGGTATTAACAAGAACCATCTTAATGAGATGGTTCTTTTGATCACCCAAGACAAATGTTAAAACTGATGGATAAGAAATTGTTTACAATTTTATGCTGGGAGCGCAGTGGTAGAGTGCTTGACTCGTGACCTAGGGGTTGCGGGTTCGAGCCTCACTGGCAGGTTGTGTCCTTGAGCGAGACACATTTATCCTTGCTTAGTAGTCTGGTTCAACCCAGGAAGACCTGTCTTGACATAACTGAAAAATTGATGACTGGGGTGTAAAGAATCAAACAAACAAAACAATTTTATGCTAAAAGTTTTTGCCTATCAGGACCTATGAATTAGACATGGAAATTAAGGATAGGGAAAATGATTGAGATACGCTGGAGTACTATCCTAACACATTGAGACCCAAGGGAGCTATCCAACATCTTTAGCAATTGCGACTACTGGCTGTGCACTTGCTGTCTACTGGATCATGGTTTTGTCTGCCTATTATTTGGCACCTTTTCGTGCGTATAATAAGATGGACTTCTTGAAGAAGTTGGTACGGTGTCTTGCCTGGACGTAATTGGAGAGAGATCTAGCATTTTTGTACAGAGTCTTATAGGAAGGCACTAAGAGGATTAGACATGTCTTCGGTGTTTCGAAGAAGAGATGTCATGCGAGTTTAGCTGTCTCTACCTGCTCTTTATGGCAGTGTTGACCATGGCAGTGTTTGAGGCTGAATCCCCCATGATGAGAGATGTGCTGGTGGTACTGGTAATGCTCATGCTGTTGCTGGGGTGTGCTAGGTGTGGGCATCTGGGACCGCACTTCCCCACCCAGAACTTTTAAGTCATTTTCACCCCCTATGGACCAGACCACGGACCACCAACAGGGCGGCTACCCCACTCACACTTTTCCCCCTAGACATGGTTAATATGGCCTGCAGAAGGCTGATAACAACTAGCCATTGGTTAAAACTTTGTGCAGTACAATTCCCACAAACATGATCTCGTAGTCAAGCTCACAGATGTTGGATTTTAATGGGTAAATTTTCTTTTAAAATTTTAAATTGCTCATTATTTTCAAAATCGGCCTCAGCCAATATCTACTGGTCGTAAGGTATTTAAGAGAAAACAAAATCTGTTATTTTTCTTCACTCAACAGACACATGTTGTCGGCAACTCAGTACTCATGGTAGTGGGTACTCAAAAGAACGGCCCCATTGACAGAGCTCTTTCGAGCAAGTTGGTTTAGATATGGTTTTAATAATAATGCCGCTTGATTTCTCAACGATCAAAGATTCATTTTCTCACATGTTCAATTATGCTTCATCAGTTGGTATGTAGTGTTGTAGAAAAATTCTCCTCACTGAAAATAAAAGCTCTAATCACATGCCAGTTTAGTCTGTGCAATTGTACTAAATAGTAAAATAGAGTACAGGCCTTTCGATAAGGGCGCGTAATTGAAACATGCTTTTCTTATATCTCAACCAAAACATGATGTGGGTACTCAAAGAATCGTCTCATTGAGATGATTCTTTTTAGCACCCAAAACATGTTATAACTGATGGATAAGAAAATATTCACAATTTTACGCTCAAATTTTGTTTATCTTGACCTATTGAGTATACTTAGGTTTAGATAAATATTTTTTAGTATAAAGTTGTAAATTTTCTTACCCATCAGTTTTAACATATGTTTTGGGTGCTCAAAAAAGAATGGTTCTTTTGAGTACCCACAACATACGTTTTGGTTGAGAAATAAGAAAAAATATTTTTTTGTTACATACTCATAACTGAAGGCCTGTATTGTATAAAGGTCCTTCACTTCATGCTTAACTTTTTGCATGCTGAGTAATTTTGCATGCTTATTTTGACGTCTGCTGGGTTTTTTCCTCTCCAAAATTAAAATTTTCGAAAGTTTCTTTCAAGAATACCATCAGAATGTCAAACAGTTTGGATCCAGATCAGGCTCAACATTTTGTCATTCCTGATCTGGGTCTAAACTGATTGCAAAGATAATCAGCAGGAAACCAAAAGTCACCCCTAGCAAGGAAAGAGTTAACCCTTTCTTGACTGGTGGACTTCCCATCTAGTTTGATACATAGAGGATCTTAAATGTGTGCACTTTTTTGTATTGAATTTATTAAACAAGTTGAGGAAAAGAGATGAAATGGGAGGCTTTGTCGAGTATTTTTACATTTTTTCGCAAAGATTTTAATAAATTCAATAACACAAGAGCATAAATATCAGATTCTATTTATCATATGACACTACATCAAGATTTTGCCATATAAATGCAGTGTTGTTATTGGTGTCATTTCATAACATTTCCAAAATACGTAATACACTAATGGTTTATTGATTTTAATACACATTGTTATATCACACCCAGATGCGATCATGTGGCATCATGTCATAAAGTTCATAGTATGTTGAGAGGTCACAGGTTAGACTAAATTTCATTTCTGTCTGGACCCTGAAGACTTAGATATTATTATGTTGCCTGCTGAGCAGAGCTGGCGTCATAAGGTAATTCATATGTCAGTTTGTACATGGATGAAATTTTTCAGGATTAATCCTGAATCAGGATTTTGAGACTGACTTTCCACAGAAAGTCAGCCTCAAAATGCTGAATTAGGCAGATTATGAAAGATTCTCTGATCAGTTTTCAGACTATCTGAACAATTAATCATTTGAACTTGAAATAATTTATTTTTGCAGGCATCCTTCAAGTTTTAAAATCTGAATTTCTAAAGTTCAGGATTTTGGAAATTTTGAATTTTCCCCCATATTTGTATCTGTGTTCATTAAATACTTTACCTGCTACTGGCAAATTTTGTTGATGTCTTTTGCAAACAGTTTGGACCCAGATCAGGCCTGACAGAATGCTGGGCGGGATTATGATCCAACCTGTTTGACACTGAAATTTGTTTTGTGGGTTTCGTGTTGATGCTTAGCATCCCTGTCTACAATTTTTCAGTCATGTCGGGACGTTTTCCTCTCTACCTTAAGCAGAGGATAAAGTGTCTTGCTCAAGAATACAACACCTTGCCTCTGTGGGAGCGTAGTGGGTCAGTGGTAGAGTGCTTGACTCAAGACCGAGAGGCCACAGGTTGGAGCCTCACCGGCGCCACTGCGTTGTGTTCCTTGAGCAAGACACATTTATCCTAGCTTAATACTTGTTCAACCAAGGAAGACCTGTCCCTGTTAAACTGAAAGATTGTTGATGAGATGTAAAGAATCAAATCAAACAAACAAACAAAACACCTTGTCTCTGGTGAATCGAACTAGAGACCCTCCAATCCCAATTCTAACACTCTACTCTACCACTGGGCTCTTTATTCATGAAATAATTTTTTAAAGTACATAATAAAAGATATATTTTCAGGCAGTCACGAAAAAATATTTTCCTTATTTCTCAACCAAAACATATGTTGTGGGTACTAAAAACGACCGTCTCAATGAGACGGTTCTTTTGAGCACCTAAAACATATGTTATAACTTATGGGTAAGAAAAAAGTTACAATTTTACGCTCAAAAATGTTGTCTATCTAAACCTGTGTATTTTTGTCTTGGGGAATTTTAAAGGGCATAATGCTTAACTGTTAACTCCCAAAAACTGTTAACTCTTGTCTGGCTAATCCAAGATAATTCCTTTTCTGAAAACATTGTAGAACCAGATCAGCTGGTTTCTGATGAAGCTATTTGATCAGGATACTCACTGTTTTCCACTCTGATTTGGGCCTCGTCGCAAGATAACCTGTCTTTGGGGGTTTGCGAACATCACATGCGCAGACCAGTCTGCACATCCGCGCAGTCTGATCAGTGCCTTTGTTATTCGCTTTTTAGAAAGTATCATATCTAGACTTGCTATGAGCAAAATTTCAATTTTCTAGCTAGTCTCTGTAGCTGAACAGGCTGGTTTGAATTTCATTTCGTCGGTAACCCCAAAGACAGGTTTTGTCGCGTCAAGGCCCATTTAATGTATATGCTTACAACCTTGAATGCTGCAGTTTAAAATTTCTGATAAAAAAGGGGCATAAAATATTCAGCATGATAAGGCTTAAGTTTGAATGGTAATGCAGATTGGAATGCGTTGATTATGAAATAAATTACTGTTAACAAATATTAATATGGAGAATGGCTTGTTTTTAACACTGTCTTAGATCACCTTCAATTTGCTTCATGTATTTTACGCTGTTAGGAGAATGGACAACTTGATTTGTCATTTAGTATTGCCAAAAGTGAACAACACTGGCAAACCACATAAAAAAAAACTAACAATTTTTAATGGAGGAGCACAGTGGCTCAGTGGTAGAGCGCTTGACTTGAGATAGAGGGGTAAAGGGCAGCTTCAGAGGAGGGGGACAGGGACCCCCTCCTGGAAAATCACAAGTGGTATAGGTTTCCATAGAAATAAGCACTAGGACCCCTCTGGAAAATTTTAGTTTCCTCTGGAATAGACAATTGGACAGTTGGGTTGGAAAATTCTGGATCTGCCCCTGTGGGTCACTGTTTTTAGCCTCTCCGAGGCACTGTTATGTCCTAACTCCTTGAGCAAGACACTTTATCCTCAGCTTAGTACTGGTTCAACACAGGAAATGGTCTGACATGACTGAAAAAACATTGACTGGGATGTAATGAATCAACAAAACAAAACAATTTTTATTCACAGTATAAATCAATTTCATATGACTGAAGGCAGAAGACATAGCTGACTTGCATTAGAAAGGTATCCACAATGTATTTGATAGCATTATAACAGCGCTCCAGGTTTTTACAGAAAGTGTTTCAAAGAAATAAGACATTTATTTCACAACCAAAACATAATTTGTTGGTACTAAAAAAACGTCTCATTGAGACGGGTCTTTTGAGCACCCAAACATATGTTTAAATTGATCTTTAAGAAAATATTCACAATTTTACGCACAAAGGAAAAGTCTGCTTATATTGACATATGGCAAACGAAAAATTGAAAAAGTATGGATGAATTATTATGATTATCTGATGCAGTGTGTGGTTTAAACCCATTCATACTTAACCCATTTATGCCGAATGGACTTCCCAATTATTGCCCAGTAGACAAGTCCATTTCTAACTTTAAGGGAGCCAGGTACAAGTTGAGATTTTTTTCATTTTAAAATGAAATTTGGGTTAGCTGTGGCTAACCTGATGGGACAGCACATTGTGTGACATCTGATCTGGGTCTGCACTATTTGCTTTTTTCAAAAAACAGGATGCTAGGCACAAACGGGTTACAGTCATGTCCCCTAACATTGCGCGGCTCCTAACATTGCGCACTAGCCCAAGTGACTATGCCACATTTAATCAGATATAAATTTTATATTTAGTATTGGGCTGCTTTTGGAAAGAGAAAAACAGCAAAACATTTTCACTTTAACCTTTCACTGTTGAGCAGGGATGGATTTCGTCAAAATTTTGCAAAAGTTGTTAAAAAATTTCAGACCTAAATTTCTAATGACTCAGGCTTCAAATTCTTTATTTTTAATCAAGTTTTTGTTGAAGTAAATTGTAGAGACAAAACTGTTGTTACTTTCCCTGGTATATTTTGTTAAAGTAATTCATTAAAGAGAAGTTGTTGAAAATTTTGCAGAAAGTGTGCAATGTTAGGGGACTATTTTCGTTATCTTAAAACAGGGGGGCTGTGCACTTCAAATCAAAAATGATAGAGTTTGGGAAAATATTTTTCATCTTGAACTCTATGTAAATAATATAATGATTATTTTATTTGGTTGTGCACACTTTTTAAATTTTATTTCTTTCTTATTGTATCCAACAGAGGTTTAAAGGCTTAAGTTTGCAATGTTAGGGGCCTTCACCGTAACTGTTGTCCTGCAGAAACTGGATTTATGTTTTTTTTTAAAACACTAGATCTAGATCAGCCTTTATTATGGAGTAAAGGGTTAAATGCACAGAATAGCAAAAACAATAGCATTTTAGGAAGGCGGATAACTACCCTAAGTAAGGGTAGATAGCAATACGGGGAAAGCTGAAAAATAATGTTGAAAAGATTTCAAGGGTGACTGCATCTTCTGTCAAAATAAGGATAACTTCTGTTGAAAAATTGAATGTATGCTGTAGCCTGATTTAAGGTATCTGTTATATACGCAGCCTTGTGTCTCTTAAAAATTGTGAAGTGGTAAACCCAGGCCCTAAGGTTAAATGGGCTTCAACACGAGAAAACCTGTCTTCGGGGTTTGGGAACAACAAAGGCACAGACCAGCCTGCATATCTGCGCAGTCTGATCAACACCTTTGTAATTCGCTTTTTCTAAACTTGCACAGGGCCGTGAAAGACCGCCAGTAGCGAGTCCGATTACTGACCCAAGGGTCACGGTGATCCCGGCCCAGTCCCATACTTAGTCAAGCCTGACCAGGAAAAAGTGTAGTTAGGTGAACTGATCACCTTGACATAACCATAGCTGTTGACTGAGACTTAAAACATCAAACCTAGCAAAACAAAATATCCAACCTTGCTATAGATGAAATTTTAATTTTCTAGCTAATCTCTATAGCTGAGTAGATTGATTATAGTCTTGCTTTGTCGAAAACCCCGAAGACAGGTTTTGTCAGGTCAAGGCTCATATAAAATTCCATACTCAACTCACTTGAGCATGAAATTTGTAATTTCCACGACTATCAAAATACACACGAGACAATTTTCTTCCCCAAAACAGAAGACACTGTCATTTGTTCAGGTAATAAATTGTAAAATCTCATCTATTGTTGGCATTTTAAAATTTACGACAAGGACAAAGTTTGTGCTCTGGTGATATAAGCATGAAAAAGTTTTTATAACCTCCGGCCAGGTACACATTCTAATGCTTGCAAGACTAAGACAGCGCCAATTTTAAAAGAATAAACTGCAACAAACATTTATGATAGTTCTATTGTGTTTTTACAATGACAACAGATATTTGGTACATATCTGAAGCATGTTATTTTGACTCCATATTTCCACCATAGGAATAGACAGCCGCCTAGCCCAGTCGGTAACGTGTCTGACTGCAGATCCATGGGTTGCAAGGTTGATCCTGGCCTGGTCCTACACTTAAGTGGAGATTGAATACGAAATAATTTCTGCCTCCCTTCCGCTTATTCCAGAAGGGCTTTTGTCAGTTACAAGCAAAAGTATCTGCATGAAATACTGGTTAACTGCTTAGTGGAGCTTGCCCAGGAAAAACCATAGCTGTTGACTTGGACAAAGCATTAAACCAAAACCATAGGAATATTTTATTTTTATGCATTTTATCAGTGGATTAACTCGGGCGAATATTTCATGAACTGAGTTCAGCTTAATTTGTGAGTGATTTTCGGAGTATCACATTGAAAAATCCACAAAAATAATAGTTTTACTTATACTGCCCAACAAAAGTTTAGCACGAATAAATAAAGATTAATTTATGTGTGAGCAATTATTATTATTTAAAGTTATAAAATATCTGCTGGAATGATGGTTTGATATGTGTTAAAACAGCCATTCTGAAATTTTTTTTAAGGTTGTCTCATTTGAGCCTTTGAAGCAAACGTTGAGTCTCAGAAACCAATAGCATCGTTTTATAATAGCATTTGCAAGTCAAAAACAGTACTGTTTTCGTTGTGTAGACATGCTTAATTGAAATTGTTTAAGAGTGTACCATAAGAAAAACAATTAAGGGTAAGGCAAGTTTGTCTGCGTATTTGATTCATTAAAAGTGACGTTAATCTGCATTCTAGGCTAAATGTAGGTGGTAATGCTATGCATAGAAGACGTTTTCAAATGAATGACTAAGAGAACTGTTCCGGGTGCTTGTGCCACACTAGCATCAAAAGGATTACATGAACGCTTAATTTAGTTCGCTGAAAAGTAAAAAAAAAAGAACATTTTAACGTCTATGGCACGCAAAAACATGGCATAAACTGATACCATTCTCTGATGTTTTCAACATTTTTCATCATAAAGAACCTTTTGTTTTAAGTTAGAATCGAAAGTTTTAATTTCGGATGTGGGCTTGTATTCTTTACAGGGACATGACATAAAAAGTAACGTCAATACACTGACACCTTACCAGATTACGTTTTGTCTGACGGTTACAAAAACATTAATTTTAAGATCCCATACTTGTTGATTTACACCAAATAAAATGTTTCGTATTCATTCAAACCTAGACATGATGTTAAAATCCTTGATAAACTTTTGTTGAGCAGTATATAAATCCCACTTTTTTCATCAAAAGCTTATTTATGTGGACTTTACTGCACATTTTTGGAGCCAGCAGAAGGCAAAGCCGTCACTCAAAGGAAGGCTCCAAAATATGTTTTCCAGACGGATAATGGCTTAATGCAGGTCAAAAGTATTGCAGAATGCTCCGGTTGCAATACTTTCGACATGCACTAAGCTACCACCTGTCTATGACCTTTGTTTTGTCTATTTTTGAGTGGCTGGTAAAGACAGGTTTCGCTGTAGTTCAAGAATTGCTGCTTGTGGAATTTACTCTAGTGTAAATTTCCCCTCCAGCCAATCAGATTGCTTGAAATTAATGTGGAGGAGTTGGTACTACATGTATTTACAACATGAATGCTTCAAACAGCTACACCTATATGTATTGCAATACCTTTCTGTGTTACACTGGAAATATACCTAATAGATGGATACACTGCACTTCTTTGATACTAACTCCTTATATGAGAAGCAAGGTGGCTCAGTGGTAGAGTGCTTGATTCGAGATCGAGGGGTTGCATGTTCGAGCCTCACCCAAGCCACTGTGTTGTGTCCTTGAGCAAGACACTTTATCCTCTGCTTAGTACTGGTTAAACCGAGGAAGACCCATCCCAACATGACTGAAAAACTGTTAATTGGGACGTAAAGAATCCTCTCAAAAATATAAATCCTCTAAATACAGGTTACGTAAGGGTAGAAAGTCGATTTTTACGGAAGATGTTAAAAAATTGTTAACACTTGTCTGCAAAAAAGGGCATAGTCAAACAGCGTAGACCCATATCAGACTGCGTCTTCAGGGTCTTCCCTAATTGCTTTTCTGAAAGCATTTTATAAATTCCAGCCTTGTTAACCCTTATTTTGTTTTAAGAACAGGACGCAAAAAGTGTTTGAAATGTTAGAACATTTCCTGTAAGATGATTAATTACGTATGAGGGGCAGAACAAGAAACAATGACACAACATAAACTGAAAGTAACATAAAATAGAGAGATAATGGTCAGGAAACAGGGTAATTCTATAAGTTCTACACCACAAACAAAGACCCCAAACAAAAAAACCCACACACAATGGAGGCAACAACAAGCATTGAATAAACAACAACAGAATCACCACCTTAGAATGGTCAGCAGCTGAGGTCACCGGGCAAATGGTCAAATCTTCACCTTAGATATTGCTGTTGTTAAAGCACAAACTTGTTTAGTTCGCATGGAGGCTTCCTAACGTAGGTAATGTAGCATCACAGAGAAACAATCAAATCAAAACATACTGTGATGAAACAAGTAATTGGAAATAAGTGTATTTAATAGAAGCAAGTCTTGAACACGATGTTTTCCAATAAACGAATAGCAAAGGTGCTGATCAGACTGCTGATGCACAGGCTGGTCTGCACCTTGATGTTCGCAAACCTCCAGGTTTACTCGAGTTGATGCCCAATTTACAAATCCTAACATCGAGACTGTCCTGGGTTTCATGTAGAACGCTCATGCACGTCTGAGTAAACATACCTGAGTAACCTTTCTTTAAAAAAGTGGACAGCGTCAACATCATAAAATGCCAATATCCAGCACAACATGCATTTATGTCCATCACAACACGCATTATCTGCATGTGTTTCAAATGAGCACTAATATTTTTAACCGATGATTCACATGTATAATGAAACTAGCCAGCCTCCTGAACCATATTTCGGTTGGGGCCGAGTTTGTAGGGGTCGAATTTGGTCCCCGAATATATGGAGGCCGAGTTTGTTAGGGGTCGAGTTTGTCAGGGGCCGAGATGTCCCGGAATCATTTGAACATACACTCGCAAAACGAATAAGCCGCAAAATATATACAACAAAAGAAGGAGAGAGAGGGAGATCTCAATGCAGAAATGGGAAAGATACGATTTTAAAATCGAAAACATCTCATTTATCGACGATTTTTAGATGAACCTATGCCATTTTATGGACAAGCCTAAGTCCAATAAACAAATTCGCCCCCTCCCCCGCCGCCGAAATTGTTTTTTTTTTCTTCAGTGAACTCTTATTATTTTGGCTTTGTATGTGCCAATACCCTTTAAATGACAGAATCATTTAAGTGAGCCATCTGATGCGAAAACAATCATAATTACGTTGGACCAATTAGAGCTTGTTTTTTGGTAAAAAAGTCTCTCACATATGAAGGACCGTGTCTTTGTCAACAATCAGTGAAGAGCAACATCCTGATGATATGCACTACCAGACCTGCTGGTGATCACTATACACAGCGTCAAAAGTTATGCACCACTAACTTCGTAGCTAGATATTTTAGAGCAAGGTTATGTGATGTAAATTAAACTTATAAATTAAGATAAATGCATCATATATGGATAAGATTGTGAACTAATCATGCTGTTTTGTCAAAGTTTGTGATGGTTAGTTCAACAAAAAAACATAGGGGGTCAACTTATTTTCATTGCAACTTTGTGTACATGAATAAATGTTGAATATTTTGTGTGAAAAAAGGCACAAAATTTGTTTCAAGATGTTGGGGGTTACTTCCCGAAGATTTCAGGGCTTTAGGGAGAAGTTTTGATAAGTCGCGAAAACTCATGAGTTTGTAACCAAATTAGAATATCAAATATATTTTTTTAATTTTTTATTTAGATATTTATGCAGAGTTTCAAAACAGATAAAGCTTTTCCTTCTTCAATTAAATTTCTTCACGGTAGTTTGAAAATTGTTTCAGCAAAAATATAAGTGGCCCTTAACTTTTGACGCTGATAAAGTTTGGTGGAAATCTGGTCCGAGTAGTTTTCATGGAATGGCACATAATCAGTTAAGTTTTATGAAGTTTAATCTATTCCTTGCCTAGTTATGGCTATGTATGGACCATTTCATTGAAATTTAGGCAATCAAAGGGCAGTAACCTCTGTATATCTAAAATAACTGTGACAAACTTTGATGTGCATCACCATACCAATGCCAGATATAACAATACGTTTCATGAAGGTTAAGAAGTTTTGGCTCTGAATGGACAAATAATTGATATTAAGGCGATCAAAAGGCAATAACTCATCTACAACTGGTGATGTCCTTATGAAATTTTACATGCATCATCACACTATGGTCATATATACTGGGTATAAGTTACATGAAAGTCCATTAATGCATTAATTGCGTACTAAGTCATGGCTGAGGATGGAACAATTTATTGGCATTTAGGCAATTGAAGGACAATATCTTGTCTACTACCGATGACATCCTGACGAAACTTAGTGTACATTATCACACTATGACCATATATATTCCTTATAAGTTTCATGTAATTTCATCCATCGGTCACTAAGTTATGGCCCAGAATTTACTCAAACTGATGTTATGTGTGATATATGTGACGTACCATTATTTCAAAATAAGGGTTATCAATATTCAAAAACGGTAAAACGTTTTATGTTGTAGTTCTTAGTGTCTCATATTAGTTTGACCATTATCTCGCTGAGGATGGGAGAGCTTGCTGTTCTACTTTAATTATATTCTTGGTGTCCAATGGTGCTTGTGCCCTGTGTCTCTTCCTTGCCGTGTCAGGTGTTATTCTATGATTGTGGCATTACCTTGTCATGCTGACTTGTTTTTCACTGGATTTTTGGATATCCTAAAATCGATTTATGGAAATTTCAAACCAGACTTCATTTTAGGATACCCTTAATTTTCTTTTTTATAATTATGTAGACCAAATATATATTCAATTTGTTTTTTATATCCAAAAATGGTTTTATTTGGATATCCAAAAATCATAAAATGGATATTAAAAAATCATGCAGGTCATATACATGTATATAAATGGCCCTTTTTACTTGGCCAGTATACCACCCTTTTTCTAGTTTACACTTTTAAAAGTATTTAACTAGCTGGCATGTTGTTGTTATAGCTTCCCTGCTTCTTTAACCGGGACACAAGCCTTGTGACTTTAGGTTATTGTTGCTTGGTGTTTATAAAGCATATTCTCCAATCACTCTTTACAAATTTTATCTGCTTAATAGCCACTAAGCACAACTCCGGTGTGCGCTTCTAATGGTTTGATAGCAACAATTTAGCCTGGTCTATGCTTTATAGCACCCAATGGCATTGGTGCTGCCCAGAAAAAACACACCTTGATTGGGAGGAAAATGGTAAGTTATGTTTGATTTTATGTTTTACATCCAGTCAACACTTACTTTTTCAGTCATGTCGAGACATTTTCCTGGGTGGTAACCAGCACTATGCAATGAGGAAAATAAACGAAATATCAAAGTGTGAATGCAAAGAAGGCGTGGCAAAACTCCTACTCAAACTCAACCCTAGTAAAGCATCAGAACCAGAGCTCGTACCAGAAATGACTTTGAAATAGCCCCATTCCCATCAACAATTTTTCAAGAGCGCGTCAATGGACTGGAGGTTTGCCAACGTCACAGAAATCTTTAAAAAGAGAGAGAAGTATAAAGCCACTAATTACAGAAAAATCTAACTAACCAGTCTCTGCTGCAAGGTCCAAGAACATATAAAAATCAGCAATGGCTTAAAGCATTTGGAGGAACACCAATTACTCACAGACTGTCAACATGCGTTTAGAACGAGACGTAGCTGCTGTGAATAAGAAGGACCAATATGACACTTTCCAAGGCTTTTGACCCTGTTCCGCATAAACGTCTGTTGAAAAAAATGGAACACTAACATGCGTCATTCACGTCAACAGATTTGACAGCTCTGTGGACATTGCCTGCTGATGTTGGAAGGGATGCCAAGTCCAATTGTGGTAGTGTCACTGCTGCAGCCATCAGTAACAAAGACTTATGACAACTTGAAGGCAAACTTAAAAAGTGGGAAAATGAGTTGTTTATGCTTGAAGCCAAAATAACAGATAAAACAAATGAAGCCCGAGGCTCCCAACCATGAGCAAGAAACTACCATCAAAACCTGAAACATAAAATTGACCTACTAGAAACGGACAGTGTCAAACCTGCATATACCCCCAATAATATGGCAACCCCATATAAGGCTATATTAGACTGATACTGGGTGTGTTGGAGCAAGTTATACAATTTGTGATAAAGAAAGTGGCGATGCAGCTCACAAATATGGAGCTTCTTGATGATACAAGTATGAATCTTCCAAGATCATCCCCATATAATGCCCACCTACAGAAACCATCACATAACCAGCCCATAATCACAAGCCAACCACCTGAAACTGAGGTTCCAGCCTTTCGTGGCCCTCTCATGAACATGATATTAATAGCCTTCCTGGTAACTACAATGTACAGAAAAGCCAGCAATATGTTTATATCGTACTAGTTAATACTGTGCACCTGAATACTAATAATACTACCTCGTCCCCACTACAGAGACCAGCAACTATGTATGCACCTTCAAATGAGCAAGACTCTACTCGCCGAGGTCAGATTTCGCATCAAGTGCAGTACCCAATCAGCAGAGGCTCACAGGGCCCCCTGCCATAGAGTTACCAGATGAGAGGTTCCCAACCTATAACTACTCACATGGAAAGAACATCCATCATACAGTACAAAGACAAAGCCGCATTTGTCCAAGGCCAACCTATTCCGGAGTCTTTGAAACCAGCAGAATACCCAAAACAGTGAACCAAGGCATTTTCTACAAAAAGGCAGGCCCAACCGGGGGCAGGACATAGCCCTGCATACTCACAAAAGACAATAGTGGTCCCAGGATCAAAGACCAGTCAAACTCTTACAGTGGTATCTTTTAATTGTAAAAATACTAATACACCAAAGCACATCATAGATAGACTCGTTAGGAGTACGAATGTTATACTTCTGCAAGAACATTGGCTCTTTGACAGTCAGTTAACGACACTTATGGAAATTAATGAGGGATATGTGGGGACTGGCAAGGCGGTTGATTCTACAGACCAAATTATGCCAGTGCATATGCCTAGAGGTTATGGAGACATTGGTATATTTTGGAAGAAAGACAAAGACCATTTAGCAACATTTGTCCTGGGCGGTAATCATATCCAGGGTATCACTATCAGAGCCGAGAAACCAATCTTGCTTGTCTCTATTTATATGCCATGTAAGGATGTTACTGACAATTTGAAGCAACTCATATTGTCTGGACCAAGTTTCTGAGATTATACTGAAATATGGAAATACCCACTTAATAATAATAAGAGGTGATTTTAATGAAGATTTGGCTCACTGCTTTCGTCTGGTGAGGTGACTAGGTCCTGTTACGCCAGTCTTTAAGAAGAAGGGAAGCAATACTGACTCTAAGAACTACAGAGGTAATACTGTGATTCCCACTTTTACCAAAACTCTTAAATTTATCATCAAAGCAAGGATCAAATTATTAATTGTAGAGAAGCAGAATAGTTTACAGCGTGGGTTCACAAATGAATACAGTACTGATGTTAGAATATATTATGGACTGTAAAGACCATTATTTCGGTAAGATACCAGCATACATTGCATTCCTAGATGCAAAGTCAGTGTTTGATGTTGTATCTCATCAGAGCCTGATGCGCAAACTCTTCCATATTGGGATTGAAGGGAATTGTGGACTCTCATTAGCAGCTTACATCAAGACGCTAAATTAGCAGTAAAATGGCAAGGACAGATATCTGAGAAATTCCAAGTGGAACGAGGAATCCGTCAGGACAGAATTCTTAGCACAGATCCATGCAAAGTCTACGAAGACGTAAAGCTTTAATCGGTGGGTTGGTGCCTGATGCTTATCTGTAGCTGGACCCACCGTGGCTCATTTTGAGGGTTTCTATAGCTCTGACTATCTGTGAGTCATGAGCCCTTTACTTTGTTTCATCATGGTGTGTTGATTTGGTGAGATTGTTTCTCCATGATGATACATTGCATTAATAAGATGGCCTCCATGCGAGCTGAACATTTCATGTACTTCAACAACAGCAGAATCTAGGGCGAAGATTTGGTACCAGTTAAGTGCATTTAAGCCCCTCGGTGGCTTAGGCTGCTGTCAGTTCTAAGGCTGTGGCTCTGTTGTTGTTGTTGACTTTTTGTTTATTGTTACTCTCATTGTGGGAGTCTGTAATTGTTCTATGTTTTGTTGTTGTACGTTACTTTATGTCCATTCTAGTATTGCAATCATCGTGACGGGGAAGAGAGAGCTGGTTGCTTTGCTTAACTTGTCTTCCTGATGTCTCGTGATGGTTGAGCGGCTCTTCCGCACGGTGCCACAGGGTTGTCTGCGGTTTGTGATTGTGGTGTTTCCTGATCATACTCACTATTTTTCTTGTTCGCCTATGTATGGCAAGGAATGCAACGACAATAGAACCAGTCATATGCGTCGCTCCAGCATGTGCTGACGATTGTGCTGTGTTGGCTGATACTCCTGAGCTTCTGCAGTCGTGTCGACAATAGCAAGATGGAAAGGTACATCCTACAGCCGGTCAAAAGTATAGTATTGGAGATCCTCAATATGTTATGTAGGGGCAACATAGAGTCTAACACTGGTTGGGACATGAATGTGGTACAGATCCATGTTGATATTTGTCGTTCATCAGCCACAGGTGATAGTGTCGTTTTGGAGAACATCAAGAAAGCAAGACGCACAATGTATAGCCTAATGTCAGCTGGCCTGCATGGAGAAAATGGACTCGACCCAGAGACTTCACTACATATATACATGTACCAGATTTATGTACTACTTGTGTTGCTCTAATGGAATAGAGGTTGTGATTCCCTGTCCAAAGTTTATTGGAAAGCTGGATAAATTTAATAAACATAATCTTATTTTGTCACCCCCAATCACAACGGCGGACCCTGCCGTATACATACTATCAGGGACCCTACCTATAGAGGCTATGATTCACCGCCATTTACTCAACTTATTTGGAAATATCAGTAGATTAACAGAATCGTCTGTCGAGAATCAGTTGCCAGTCCGCCAGCCGACAGTAAAAACTCTGGACTCTAACAGTTAGTTTGTGGCAGTTTAGGAAGCAATGTATAATGTATGGCCTATCTGATTGTGTAGACCTTCTAGACAAGGTAAGTAAGGTTGCAAAGATCAGGAATCGATACAATCAAGTACCACACCTGACCCAGGATACCAATGGGAAAGTGACAAACTCACAGAAGACACCACAAACGAGAGCCAAGAGGTCAGCCCCTTCCCAGCAGGTGACCACGAAGCACATATAAACAGACGTGCACAAAACATAGCAAACACAAGACAGAACAAAAACATAAAAGATCCACAAAAGAAGTACCGCCTTGGAACGGTCAGTAAAATATTTTACTGGAGGGCTTAAACCGGTTTAACGGCGCCAACCTCACCCTTAATTCAGATGTGGATCAAGACACATAGATATTTGGTTTGCATGAAAGACCCCTAACTTATCAATGCATCATCTCCTAAAACATATAAATCAAGATATAACAAGGAGATAAAGCAAGGAAAAGGACTCAACAGTAAATTAAACTGAATACCGGAGCAAAAGAAATCCAACAGGTAAACCCCGGTGGGCCCGACAAACAGCCAAAGCATCAGGCCCCTACCATCTCATCAATAGATAAGTCTTTAAGTCGGAACCATCATAGAGTCTGAAGTCCGACCCACCGGCGTGCAATTAAAGAGGAAAGCAAAGTTGCCAACTGTGATTGGGTTGACTACCAAGCATGCAGTCTGTTGCAATACATTAATGTTATAGCCAATCTTTTTATAATGGGAAATTATTTTAATGAACTGCGCTGAAAAATTATTAGAGCCAACAATCTTCTTCAACTTATACACCAAGTCACCATAGAAATCAGGTTCCTAAAGTCCTTGGCGCAAGAGAGATTTAAGTCCAACTTGGAATTTAGAAATCAAATCAAAGTATCGTCTATAAAATTTTGAAAATGTTTTGCGAAGTTTATGATACCGATAGCCCTGTTTAAGAAGTTTCTGAGTTAACAATTTATTGCGAGTGTTGAAGTCAGTAACATAGCTAGATGCTCTAGCAAAACGAATGAGTTGAGAGATATAGACTCCATAGCGTCAACCCCCAACCCCCAACCAAAGCGTCATGGAAAAAGACAGTGTAGAGCAATATGCACTTATTGGGCTGAGCATATGCAATCTATTTTCCCACTGTATTCTAGTCTAGAATGGCCGAAAAGACATCTCCTGTTTGAGTTCTCTGGAAATCTACGTGAGATCCCTCGTATTTCTGTACACCTGAAGATACATACTACAAACTAATAGACACTCTTTCAATCACAATCAAGTAGACCAACTGTGCCTGTTGTGTAAAATGGCGAATGAAACTATATTCACTTCATATTGGACTGTTCCACCCTTGACATTATAAGACAACCTATACACTAAAAGACATTAAGCATATACTTGCAAACTGTGGCCTATTTCTCAACAATAGTTAAGCGTAACTGTGGCTACTGATTGACTGTTCTGCTGTTACTGACTCAAAGACTGTCTCAGTAGTTATTTTCCACATAAGATGACTGTGTTACGCTCTGAATATTGAGATATATAGGAGACTTCTTGTGGTGCCGGGTTGAAAAAGAAATAGAAAAACCTAAATCTTTGAAAATCTTGCCCCTGTGAAACGGAAGCAGCTACTCCAGTATTTTAAGACTTTATAAAGATTGTAAAAAAGGGTGGTGGACTAGCATCATTTTAAAGGCCTACATTTCTGTCCATAAAAGGTCATTAGTGGATTAACTGATAAGGGACAGATTAATCAATTCCAGTCTCTCACTGGATTAAAGGGACCTCAAGAAGGGACTTACCTGTATGAAACAAATTTCTTTCACTAAGATTAATATCATTTTTATCAGAAAATACCTAAACCCTTCGTGGGACCACTTTATTACCCCCTGTTAGGAGTCATAATAACCTCATAAAGATTAGCCTTTCATCTGCCTTGAAGAGCCCTTATGTAGTGGTACCACTTTTATTGTTTAAAAATTTAGGTCTTTAACTGGTTTTAAAAGTGTAAATATATGTAATATACAAAGAGGTAGTGACTATTATTATTCATTCTACTCCACAAGAGGTGCGTAGAATCCGGCAGAAGATATATACAGCAGCAACAATTGATATGGCTTAAAAAGGCGGCACATGCAAATGGATTCAAGCCTTCCTCGCCGACAGATCCCAGCAAATGGAAGAAGAAGGCTCCATCTCTGACCACATCAGCCATCTATCTTATTTGACTCATTATGATCATTATCTGAGGTGAGTGTTTTAGAATTTTGAAAAAAACACACCTTCTGGCTGAGTCATTGAAATGAGTGCCCTGAACTCCTCTGTGGTCTCAGCTGTGACCAAAGATGCAGTCAGACTATTCCAATGGGGAATAGTCCTTGGGAAAAAAAAGAATACTTCAGGGCATCACTATAAGTCTGGGACCTGCAACACTGGGAGTTGTGAGATGACCTGGTAGATCTAGTACTCTGAGATGGGGTCAAGTACTTGTACCAGCGGAGTTCCAGCGATCATTCAGCGAAGGGCGGCAAGATCTGAAACAAATGACTACAACCGCACAAGCAGTGTCACACAGATGATTACAAACCTTGGCTGGGACACTCTACAAGAGTGTAGAGGTCTCGTTAGACTCAATTTGATGTTCCGAATTGTACATGGTCTTGTCAACATTTCAGTAGAGACATACTTGACTCCCTCGACTAGCATGACCAGAGGCCACGACTCTTGCTTCCACCAGATCAGGATGTCAAACACCACCTTTTTTTTCTTTTTTTCTTTCTAACATACTAGCTTCGCTCAAACTTGAGCTTTACGCAAGGGAGTGCTAATTTAGATTTTTGATAAAATAAAAAACAAAAAACAACAGAAAAAACAAAACAACTAAAAAAACACAAAAACTTTTGGCTGAAGTTTTGTTTAATTAAGAAGTGCCCTAAACTCCTCTGTGGACTGGATATTGGCCACAGAAGGAGACAGACTATTCCAATGTGGAATAGTTCGGGGGGGAAAAGGAATTCTTCAGGGCATCACTGTATGTCTGATGTTAGCCGTATTGAGCACTATGTGATGACCTGGTAGTTTTCAAACTGTGAGCAGGGGTCACATACTTGTCTTTTTAGATACACACTGCTCCACAATGAATCTTGTGAAAGAGAAGCAAGGAGGGCTGGTCCCTCCGGGCCTCCAGAGATGGCCATTCAAGATCGTCAAGCATTTCCCCGACTCTACCCGTGTTTCGCCATCGCCTGCAGGTCCAGCGGGCTGCTGTCCTCTGAACTTTCTCAATCTGATTAATCTGAAGTTTCGAGCGAGGGCTCCAAATGGGTGCTGCATACTCTAGTTAAGGCCGAACCAAAGTTTTGTATGCAACTTCCTTAGTACTCCTAGGTGCAAAAGCCAAGTTCCTGCAAAGGAAACCAAGTGTCTTAGTTGCTTTGGAAGAGATTTCTGAGACATGCTGACCCCAATCCATGTTATCAGTAATGGTGATACCAAGGTATTTTGCAGACTGAACATTTTCCAAAGTTTGGTTGTATAGTGAATAGTCGAAGAGAATTTGTTTGTGATGCTGATGTCGAGTCACTCTCATTGAGTGACATTTGGATAACTTTCATTTGCCAAATGGCTTCCCACTGTCCTAAGCTGGTGAGGTCTTCGTGCAAGATCAAACAATTCTGAAGTGAATGTATATTCCTATACAGGAGACATTCGTCTGGGAACAGATGAACAGAAGACTTGATGTTATCCGGCAGAACATTTATGAAGATGAGGAACAGGAACGGACCTAGGACCGATCCCTGGGGCACACCGGATAGCACTGGGGCTAGATCTGAGGCTTGGCCATCTAAAACAACTTGTTTAGTGCGCCCAGAGAGCCACGAGTTGACCCACTTGTGGGTGGATCCTCTAATCCCATAATATTCCAATTTGTGTAATAGCCTCCTGAGAGCTTCTTCCAAAGTCGTCTTGTGGAACCAACTCCCTCAGACTGCCAGATAACACTGGAAGCCTTCCAGAACCTGCTGGCCGCCAACACTTTCTGAATGCCAAGCTATGTTTTTAGCCTTTTAAACATTTTATCTGTTGTTTTTAACCTCTATTATCCCAGATGCGCAGGCTCCAACCACCATATTGCGAGAATACTCAAGTATTGAGGGAGGCAATTACTCGAGATGATGAAGATGGTGAGATGATGAGGTAGCCAGATTGGACACGGACTGAAGGGATGAAAATGCCTTTTACCAATCTTTCCATTTTCTTCTGTCTTTCCTATCATCTTTTTGTTGTTGTTTTTTCACTTCTGAATTGTCCTAGTTGCAACCACAGCGCCGCAACTTTGCTTTCCTCTTTAATTGCACGCCGGTGGGTCGGACTTTAGACTCTTTGATGGTCCTGACTTAAAGACTTATCTATTGATGAGATGGTAGGGGCCTGATGCTTTGGCTGTTTGCTCACACCCAATAAATCACTTACATACAGGTAAATGTATATAATGGAAATACGTTGTCGTGGCTCAACGGTGGCTGAGCTTTCAAAACTGGCGTATGCTGAAGATTAAATAATCATATCTTCGTTATTTCTCAGCATATCTTTGAATTTTCTTAAAAAAGCAATGGTTCAATATACTATCTTTAAGACTGTTTTGTTATATTTATTGAAAGTTTATCCGTCTTTATGAACATATCAGCAAGAAGCCTAGGTACCCTTTTTAACTAGGCTATTTTCGGCACGTTTAGCCGAAAATCATCAGAAATCACCATAAAAAGATGAGAAAACTTCAATTCTTTTTACTGTAACTCCTTTGTGGATCATTTATGTTTTTTCTGTCATGTGTTTGTTTTGTCTTTGTGCGCTTCTGTTTATTTGTGCGTTGTGGTCACCCACTGGGAGAGGGCTGGCCTCTTGGCTCTAGTTTGTGGTGTCTCATTGTAAGTTTGTCACCTTCCCATTGGTGTCCTGGGTCGGGTGTTGTGCTTGATTGTATCGATTCCTGATCTTTGCACCCTTATTTACTTTTAGCAATTGGTATACCGGAATACCCGTCTGACGTCCCCTTCGGGGGTTAATACGTTAAAGGAAGGAAAATAGGAAACAAATAGTAAAACGGCTGCCCATACATCTCGGGGCCGGGTTTTAGTTTCTATGCCCAAGGGTATAGACAAACAACGTGACGGATAAATTCATAGAGCGTGCACATACCCCTACACCGTGCATCCCTCTAATCAAAGTCAAAAGGGCGCTTCAATAAAAAAGTTGCTGCGTGTGAATGATGAAATGCTAAGGTAAAATATTATTTTATTGGTTGAATTTTTGTAGTAAGTGGTATGACGCTTACCTGCTTCAGATAAATCACGAAATGTAAAAATACAAGGGTTAAAAGCCCCCAACTCTTTAATTTCTTGTAAATTTGACTGTGAGAAGCCAATTCGTGGGGATTGTAATTTCGTGATTTTTTTCTCTTAACAACAGCCTCGATTTTTTTATCTGCAACAATGAAAAATCGTTCCATTATTCACCATGTATTAATCTGAAATGGCACCAACACCGTCCCGCCACAAGGATACAAGTCTGAAATGGGGGACAACAGTTGAACCGAAAGGGGTCGCCAAGCTGTTGGATGGACTACACGTTTATAAAGCTCCTGGCCAGGATGGTCTGAACACCAGAGTGCTAAAAGAGTGTAGCAATGAGATCTCTCCAATACTGGCACTTATCTTTAATGAGTCTTTAGCACGGGACTGTGTACCAGATGAGTGGCAACAAGCAAATGTTTCTCAGGTCTTAAAAAAAGGTGAAAAATATGCTGCTAACAATAGACTGGTGTCACTCACATGCATCGGCTGCAAAACCCTAGAGCATATACTAGTCAGTAACATCAACGAACACTTAGCCTTAGATAGCACACTTGCTGACTGTCAGCATGGCTTCCAAAGTCAGAGGTCCTGTGAAACCCAGTCGGTCCAGTTTGTGCACGACATCATCAGCAGCCTGGATGGAACTGTGAATCATGGACACAAACAGACAGATTTGATCATAATGGATTTAGTAAAGGCTTTTGATAAGGTGCCGCACAGGAGGCTATTACTTATGGGATAAGAGGGTCCACCCACAAGTGGATCAGCTTATGGCTCTCTGGACGCACTCAACAAGTAGTTTTAGATGGTCAAGCCTCAGATCCATTCCCAGTGTTATCTGGACTATGTACCTCAGGTGTCGGTTTTAGGACTGATCCTGTTCCTTATTTTTAGATAACATCAGATCTTCTGTTCGCCTGTTCGTGGACAACTGTGTCCTGTATGAACATAATATATTCAATTCAGGACTGCATGACACTGCAAGAAGACCTCACTAGCTTAGGACAATGGGGAGCCGATTGGCAAATGAAATTCAATGTGGCCTAATGCCACTCTATGAGAGTGACTCGGCATCAGCATTACAAACAAATACTCTTTGACTATTCACTTCATAACCAAACTTTTGTAAACATTCAGTCAGCAAAATACCTTGGTATAACTATCTCTGATAATATAGATTGGGGCCAACACATTTCAGAAATCTCTTCCAAAGCATCTGGGCTGCGTAGCGCAGTCAGTAACATGTCTTACTACAGATGCAAATCTGACTGCAGATTCAGGGGTGGTGAGTTCGATCCCGGACCAGTCCCATACTTTCGTGGAGGTTGATAATGAAATAACTTCTACTGTCATTCTCCTCCCTTCAGCTGAATCATTCATGAAGGGTCGTTGTCAGTTACAAGCGAAAGTATGTGCACAAATTACTGGGTAGCTGCTTGTTCAAATTTGCCCAGGAAAAAGTGTGATTAGGTGAACTGACCGTCCCGCCATGACCATAGCTGTTGACTTGGGACGTAAAATAACAAAACAAACAAAACTTCCAAAGCAACTAATACATTCGGTTTCCTTCGCAGGAACTTGACCTTTGCACCTAAGAGAACTGAGGAAGTTGCATACAAAACTTTGGTTCGGCCTAAACTAGAGTATGCAGCACCCATTTGGAGCCCGTACTCAAAACACCAGATTAATCAGGTAGAGAAAGTTTAGAAGACAGCAGCCAGCTGAACCTGCAGATGGCGAAACACAAGTAGTGTCAGCGAGATGCTTGACAAGCTTGAGTGACCATCTCTTGAGGTCCGTAGGGATCGGTCCTCTCTGCTTCTCTTTCATAAGATACATTCTGGTGCTGTGTCTATCGAAAAAGACAAGTACCTGACCCCTGCTCATAGTTTGAAAATTACCAGGTAATCACACAGTGCTAAATATTGTAGATATCAGACATACAGTGATGCCCTGAAGAACTCTTTTTATCCCCCGACCCGAAAAGGATCGGGGGATATAGCGATCAGCCTGGCGTCCGTCCGTCTGTCCGTCTGTCCGTCCGTCTGTCCGTCCGTAGACAAAAGCTTGTGCGCTCAATAACTTTTATACCCTTTGAGATATTTTGATAATATTTGGTAGGCATGTATATCGGGTCAAGACGGTGTGTCGCATGCAAGAATGGTTGCTCTCCCTTGCTGGCCTTTTGAGTTATCTCTCTTGAATGAACTTTATAAGGGGAAGCTTGTGCGCTCAATAACTTTTATACCCTTTGAGATATTTTGATAATATTTGGTAGGCATGTATATCGGGTCAAGACGGTGTGTCGCGTGCAAGAATGGTTGCTCTCCCTTGCTGGCCTTTTGAGTTATCTCTCTTGAATGAACTTTATAAGGGGAAGCTTGTGCGCTCAATAACTTTCATACCCTTTGAGATATTTTGATAATATTTGGTAGGCATGTATATCGGGTCAAGACGGTGTGTCGCGTGCAAGAATGGTTACTCTCCTTTAATGGACTTTTGAGCTATCTCCCTTGAGTGAAATTTAAATTTTATAGGGGGAAGCATGTGCACTTTATAACTTTAATACCCTTTGAGATATTTTGATAATATTTGGCATGCATGTATATCAGGTGAAGACGGTGTGTTGCGTGCAAGAATGGTTGCTCTCCTTTAATGTTTTTTGAGTTATCTCCCTTGAATGAACTTTATAGGGGGAAGCTTGTGCGCTCAATAACTTTAATATCCTTTGAGATATTTTGATAATATATGGTATATATGTATAATAGGTCAAGGGGGTGTCTTGCGTTCAAGAATTGTTGTTCTCCCTTGCTGGACTTATAAGTTATCTCCCTTGAATGAACTTTATAGGAGGAAGCTTGTGAATTTAAAGGTAAAAATGAAGTCTCTACAGTCAGCCTTCCACTTTTGTTCGCAGTGACACTCAGTATTATCACATCAAATATATATACTAGGTTGGCTGCTTGTAACTGCATATCAATTACTTTTTGGTCGGGGGATTTGCCATCTCCTCTGATGGCTATTTTTTTACCCAAACTACTCCACAGTAGAATAGTCTTTCTCTTTCGGTAGTCATTTCTAGGACTACTGAGGAATTAAGGGCACTCCTCATTTAGTCGAAAACACAGCCGAAAGATTTTTTTCAAAATTCCAAAATTCATACTCCCTGGCGTGATAATCGAATTTGATCATGCCGTATTACCACTAACACAAGATAGATAGAAATGCTGCCAACACAGTCCCCCTCAAGGTAGCCTTCAGTAGATAGCCGTTTGTGTACTTCATCTCGGACCCAATACATGTATACACAGACTGGTAACTGACATGCAGGTAAATGTATAAATTGGAAATATGTTGTCGAGACTGAGCTTTCAAAACTTACGTATGTTGAAGATTAAATAATCATATCTTCTTTATTTCTCTGCATATCTATGATTTTTCTTCAAAAAGCAATGGTTCAATATACTGTCTTTAAGACTGTATTGTTATATTTATGGAAAGTTTATCCGTCTATGAACATCAGCAAGAAACCAAGGTACCCTTTGGGCTATTTTCGTCACTTTTTAGCCGAAAATCGTCAGAAATCAACATAGATGAGAAAACTTCAATTTTATTTACAATAACTTAAAATATTTCAACTTCGCATACCCGAAGTAACTTCTTATAATTTGGGTTATGTTAAGAATCAATTTTATTGGCTGTAGTACTTTGAATAAGCGCTAAATTGAGGGCTTGACAACATAACTTTGCATTTCCGTTAGTGACCAGTCTGCTTATAGTAGGTCCGAGACTTCGTTAAAACTCTGTAACACTGCCATCAAATAAGGTTGTTAAGTGTCTTCTTGAAAGTTTAAAATCTGATTAAAACATGCATAAATAAAGAAAATACCATTACTTGCTGTTTTGTCTGATTATGATGTTAAAAATGTTCAATTAAATGATGCTGCACTTGGTTATATATATAGAAAATACATCTACATCCATTTTTGGCAATTTGGTCATCTCCTGTTAGCCAGTAAGGGAAAAAATCTTGATAGTTGTATGGTCTGTTGCTCAGTCTATGTTTACAAAGCTGAACAAAGTGCCATGGGGTTTATTACTTGATTTTTCAAAAGCAGGTAAAATACTTTATCAGTTTATGGAATGAGCTATTGTTTTGTTCACAAAAATTTACAGTTTATAAGCTGATTTTTAGGAAAATAATCTTTTTGGTATTGCGTTTATGTAAATTTGCACTCTTCTGATTTGGTCCGCACAATTGTCCGAGAGTTTCAGAATCAACACAGAAGGTGCCATTTGCATTTTGCAATTATGAAAACAACAACAAACGCCAACTGTGTGATAAATGAAGAAAAAACAGCGGTTTTATGGTTTATCTAAAAAAAATTGATGTAGACGAATCATTTTAATTATAATTTTACTTATGCCTTTGATAGTTTAAGTGGGACAGAGCTTAATGTAATTTTGAATGCTATATCTGTTCATTTTCCCATTGGTCACTCCGTGACTTAATCACTATGATGTAGAGAATGAAATGTGGTCTAAAATCTTGATTGAAATCATAAGAACTAATTTGAATTTGCCTGTTTTGTTGGTCAAAATATGAAGTATAATTTGTATTATTATACCTCACGTGAATACTCATACAAAACTTCCATAGATGAACGACTGATATTTTACACTATCACCTGCTGCTATAGCAACGGCAAATACTGTCACTCTTTTGCCATAGTAGCAGGTGATAGTTGAAAATATCTGTCGTTCGTCTGATGCACAACGCCGATGCACGTATGTTTCGTTGACTTCAGGAGACGTTCAACAGCTATTGGGGACATGAGTCATGATTTGACCGCTTTCAACTCCCAATAACTTCATTGTTTATGGTCAGAAACATACAGTGTGGATACTTGTTTTCTTAGTTAGGATGAGAGGAACACGTTGAGACCAAATTTGAGCCTACTTGGCGAAATTTTCTATTTTGCAACAAAACCGCATATTGTACAGTATCCCATTTAAATGACACTGCTTGGTATTATGTTTGACTTCATTGACTTTTTATGACATAATTTGTTTAACCGAACTTTATGATCAGTTTGAGCATTCAAACTGTTCAAAAGAACCATTTTTGTGAAAGATGAATTTTCATTCATGCATAGGCTGTGCATTATTTCCCTTTGGAACTCCCCTCACCATGGTAGGCCTAAGACGGTAGAAAATAAAGGATCTAATGTTCAGTATAATAAAATAAATATTACATTCCCTGATTGTGTGATAGTCAAAAATATCATCCCTCGAAATATGATTATCAGCCTTGGCTGTGCCTCACTCAGTTGATTTATCACATTCCTCAAGATGACATTTTCGGCTATCACCCAATCAGGAAATGTGATATTTATATGCTGTTGCTGAATTTGGACCAACTTTCATAAATATTTTTCCAAAATGTAAAAGAAAGTACACCAGACCAGGTCTCTAGATAAGTAATTAACAATTAATTTTTCATTTTCTCAACCAAAACATACGCCGTGGGTACTCAAAATGAAACTGTTCTTCTGAGCACCCACAATACATGTGAAAACTGATGACTTAGAAAATATTCACAATTTTATGCTCAAAAATTGTGTTTATCTTGACCTATGTACAATACACGGGTCAAATCTTGTGCCAGGAAAAACTTTGGATGTTCTGGATATGATTGTAAGATCATTTGGTTTGACTGTAAGATCATTTGGTGTCTATCTTGCAGTCAATGTCTTTAATTGATTTTAATTTGACAGGTACTGTCAATAGCAAACAATTAACCCATGCCCTGCCAAACCAGATATCGGTATATCCTTTTGAAAGTAGTGTAGATTCAGATCAGCTGGCTTCTGTAAGAAGCCAGCTGATCTGGATCTACAATTATTTTCAAGCAGCATATCAATCCATTAGGATAAGAAGAATCATGCAGCTGTATTTGATGAAAAACTAAGGTGGATTTGGCATATTCATATGTTCAGCGGGACAATATTTTTAAGTTTTTGCTGAAGGGCATTCTGATCAAATTTGGTATAAGGAAGTGTTAAAATTATTATCAAAAGTCACAACAGTTTAGTAGATTTAGATCTATAAATGTATTGAGGTTAATTATTATTTGGAATACATGTGGCATATTGACTTCATTTTATTCATTCATTTTGAAGATTTTAGAAGCTGTTGTTTGATGATTGATGTGATATTTGGTGGAATACTGTACTTTTGGGTAAACATTCATTGGAATACATTATGCTTAAGAATAATTTCTGCAAAGAAGTTTGACAGAAAATTGTGTTAATTTTTGTACCCTGCCACACCCATATTATTCAGCTTTTCGGTCACTGTATCGCCATCTGGTATGCAGTGTCCGGGTCTCTAGTAAAGCTAACTGAGATAGGAACCAGCTGGGGGAGTGGCTAGACAGTGACCAACTAGTGGAATAATACATACTTATTATTGAAATTGTCTGGATGGGACAAGTAAAAAAATGTGACAACGGAGAAATAAGTAAACTCATTATACCACCATTTTGGTGACAAAGGTGTCTGTCTTATTAACCTGGTTTTCATCTGTTCTTTTGTCTGCTCAGCCGGTACACTTTGGAAGGCAGTACAATTTTTGTTGTTGGTTTGTATTTTAACATCCCAGTCATTGCAGTCAACCACTACTGTCATGTTGAGGCGGTCATTTAATCTAACCTTTCTTTTTTGAGGACAAGCTTTAATTATTTTTAGCTCACCTGAGCCGAAGGCTCCGAGGTGAGCTATTAGTATACCAGTGACTCCGGCGTCCGTCGTCCGTCGTCCGTCCGTCCGTCGTCCGTCCGTCCGTCCGTCCGTCAACATTTTCAAACATCTTCTCCTCTGAAACCACTGGGCCAATTGAACTCAAATTTCATATGGAGACTCCTTAGGATGGGGGAACGAAAGTTTGTTCAAATGTTCCATGTCACATGACCAAGATGGCCGCCATGCCCATATATGGTAAAAACCCTTTAAAAATCTTCTTCTCAAGAACCAGAAGGCCGATGACCTTGGGACTTGGTATGTAGCATTGGGGATGTGGGGCCTACCAAGTTTGTTCAAATAATGATCCTAGGTTGACCTTGACCTACTTAACGTCAAGGTCAAATTTGCTTCCTAATAGATTTAAATGGGAATTTTTTTGAAAAAGTTGATTTTTTGAATACTTTTAAAGCCAAAGTGATTATTCTTACTTGATATGTTGAAAATAATGACACAATGGCTATAGATAAGTTTCAAAGGTCAAGGTTGACCTTTGCCCTTTCAGCCAAGGTCACTCATATTGTGGTCCCATCAATATTTTAAAACATAGTTTTCTCACAAACCATTGGCCCAATTGAGCTCAAATTTCATGTGAAGACTCCTTATGATAAGTCAGCCAAAATTTATACAAAATATTTTGGTCACATGACAAAGATGGCCGCCACGCCCATATATAGTAAAAACCTTTTAAAAATCTTCTTCTCCAGAACCAGAAGACCAGCGACCTTGAGACTTGGTATGTAGTTTTCGGGATGTGGGGCCTACCAAGTTTGTTCAAATGATGATCCTAGGGTGACCTTGACCTACTTAACGTCAAGGTCAAGTTTGCTTCCTAATGCATTTGAATGGGAAATTTTTTGAAAAGCTGATTTTTTGAATACTGTGGAAGCCAGTCATTATTATCACTTGATATGTTCAATCTAGTGTCTATAAATAAGTTTCAAAGGTCAAGGTTGATCTTTGACCTTTCAGCCAAGGACGCTTATATTGGAGTTCCATCAACATATTAAAACATAGTTTTCTCAGACAATTCTTGGCCAATTGAAACCAAATTTCATGTGACAACTCCTTATGGTTGGTTAGCCAAAACTTATACAAATTGTCATGGTCACATGACTAACATGGCCACCATGCCCATATATGGTAAAAACTCTTTAAATCTCTTCTTCTCTGGAACCAAAAGGCTATTGGGTTTGGGACTTGGTATGCAGGATTGGGGATGTGGGCCCTACCAGGTTAGCACAATTGATGAATCTAGGTTGACCTTGACCTACTTTATGGCAAGGTCAAATATGATTCCTAATGCATTTAAATGGAGAAAATCTTAAAATGTTCATTTTCTATAACTGAGCCGAATTCATAATAGTTAAACCTATTGAGACAATGGTTTAGTAAGTACCAAATGTCAAGCTGACCTGTGACCTTTTATTCAAGGCCACTCATTTGGACTGCCACAAACCTATCTAAACATCTTTTTTCTCAGAAATCACTGGTCTGTTTGATGGATTATTCATTAGATTGTTTAGGTCACTTGACCAAAATGTATATGGTAAAAACAAAATTTGTTCCATTATAAGCTGTAGTTGACCTTGACCTATTTTAAAATTATTAAGGAGATCAGGTGAGCGCCTCAGGACCTTCAGGTCCTCTAGTTTTTTTAAGGAAAAAATATAATTGATCGCGGATCTGACAAAAGGGTCCTTCGGGCATTTTAGCAGTTTTTGTGTAATCAAAATTTCAAAAACTTATAAATCTTCAAGATTTTGCATGTTCTTACAATAGACTCAAATTGCTCCTAACATGTAATTCAATCAAAGGTGCAAACAGTTCTGACAAAATTAGGTGATACGTATAATGTATGTTGCCATGGCAACAGCTGTTCATATGGACTACACACTTCCTTGATAACAGGATACCTCATTTCAAATGCTTTTGTAAAACACGGGATGTGCGTATGTGGGCTATTTGTGCAGTCTATGCAGTTGCATACACATCAAATTTATAGAAACATGAAGCATTCTTGAAATATTGCTCCTAGCGTCTTTGTACCGGCGTTATATGTTAACACAATGACGTTGACGTTAGAACGTCATTAACAACATTAAGTGACATCATGTTTAAATCGCATCATATATACGAGTTTAAACGCTCATATCTTTGTAATTTGTAAAGATAATCTCTTCAAATTTTCTGTAATTGTTCACAACAGCTAGGCCTTTCTTTCTCTGTAAAAATCTCACTTTTGACTTTTATTGCCAAAAGGTCCCTTTTGTCAGATCTTGGCTCAATTTTATGCATTTTGAAAGGCATTTCGCCTTTCAAAATGCATAAATTTATTTTTTCCAGAAAACCTGAAAAAAATTCTAGGTTTCACTAGTAAAGTTAGGTAGGATTGGGTTACCCTAAACACAATAATTTTTCATTTTGCCTAGCACATACTTTTGCTTGTAACTTACAAATGACCTTGAATCAGCAGAAGGAGGAGAATGACCATAGAAAATAATTCATGCTCAATCTCCACAAAAGCATGGATCCGGGCCAGGATCAAACTCTCGACCCGTGGGTCAGCAAATAGACTCGCTACCGATTGTGATAGCCTATGAGGTCCGGCAATACATGTATTGTGAACATTATGGATCCAGATCAGACTGCTCTCTCAGGAGCAGTCTGATCTGGGTTCATAGTGTTTGCTTCCATGAATATTAATCAAAAATAATCTGACGTTGCACTTGAATACATGCAGCAGAAGTAAAAAGCTGGCATTTTTAGAACAAAATATTGGTGGGCTAAGGGTTAAAAGTTGATAAGAGGAAAAAAATGTTGATTCACTTTCGTCACGTTTTTTTGTTATCTATGTTTTTTTGTTTGATATCAAGATGAGCTAGTTGATTGACCTGATGTACCAGTAACCTCGTCTGAACTATACTATCTCATTTTGACAAATCCATTGTTAAAAAAGGGATGTTAATTGTGGAGTTAAAGTGAAAAGCATGGCATTGACAGAGAGTGCTTGGGTGAAAAATGGAATTATGCTTTCAAATTGGTTGAAAGTCAGAAATGGGATATCCACAGTTATTCTCAACGGAACACTCAGTAATGCAAATTTCCAATAATTGAAAGGTGGTAGGGAATGTGTTACGTGGGGTTTTCCCTTCAATTTGACATTTTGCCTTAAAGTACATGTAAAACTGGCTTATCAGTTCATGGCTGTAGTTTAGATAATCAAATTATGAAGTAGCTTGTCTTGTCACAGTCATCATTTTGTGATTGGATTTGTTTTTATTCCAATGCTTAAGGTAAATCAATTTTTTTGCCTCAGCTTTTGAAAAAGCTTGGAGGCGATGAGTCAGTTTGTGGGGCATATACAGGGACCAAGCTGGCCCAGAATTTTGGGAGAAGTGACTTCTCCCTGCAGGAAAATTAGGGAGAAGTGACAGTCAGATAGGGAGAAGTTATAGCCAAAATTACGACATTTTCTGTCAATTTAGAAGCAAATTAGCCATTACACATACTATTGCCATTTAATGGAAGGAGAAACACCATGCAGTGGTAGTAGATTGTCTGATAATGTCACCACAGCTTGCATTTGTGTGGTGACAGAATGAAAATGAGTCTTCCCCCCCCCCCCCCCCCCCCCCCCCCCCCAAAAAAAAAAAAAAAAAGATTTTTTTTTTAGGGAGACTCCCACTTTTCTCTGGGTCCCATTTAGGGCGAAATTTCGGCCCCTAGGGCAACTATTTCGCTCTAGTCGCCCCCTAGCTTGATCCCTGATATACTGGTAGTATTACCAATGTCTTGCGCCGAGCACAGTGGATCAGTTGGTAGAGCATTAGACTGGGGATCGAAGGGTTGTAAGTTTGAGACTCACTGGAGTTACTGTGTTGTGTCCTTAAATGGTCAAGACACATTCTCTACAGCTTAGTACTGGTTCAGCCCAGGAATTCAACCAAATTTTTTTTACTGATAGTCTGACAGGTAAAAATTTATAGAGGTGTGACAGAAAGGGGTGTTCACAAATGAATAATTACAACCAGTGAATATACTGATATTCAACGGTTGTGTATAATATAATTCTGTCGTTTGCTTACTCAGAGTTTACCATTCATATATGCAGAATCTATGTTGAGAATGACCATTAATTTTTGTAGTTACAAAAGCTGGGATCACACATGACATACTATATTTTTTCTTATACACATTCCCCATGGACATGCTCCAAAACAGACTGTTTTCACTCAATGGATTCCCATCACTAGTTTTGAGGTGACTCCACTAGTGTAATGCATGAGCCAATCAGGCACAATTTCCATTATACATTTGTATTTGAATAAACCATCCATTGCTTTAGTAAGTTAAATAGGGCTGTGCAATGTAACTTTTTGAATGACATACTGGACTTAGTTTATTTGCTCTTTGCTTAAAATGTTCAAAGACTGCATCAAGCACAGCATTTTGGATGTTGGAACCGCTTGGAGAAGTTGGCGCTTCTTTTTCTCTTCTACTTTAGTTTGTAAAAAATAAAAATAAAAAAAGTTTCCCCCTAAAATCAATCCGAAAACCCTTAAAAAATCAAGTTTAGTTTGATTCACCAATTATACATGTAATAGTAGTTATAGGCTTATAGCATTAGACACTTACCCGAATCACAAAAATGAATTTGGAGCTCAGTGGCTCAGTTGGTAGAGCGTTAGACAGGGGATAGGAGGGTTGCCAGTTCGAGACTCACCGCTGGTGGAGTCACTGTGTTGTGTTTTTGAGCAAGATACTTTATTCGCTTTTTAGAACTGGTTCATCACAGGAAGACCCGTCCGGACATGATAAGACGAAAAAAGATCTTATTGACAAATAGTAGCTTAATGAAGGTCGAAAGTATTGCAGAATGCTCCAAGGGTATTGCAGAATGCTCCCTTTGGAGCATTCTGCAATGCTTTTGACCTGCACTAGGCGATACTTGATCTTGAAAACCAATTCGTGGTCTTTTTGAGAGTGGCCGTTTTACACAGGTTTTATGGGAGTGCAGTGGCTCAGTGGTAGAGTGCTTGACTCGAGACCAAGGGGCCGCGGGTTCAAGCCTCTCTGGGTTACTGTGCTGTGTCCTTGAGAAAGAACATTAATCCTAGCTTAGTACTGGTTCAACCCAGGAAAACCCGTCCCTTTATAACTGAAAGATTGTTGATGGGACTTAAAGAATCAAATCAAACAAACAAACAAACATAGGTTTTACTGTAATTTTAGTTTTATACATATTACAGGAAGAAATGGAAATCTGTTGTTACAACCTATTATTTTGCTATATTATTGGGGATTGATGTTTGAAGTGAACATGGAAGTTTGCCTCTGATGTCGATTGCAGTTTACAAGCCGTAGCACTTGGGTGCCCTCTTAAAAGTTTAAACTTTAAGGGTTAAAAAAGCAATGGGTTAAGTTTGTTTTTAAATTAATCTGATATGACAGGCTTATAGTACATTTCATAAGTGCACACTAGTGTTTTGTCTCAAAGAAAATGGGTCATCAAGCATATGTTTTGTAAACATCACAACTTGTGTGGAGGTGTGCTGTTAAAAAAGTATCTTTTTGTATTTTCAAAGCTTTATTATAGAAAACTAAGGATATAATATTGCACTACCTATCACAATTGGTTTGTGAGGCTGTGGCTTATTTCTGGCACACTTTTTTTTACTCAGGTCCACCTGTTTGTTATGTAATACAAGGCTAATCTAAGTACATTTATGTTTACATTGAACTTAAAAGTGCATTCTCAACATCCATTGATTTGTTAGGGAGTTAACTAATACAGGGAGAATCCAAGAAATCAAGATGCAAATTTTGGTGAAAATTGATCGTTTCATTCAGACTGGATTGGTATATGTATATTTTAACATATTTGGTAAATGTTTTAAAATTTCGAACAACTTTCTCTTTCAGAAATTTATCTGTTCTCAAAAAAATGTGGGTAACCATGGCTGGAATTCACAAAATGGATCTTAAAATAGCAAACAGGGAAGACCCTGTTCAGACTTTTTTCTTCAGGGGCGGACAGATTCTATAGGTGCTCTGTGCCATTTTCGTACGAACTGGCTCATTGGAAGTAAATTAAACTGAAGGCCATAACTCATGATAACTGTGATGATTAGGTGATCAAAAGCATAGTTACTAATAAATACATGTACACAGCCAGTGATTTTATTGCCTTCTTTTTGATACAGCCTGTGCCTTTCGAATTTGGGAATAAATCCCAATAAAATCCTCAGGTTGGGAAAAAAATCTCCAAAATTTGGAAAATGCAAGCCTTTTTTGGATTGAGAAGTAGCCTATGCAGGCCTTTTTTGGATTGAGAAGTAGCCTGTATTTGGCTGTAAAATAGGCAAAATAAAATCACTGACAGCTTAACATTTAATTTAACTTCTAGCCACAAAATGCTGCAACTGCTATTTTTCACTTTAGCAACAGAATATCCCTTAAAGCACCAATCACATCAAAATTAATGTTGTCATCTCTTTTGTCATCTGTCAAAATGTTTAAGAAGCTTCTTCGACAAACACTGGACCCAGATCAGACTGCTCCTATAGGATCTTGGTCCACACTATTTGTCTTAAGCAATAATGTGAGCAAATATATGCATCAGATGACTTAAGCAGACAACATTTTTTGTTGGGGCCTTAAGGGTTAATTTGCATGCTAACAGTATTGAGCTCCTGGTCCTGGCCCCTGGGTATAGCTTGGCTTAAGAGGTTTCCAAAATCAAACAGCAAAGAGCTATATGCATTTAGGGGCTATTTTGCCCCCCCCCCCCCCCTTTGAGGCTTAAATATGAAAATTGTTTTTCACCAATTTCTTCTTATTAGTTTATTAGACCAGCCCATGTGTAAAAGTCTAGATTTTATTTGACTTTAACCTTTGCTATGGTCATGACGATAACAAAAATGTCCACCAAAATAGGCTGGAAATAGGAAAGTGGCCATTTGGGAGCAAATTTGAGACATTTGACAGAGAAATTAACATAGAGCACAAGCAAATACCAAAAAGATATTATAATAACAGATGATGAGAATTATCACGGCTCACAACATGTTAAAGATTTGTTTGGTAATTAGCTGTGCTGATACCTAATTCTTAAAAAAATCAGTCTCCCAGAGCCTTGAATTTGTTCCAAAATGGCAATTTCTCTATTTCAAGCCTATTTTGTCAGCCATTTTTGTTACCAAAGCAATGGTAAAAGTTAAATGAATGCCAGAATTTTACACTTGGGTCAATATTCTAATAAAGCAATCAGAATTAATTGGTGAAAAGCAACTTACAGTTTTTGGCTCCTATCCCCTTAATGCACATAGCTCTTTTTAGCAGCCATTGGCACTGAAAGTAATAAATTTATCCTATCTAGGCTGATAAATCTATTCAAGGGTCTCAACTTGGACAGTTTTTGCTTACATTGATTACGGGCCTTTAGTTAAGAGTGCAGCAAAAATAAATTTTCTTATTTCTCAAACAAAACATTGGAGCCCAGCGCAGTGGCTCAGTGGTAGAGTGCTTAATTCAAGGCCGAGGGGTTGCGGGTTTGAGCCTCACCGACGACACATTAATCCTTGCTTAGTACTGGTTCAACCCAGGAAGACCTGTCCCGACATAACTGAAAAATTGTTGACTGGGTCCTAAAGAATAAAATCAAACAAAAATCAACCAAAACATATGTTGTGGGTACTCAAAAGAACAGTCTCAATGAGATGGTTCTTTTGAGCACCCAAAACATTTATTAAAACTGACGGGTAAGAAAATATTAACAATTTTACGCTCAAACATTTTGTTCACATATGACATCGCGTCTGGGAGTGAAATAACACCATGCAATAAAATCGATAAACCACAAGTGGTTTACAGATTTTCGGGAAACGTTATGGCGTCCATAACAACGCTGCGTACATAATGACCAAATTATAACGTTTTTACTGCAGAAATGATATTTCAAAGTAATATTAATGCCATATGAAAAAAAGAATCTAACATTCTTGCTCCTGTATTATTGAATTTATTAAACCTGTTGCGAAAAAGAGATAAAATGCTCAGCAAGCCTCACATTTTATCTCTTTTCCTCAACTTGTTTAATAAATTCAATAAAACATGAGCACTCATGTAAGATCCTCTATATAAGATTTAATAATGCAGAACGGACCCAAATCGTTTGACATTCTGATATTGTTCCTGAATGAATTTTTTGAACAAGTTCATGTTGAAAAAAGTCAGCGGTCAGCAACAAAAACAAGAAATTTTACTCAACGTGCTAACGAAACGGCTGCAAACCTTAGGAGCTATGGTTCTTTTAAACTAAATTATGTTCAGGTAGGGATGGATATCTGTATCTCAGTTATATATTGACACATTTCTAAATTTTAACCCTAATCCTGCTGAAGTTGTATCCTACTTCAGCCAGATCCAGAACACTGAGATCAGCTAACAAGCCAGTCTGAGTCAGAATCCACAATTTTTAGCTCAAGTGAGTGGAATCAAAGTTTCGTTTGTTCAGAAGGGCAAGCGTTTCTAGTGATTTTTCCTTTGAACTTTGATAGTTCAGCTGGTTGGTTCCAAAGTTCTATATACATATTATTGTGACATTTGTGTCCAACTAACACAAGTGATGTGGTAGTTTGAACTCGAAGAAGTTGTTATATGAAAGGATAATGTTCACTTGGAGAAAAAAAAGAATAACATAGATAATAGGATAGAATGATCAGTTTTCAAAAGAAATAAAATATTTCCAACACCAATTTTGACAGGTAATGTCTCTGAGTCTATGTTGATGAATTGTTGTTATAAAATTAATTTAGAAAAAAAAATGTTCTAAATTTAAAATTTAGAACATTTTTTTTTCTAAATCAATTTTATAACAACTATTCATCAATAATTTATATATTTATTTTTAGCGGAGTGCTGTGGCTCAGTGGGTAGAATGTTAGACTGGGTATTGAAGGGTTGGTAGGTTGATACTGACCGCCGACAGAGTCACTCAGTGTTGTGCCCTTGAGCAAGACACTTTATCGGCTGCTTCGTACTGGTTAAACCCTGTAAGACCTGTCCCGAAATGATTAATAAATTGTTGACTTGGACATAATATTTGATTGAGTTAAGGCTTAAAGTCCCAGTCAACAATATTTCAGTCATGTTAGCACTCCTCCCAGAGAGAGGGAGAGAGAATTTATTTTAAAATTATAAAATATTCCAATATTCACAATGATATTAAGGTTAAAGTACCTATTTTAATTGGGACTTCAATCTTCATGAACATTAACTCTTACATGCTAAGCCTGGATAGATCTGGTTTTGAAAACAGTGTAGATTCAAATCAGCTGGCTTCTTGGAAGCCAGCTGATCAGGATCCACACTACTTTTCACTTGGCTTGTAAATCCATGATCATAACTGGAATCATGCATTGCCAAGTTAATTGGATAAAATTTAGGGAAGAGTGTAGTAAATACAGGCAGTCATGTTAATTAAACAATATGATCGTTTGTTGACAACAATCATAGGTTCAGATAAGGATCGTTGTAGCACCTAAAATTACATTTATTACCTTACCCATCAATTTAAACATGTGTTTTGGGTGCTCAAAAGAACGGTCTCATTGAAATGGTTCATTTGAGTACCCACAACATATGTTTTGGTTGAGAAATAAGAAAAATAAGTTTCCAGTATGCACTCTTATATTGAGGCCTGCAATACTATTACTGTGTATTTGCAGGCAATAATGGCGTAATCACTCCGAGAAAGAGATGCCAGTGAGCGCCCTTCCTGACCTGGACCACGTGTTCGCCAAGTGGGAGAAGAAAGGTGCAGCTGGTCACATGACCAAAACAACCGATGGGAGCAGAAATGGCAGAGAGATTCGTAATGCAGATGCTAAGATGATGGATGGGAAGAGAAGATGGCGAGAGAAGTTTGGTCAGAACATACAGCCACTCAGACAAAGACGTATCAGAGAGAAACCAAGAACAATAGCTGTTCCTGTAGAGACAGTAAGTTTGTAATACATGTATTGAATGTGACCGGGTCTCGAGGTTATAAAACTTTTTTCATACTCAACTCAGCTGAGCAGGAAATTTATCCTGCTCATAAATGTTAAAATGCCAACAATTGTTGTCATTTTAACATTTATAAGCATGATAAATACAACATCTGAGGGCAGCGCAGTGGCTCAGAGGTAGAGTGCTTGACTCAAGACCCAAAGGCCGCGGGTTCGAGCCTCACCAGCGTCAGTGCGTTACTGCCTTGTGGTCCTTGAGCAAGACACATTTATTCTTGCTTAGTACTGGTTCAACCCAGGAAGACCCGTCCCTGTTTAACTGAAAGATTGTTGATGGGGCGTAAAGAATCAAATCAAACAAACAAACAAACGCTTCATATTGAGAGAATTAGTATAGAATCGCCTGATTTGTATTTATCTTAAGATATGCAAGGATATTTCTGGCTCATAGTCATGGTGGACCTTTTGAGAGAATTTCTTAGAAAAGGGTTCAAACAGCAGAACTCACCGTACCTTATAAAAAGGCCCATGCCTTCTAGAAGGGGCCTTTCATAAAATGTATGGCCTTTTAGCGAGGGGCCCCTTCCAGAATTATGCCTGCATATGTGCATAATTAGAAATTAAAAATAATTTTGCTTATTATTACTCAACCATAAAATATGCTTTGGATACTCAAAAGAACCGTCTCATTTGACGGTTGTTTTGAGTACCAAAACAAATGTTAAAGCTGGTGGGTAAGGAAACATTCACTATTTTATCCTTAAATATTTTGTTTATCTTAACCTATGATATGCATGGGTGAAAGTTTTCAGGATTAATCCTGAATTCAGGATTTTGAGGCTGACTGGAAAGTCAGCCTCAAAATGCTGAATTATGGAATTTATAATAGCTTCTTTGATTAGTTTTCAGATTATCTAAACACAATTAATCATTTTAACTTTAAATTATCCATTTTTGTAGCCATCCTGCAAGTTTTAAAATTTGAATTTAAAAAGTTCAGGACTTTGGAAATTTTTAACTTTCACTCATAGATATGTCTTCATTTTATGATTTCAGATTAGGAGCAACACTATTGCTCAGTTCAAGACCACGCCAACCATTTTGCCAGAACATTTCATTGTAACAAGGCCTTTCATGGGACTCTGCTGCAGCTGTATGCCTAACAGCCAGGTAAAGCTAGTCGGTCAAACATATGATTCCCCCCTGTTTCCATGCCTCCAGACAAGAGGTTGTAAGGCCAAGAAAAAAATATGTGTGGTTTAGGTTACTCGACCTACCCTAAATTTTTACCCCCTTCCCTAAACTTTTTTCTCCAAATTCTGAAGTTGGAAGAGAATAGCAGAACAAAATAATTTTGTTCTGCTATTCTCTTCCAATTTCAGAATATGGAGAAAAAATACATATCAAAATGACCATCTGAAATGGAAATCATCTAAATTTCTATGCATTCAGTCTTTGGTATTGGAAGCAAAAGGATTAAAACAAGGTTATATCTTAAAAAAAGACCATTTTATATCAGTTTTGTCTTATTTAATACATTTCCAAGCAGGTCTGAATATTCCAAGAAATAAAGTTTTCAAAAAAAAAAAGAATAGTACCCTACTACCTACCTACCCTAATTTTTTTCAGGGTGTAACCTAAACCACACATCTTTTTTTATTTGGCCTTATTTATTTTTATTTCTCAACCAAAACATATATTGTCTCATTTAGATGATTCTATTATAGGACCTGTTTATATGGTCTAGATAAACAATCATCACATTTTAGTGCTACATGTTGTCACTATAACAATCAGACAGTGTGCATTTTTGCCCCTTTTCACGGTAGGACATATATATATGTGTCTGGCAGTTCTGGTTTAATTTTTGTGTCACCTGCAAAGGTTGGGAGATGCAACAGGATTATGCCACTGTCCCCATTGTTTGCTGTGTCACAATTATGGTTTCTGATCAATAACTTGCCTCAATTTCATTTGAAGTCCCCCCTCCCCCCGCAAACCATTGAATATATTTGTGTACATGTATATAAGAAGGCTTGGTATGTTTAAACTATCTAGACTTGTTCTATTACCAAATAAAGTTTATATGATAGAGGTTTTAATGAAAACTTTCTTTTTCAGAAAGATCTGATAACTTCAACAACTACAACAAGTGGAATGAGAAATATCCTTGATGTCGCTCATGAGATGAGGTGGGTTGTAGAAAACATCCTGTTAATGTAAATGTTCTAAAATTGTGAACACTGCATCCTTTTCTAAAATAAAATATTGGTTATCAAGGCTGAAATTCACAAAATGCTTGTCAGAATAGTAAACAGGGAAGAGCCTGATCAAAATGCTAGCAGTCTGAAGAAGCAGTCTGATCTGGGTCTGCACTGTTTATCTCAGCCTTTCTAGCAGACAACTATTTTTCACCATATTAGGACATTTACCATATTATTATTGTGACTTGCAGTCATGAGAAAAAACAGGCTTCTCAGTGCAAACCACACAATGCAAAATGTAAATGGTTTTGTAGGGGTCCAAATAAGCTTTTTGCAGAAAGAGTATTATGCTGATTCGACAGGAAATTTTAATGAGTACATTTGTACAATGATATTCATTTAGATGCTTTTTAAGGCAGCACACAGTGTCAGGCGGGCTTTCATATAGCGAGATTTTGCCTCTTGGGCTCAGAGCCCTCAGGAGGTCCAAATCACCATCACTTTCTTTGTATTGACCAATTTGGGATGTTCCACTTTGGAACGTCTCTGTGGCTGAGTTTACAACAATGACTGAACAATACAAGTCTAGTTGAAATGGAAAGTTCAATTTTGGAAAATAGTAATCTAATGAATTTTACTAAAAGGATAAATCATTCTTTTCAGTGTATTAACGTTTGCCAAGCCCGAGTGTGTTAATGTTTTGCAGCCCGAACTGCGAAGAACGGAAAAGAATGTTATATTGTCATTGTTATTATATCCTCCTTTCAAGCACAAGTAGTTCCAAATAAAATGTCCACCATAGCATCATGAAGCATACAACGAAACCACACCGGATAGGGGGCAATCGAAAAACGTCAATACTATTGAAGAACGTAGACCAAAAATAGATAGAAGAGTCTTTGATTGCCATTACTCACCCAACTGGCAACAAATGGCAATCAAAAACACTGTTTCTAGCGATTTTTTATCTGCGTTGGTCAATTTTTATGCGGCTCATCCGGTGGGGAAACAAAATTATTTTTTCAACTGAAACATGAAATACTTAAATAACTCCTAGCCCTAGTTTCAGATTGTTTTGGCTACGTATTCAGTGTATCAATAAACATACCGGATAGGCGGCAATCAAAAACGTTAATAATATCTACAAATGTAGATCAAATATCGTTAGAAACAAAGTTTTTGATTGCCATTTGTCATCTGGCTTGCAACAAATGGCAATCAAAAACACTGTTTCTAGTGATTTGTGATCTGCGTTCATCGATTGTTCAGAGCATTTTCGATTGCCGCCTGTCTAGTGTGATAAAGGAGCGTATTTTATGGTAATTGAAATATACTGAGGGAAAAAAGTTTAGCAATTATTAGCTCACCTGAGCCGAAGGCTCATTGGTGAGCTAATAGTATACCAGTCACTCCGGCGTCCGTCCGTCCGTCCGTCATCCGTCTGACCGTCCGTCAACATTTTCAAACATCTTCTCCTCTGAAACCACTGGGCCAATTTAACTCAAATTTCATATGGATACTCCTTAGGACGCGGGAACGAAAGTTTGTTCAAATTGTCCTGGTCACATGACCAAGATGGCCGCCATGCCCATATTTGGTAAAATAATCTTTAAAAATCTTCTTCTCCAGAACCAGAAAGCCAGTGACCATGGGACTTGGTATGTAGTATTGGGGATGTGGGGCCTACCAAGTTTGTTCAAATGATGATCCAAAGTTGACCTTCACCTACTTAACGCCAAGGTCAAATTTGCTTCCTAATGCCTTTAAATCGGAAATATTTTGAAAAGTTGATTTTTTTGAAAACTGTAGAAGCCTTAGTTATTATTCTCACTTGATATGTTTAACCTAATGAGACAATGGCTATAAATAAGTTCCAAAGGTCAAGGTTGACCTTTGACCTTTCAGCTAAGTTTCTCATATTGGAGTCCCCTCAATATATTAAAACTTAGTTTTCTCACAAACCGTTGGCCCAATTGAACTCCAATTTCATGTGAAGACTCCTTATGCTAAGTTAGCCAAAATTTATACAAAATATTTTAACCACATGACCAAGATGGCCGCCATGCCCATATATGGTTAAAACCCTTTAAAAATCTTCTCCAGAACCAGAAGGCAGGTGACCTACGGACTTGGTATGTAGCATTGGGGATGTGGGGCCTACCAAGTTTGTTCAAATAATGATCCTAAGTTGACCTTGACCTACTTAATGTCAAGGTCCAATTTTGCTTTCTAATGCATTTAAATGGGATTCTTTTTTGAAAAGTTGATTTTTTGAATACTGTTAAAGCCAAAGTCATTATTTATTCTCACTTAATATGTTAAACCTAATGAGACAATGGCTATAAATAAGTTCCAAAGGTCAAGGTTGACCATTAACTTTTCAGCCAAGGGCGCTCATATTGGAGTCCCATCAACTCATTAAAATATAGTTTCCTCAGAAACCACTTGGCCAATTGAACTCAAAGGGGTACGTGCATTAAGGGGCTATTTTGGCCCCCTCTGGAGCCAAAAACTGAAAGTTGCTTTTCACCAATTTCATCTTGTTAGTTTATTAGAAGAAAAGCCCAAGTGTAAAATTCTGGCATTTATTTTACTTTTACCGGTTGCTATGGTACCCAAAATGGCTGACAAAATAGGCTTAAAATAGAGAAATTGCCATTTTAGGCCAAATTTGAGACTTTTTGAGAGCGATTTTTTAAGAATTAGATATCAGCACAAGCAAATACCAAAAAAACCTTTTAATATATTGTGAGCTGTGATAATTCTCATAATCTGTTAAAATATTTTTTGGTATTTGCTTGTGCTCTATATTAACTCCTCTGTTAAATGTCTCAAATTTGCTCCAAAATGGCCATTTTCCTATTATCAGCCTATTTTGGCGGCCATTTTTGTTACCATAGCAACCGTAAAAGTCAAATCAATGCCAGACTTTTACCTTTTGGCTATTGTTCTAATAGACTAATACAAAGAAACTTGTGAAGAGCAACTTTCATTTTTTGACCTCATAGGGGGGCCAAAATAGCCTTTTAATGCACGTACCCCTTTCATATCAAGACTCCTTATGAAAGGTTAGCCAAACTTTATACCAATTGCACTGGTCACATGACCAAGATGGCCACCACTCCCATATATGGTAAAATCCCTTTAAATATTTTCCAATCTGGAACCAAAAGGCCAATGGCCTTGGGACTTGGTATGTAGCATTGGGGATGTAGGCCCTATCAGATTTTCACAAGTGATGAATCTAGGTTAACCTTGACCTTCTTTATGGCAAAGTCAAAATTGATTCCTAATGAGTTTATATGGGGAAAATCTTGAAATGTTCATTTTTCTATAACTGTTTAGGCCAAAATCATAATACTTGCAAGAAATGTTAACCTAATGAGACAATGGTTTTATATAAGTACAAAATGTCAAGCTGACCTGTGACCTTTTATCCATGGCCACTCATTTGGACTGCCACATACCTATCTAAGCATCTAAATTCCTCAGAAATCACTGGGCTGTTTGATGTAGTATTCATTAGATTGTTTTAGGTCACTTGACCAAAATGGCCACAACCCCCATCAAACAAAATATGTTTCATTATAAGCCGTAGTTGATATTGACCTATTTTAACATTATAAGGAGATCAGGTGAGCGCTTCAGGACCGTCAGGTCCTCTAGTTTATAATGGGGTTTCCCATAGGCGATCTTTGAAGCACTAGATCTTTTTAATTGGCAGGTTCCCAAACATGCCAGTTGTTTGAAAATAACCTAATGGCTACCCGCAATTGGTCAAAAGAAACAAAATCCAACATCATAGTGAGGATTTGATCTGCTGAGCATTTCAATTTCAAACATTATTCAATTGAAAGGGAGGTAATTTTGAAAAATACAATCTTCAACTTAAAACTGTATGAAAAGGGTGAACATAACATTCAATTTTAAACCGTTTTTCACTTTCTTGCTTTTGGATCTAAACATTTGACAGAAAAATGAAACTTTTAGTCAAAAAACTATTCATACTATTGCCAGATAAGCTGTTTTAGCAAGGGGGCATAAAATCAGACTTAACATTATGTGAAATGTCAACCTGTTAATGTCATCATACTCGTGAACGCTTGTCAACATATATTTTTGACACTATGAAATTAAAAGTCCCATTTCTTCTAAACTGTGAATCCTCAAAGTATATTGCTTAAGTTTTTTCCCTCAGTATAGTTTGGTCATTTCTCCATAAATTTAAAACAGTAGCGACAATATCTTACAGACGATGTCCTCGAGCGGGCTTAAATGGCAATGAAGTCTTCTGCTGCCATGTTTTAATGGGAATGAAGCCCACGGCTAGTGATTCAACAGCATTGTGACACGTTGGAATTTAGATAAAATGTACAACTGTCAGCGATCAAAACATGTCAAGTTTCTATAGTAAACACTTATAAGGTATATAACAATGTCAGTTCATTTGATGTTATTGAGGATCAATAGATAACATTATTGACACAAATCACATTATATTCTAAAATGGTTACACACTTGGGCAGTCTTTGATGAAAATTGCCCATGTAGAAATGTTAGTACAAATTCTTAATTAACTTTTTGCATGCTGCATAATTTTTCCTACTTTTGTTGTCGTCCGCTGACTTTTTCAGAGATGCCAACCATTCCGATTTTTGCGGAATCATTCCATTTTTCAAGGTTGATTTCCGCATTACGATTTTGGACTTCGAAATTCCGCAAAATAACGATTTACAAGCAAAAATGGTACCAGATAAAATAAAGGATGTTACTCTTACCTATATACCGGTTTTGAGGACATTTTACGTTGCCATTGATAATTATACCTAAACACCAGTTGTAAATAACTGACTGGTTTGTGCGTTGTCCTTTATTGGAAAAAGTACTCTGTAGCTGGTAAAAAGCTGCAAGACTGAGAACCCAACTCATCGTTTGAAAAAAATGGCCTCCCAAACAAAAAAAGCGTAGAACATTGCAAAAGTTCATCCCAGAATACACAAATCTCTGGCCAGTACTAAAGCCGTCAAAGATAGGAGATAATCACGCATTCTGTGAAGTTTATAAGACAGACTTTCCCATCTCACATGGTGGCCGGGATGACTGTCGCTGTAATGTCTCGACAAAAAAAAACTTTGAAATTGCGAAATTGAAAGTAGAAAATAAGCACAACGTAAAGCTGTCAGCTATGCTTTTGGGAGGGAGGATGAGGGTACAATGCGAGGAGATATTGAAGCTTGTCTTGAGTAAGTGCATTTTGTAACATTACAAAATTTTATTGGTGAAATATTTGGTATTCCTGAAAATGTCTCCAGATTCCTGAAAAATGTCTTTCATATTCCTGATGAGTGACAATTAGGGTTGGCATCTCTGCTTTTTTCAAGCTTAACTTTTTCAAGAAGATGTTTTAGGAGCACTATGATCAGAGTGTCAAATGGTTTGGATCCAGATTAGGATCCAAACTGTTTGCTTTAGGTTATCAGCAGACAACAAAGTCGCCGCAAGCAAGGAAATATGTAAATACGGTTGTTAATATATACTTACAGAGATAGTGGTGTGCTTTCGAGAAAGTTTTGTACTCTTGCTTATGGATGGAGAACACGAACCCAACATCGCTATCCAGAACTGAGTATGGCTGTTCTCACTAGTCAGAGGTAAACCAAGAGCCTAATTATGTTGTGCCCTTTTTCTCATTGGTGAAATGTAACTTTCTGTCTCCCTGGATCAGGACTTTAGTTAAGAGTGTGTAACGAAAATTTAATTTTCTTATTTCTCAACCAAAACATATGTTGTTGGTACTCAAAAGAACCGTCTCAATGAGACGGTTCTTTTGAGCACCCAAAACATATGTTTAAACTAATGGGTAAGAAAATATTTACATTTTTACGCAGAAAATTTTGTTTATCTAAACCTGTGCTGGATGTATTAAAGTTTGGATGGTTCTAGAGTTTTCCCTCAATAATGAGTTTAAGAAATCTTGGTGACTCTCATTCCTTGTCCTGAGGGTTTCAAAGTATAATAAAGGGTCATTCTTTGGCTTTAGAATTTGTTTGTCTTAATACCCTTTACTTGCTGAATCAATTGACCTACTTTTGTCTGTTTTTAAGGTTCTCAGCAGACTGCACCTTCAGGCAAAGTGTTTAAGAATGATTTTACATACATACCATGATCATTAGAGAAAGACTGAGGCACTGCAATGTGTCCTTGAGCAAGACACTTTATCTTCTGCTTAGTACTGGTTCAACCCAGGAAGACCTGTCCCGACATAGCTGAAAAATGAGCTGCAACATGAGATTTCCAACAATGTGGTATTTGCCACCAGCAAAGGCTCAGAACAGCCTTCACATACAAGCAGTCTGATCAGAGCCTTTGCTAGTCACTTGAATATTCTATGACTGTAAGGCTACTGACCAAACAGCATACAGGGTTTCTAAGCTTAATTTAAAAGGAGGCTGCAGTCTACACTTGTCAAAATGCCACATTGTTGGAAATCGCATGTCGCGGCTCAAATTTAATTGTTAACTGGGACGTAAAGAATCAAAAGAAACAAAAATTATTTGAGAAAGGGAAAGGAGCTGATAAGAAACTAGATATTCTTTGTAAAGTTGAAGTAAAACCTTAGAATTTGATCTTCGACGCCAATTCGAAACAAATTTGGGACACGCTGGATTCAGAGAATCTATAGGACCTTTTCAAGATCCATTTTAACAACTGTCTATAATAACATGTTATGGGTGTATAAAGGAAATGTTTCCTTCAGACATTTCTTTTTTGCACCCGAAACATATGTTTGATAGAAAAATTAATTGGTAATAATTGTTTTGTTTTTTTTTTTGGGGGGGGGGGGGTATATATTTTTATGTCTACCTCACTGTAATCAGAACTACTGATAAATCAAAATAATAGCACTAGTCTTGAAAACTTTGAATTTACAAAATTAAACTTTATCTGATTTTTTTCTACTATTTATATAATGGACATGTACTTATTGAGTGCCTTCTCTTCAGGGTGATAGATGCTATTCATCAAGAAAGTCAATTGGATGGTGGTAAGTCTAGATTTTGTTCATTTTCATAATTAACTACTCAAAGTCAGGGAATAAACTAGGGGGCGACTAGGGCCAAAAGGTCTCCATAGGGGCCGAAATTTGGCACAAAATGGACCCAGGTAGAAGTGGGAGTCTCCCTATAAAAATAATTTTTTCTTTTTTCTTTTTTTTTTTTAAGGGAGACTCTCATCTTCGTTCGGTCACCACACAAATGCAAGCTGTGGTGACAATCTTCTACCACTGCATCATATTTCTTTCCATTTAATGGCAATAATATGTGTTATGGCTAATTTGCTTCTAAACTGACAGAAAATGCCGTAATTTTGCCCTTTAACTTCTCCCTATCTGGTAGAGGAGCCAGGGTTCAAAAATGTCAAAAATAAGCATTTAGGTATGCCCCCTTTTTAGCAGAATTTTCACTTGTTTTATCCTTTAGTACATAGTATAGGCAATATGAAACCAGATATTGCACTCAATTTAAGTCTTGCAAACATACCTGTAACAGTGTGTTTAATACGTTACCCCTCATTTTCTCAAAAACAAAAATATGTAATTAAGTCTATTTAGGTAGAAGTTGAAATGTTTAAATGAACAAAATATTTATGCAATCTGTAAGAACATGCTATTCTCTACACATATTGATGTTTTTAAAAGTTGTTTGGGTCCATTATAATGTCATTAACGTTACATTTTCAACTATACCCTTAAAATTATTGATATTTTGCTAAAAAGTTTCATTTGACAAAATTTTCAATATGTGTTTAACTTCAAGATAACATGTATTTAAAAGAGCGTTAACTGACCATTTCAAAACTGCAAACAAATACATTCTTACATAAATACCTTGTCAGTTATAAGCTGTTTAATTAGATGACCATAGATAAAACTTTATATAAGTTTAGAACCTCTTAAGTTTGAAAATAAGCATGCATTTTTTTCTGTTAGCTTTTAAACACCTTATGGTAATTGTTTTGATATCTACGACAATAGAGTAATACTTAACAACATTTCTGAGGTAAAATATCATTTTGTTGTTCGATTTTCAATATGTAACGTATAAAACAAAGTTGAAGGCAAACAAATATTGCTTAATAGCTTAAATTATACATCACTGGAAAGTTTATTTCATTAAAAAGGGGGCTGGCTGTGTTTGATAGGCATAAAAAGAGCATTTGTTCCAAAACAAGAAGTTATCATTACTAATTAGGAGACTGTGTATAAATTTGTAATTTTTTTCTTTTAAGAAATGCTATAATTCTTGACTTAAAAACAAAACACATTGTTTTCTAATTATCTATGTTATGTTATGCAATTTATAAATTGATAAAATGATAAGTCTGATGCAACATCTCAACTAAGATACGTTCCCTTATGCATGTTCAGTCAAACTTGATAAGTAACATATATAACTATAAATAAACAAATTATATATCATGATTATATATTTGTCTCAACCGTTTTCCATTTTCACTTGAGACTGAAAACCTAAAACAAATTTAGATATTTGCACATTTTTTTCTTTTAATTGAACAAAACAATCTGATAAGCTATTCAGAAGCAGCCAAAGCTTTGTGTCGAACCTGTTCATACTCATCACAATATATAAAATAGTAATTACATATCTGCTCTATCAAATCAGATTCATTCATGATAAAATATCTATGAATTTATGAAATGATTTGTGGATGTTGGAAACTTTGTTTGTGGTTGTTCCTATTGGTTGTGGGAGTTTTATATTGGGCCGTTGTTTTCTAATTTGTTTCTTGTTCAGAAATCACATTGACAAGGAAGAGAGCTGGTTGCTTCACTTTATTTACATTGTAGATATCTGTGTTCCGTGTCCCTTCCTTAAGGTGCAGTGGGTCTGTCAGCAGGTTGTGATTGTGTCATTTCCTAGTCATGTTCACTTATAGAAAGAAGATGTTTGCTGGCAATCTAGACAGCATCACTCCTTTATGAATATATAAAATAAAATATTGTTTACGTTACATTAAATTTAAGGAAACACAAGTGTTTGGTATCATTAATTCTTTAAGAGAGTGGCTCTGTTATGCAGATTGTTTAAGCCACATCTATTTATGCATATATTAAAACTCAGAAGGTGACTTTTAAATTTATTCTAGTTATGAACTTTAATTTCAGCTCATTTTTAACATGGCTTTCATTGTTTAATTAATGAAACTGATAGTCCTTTTAACTTAACACTACTAATCATTTGTCAAAGCAATGCAAACTTTAAAACTAAATGGGTTATTCAAAATGAATTATTGGCGGGGGAAATCATCCATAAGGATGGGTTTTACATGGCGAGGCAAGGATCATATCCAAGAAATCTAGATTTCTTCAGTTGTAATTTATGATACCAAATTTGCTTTATAAAAGTTCAACAGAGAAAAACTGTTTAAGCCAAATGTAACTAGGACGCGTTGAAATTACCGTTTAAAAGATTATTTACGTTTATCAGAATATTGATAGGAATAGCAATATCTTAGAGTAAAAATAGTATTCATACTATCAACTTAGCTTTAGCAATTAGTGCTAATATAGCTGATGTTAAGTTCTATCATAATGTCATAGCAGTCATTGGACCCCGTTTTAAACAAACTGCTGCAGGAATCCTGTCAGTTGATTCCTTTTATGTGCGTTAAATAGTAGATGGGTTGTAAACACCTCAGGGTATAGAGACAAAAAGGCATATATTAAATTATCTACTGTGCTAATAAAATAATAATTATATGGACAATAGAGAAGACACAATAGTTAGTATCATTACTTACACAAATAAATAGATTTACATGTTATGCCAAGAAAGTATGCATAAACTCAACAAATAGTATGTATGCATGTTTAATTTGTCTGTCGTTCTTTTTTATCAATCGTCTGCATAAGAAATTGTATTTCTTTCGATTTGTAAAAGTACCAGGATACATCTCAGATAGTGATAACATTGTCTCTATTGCCAACTGCACTTTATGTAAGTATGATACAGAATAGCAATTGTTGAGTATATTATCTGAAAGTATTCTTTGAAAGTAGCATAAGTATGGATTTTGTTTCTATTACATGAACTATCAATATACCATAAATATAGTATCGTTTAACAAGTTGGTACATGTTTTATGGGTATTAATTAGTTAGTTTTAAGGACTGAATGACGGTTGTTATGATTACTTATTGTGAGTGTAAAAAAATAAATAGTGTCCTGCTGAATAAAACAAACATTAAAGCAGATTCTGTCACGTATGCTGATAAGCTATATAGCTAAAAAGCAAACGTCTGCAAATATTCTGGAATATATGATCAATCAAGTCCTATTCTAGAAAGTTGTTTGCTCAAGGTCCTGATTATCGAAGACTAATCATTTAGAAATGTCTACAATACTAACAATGCAGGGAAGCTTTTCCAACTTATTAACAGACATGTGTCTGTTTCTTATGTATTAAAATGGTAATTTAGAATAAATGCTTTCCTGTTTCATTGCTTCACAAACATGTAGAACCAGGCAACACAATGATTAATGTAATGATCTTTATATTTTTGTTATATACGTTACCAACATAAATAATACTCTTTTTCCAAAGTGGACACGCTGTAGATACTAAAATATTATAACCCCAAAGATAGCTAAGGCGGGTGCTAAATCAGAGACAGAAATCATCACGATTTCCACAAACTTCAGTTTTGTTTCATATGACACTGATGAAGGTATCTTTAATGTTTCACTTCTTATTTTGGACTTCTGCTTGGAATAGCGTACATTTTTTAGAATTTTAAGGTATATTTTGTGCCTTATTGTTTTAAATATAGCTGCTGTAACGAATAACTGTTTATAAATGCATATATTTGATGGCTTGTACAATGTGTGATGGATCTGACTATGTTACTGCGTGCTTTTTATTTATCCATTGAGCTGTTGACGGTGAATGAAAATGTCTTGTTTATGTCATTTAACGCAATTTTAATGCATTACAAGAAGCAAATACATAGTAGTGACACCAGTTTTAAGGAATCATTTAAGCTTTTTGAAACAATTTAGTTATGAATAATAAATAGGTATCAATTATCCTATTGACATGATTCCTAAACATATACTTAATGACATTTACATGCTTTATTTTCAGGTTTTTTCCCTTTAAACCAATTAAAATTTTGTTGATGTTGCATCTCATTCATAATAAATGTCTAAAAATACAATATTTCCAGTCTAATTTTTAGCAGTAAGAAGGTAGTCAATTTCATTTTCACCTACTAGCTGTTTGAACGCATATACATATAACATTGCACAAAAATATTGTTTTAAAAGAAAGTCACGTATATAACAGAACTTCCAGGTGCCTAAACTACTATTATCATTCTGCTATTAAGCTGCATCTAATTAAAATATCAATCATAACGATATGTAAGAAAACAATGCAAACGATGATAACAATATACTAGGAGTGTCCTTATTATCTAATGGTAACGTAATAGACTTGGCTATTGCATGGTAAATGCACATGTTCATCAAAAGCTAACAGACATTTTATAACATATCAAGTAGCTAAGAAAATCTTTATGTGCAAAAATCTCCCTCCACAAGTCTTTTGGCAATCCATGGCCAAGTGAACAATAGTAATATATTTGAATGTAAGTAACGTATATAACAATTACGTAAGCGTAAGTCATTGAAAGTTATTGTCAGTTTGGTGCTTTTGATTAAGTTACTGTAAAGCAATATGCAGATAGTAGGAAATGTGACCTATCTGGTCTAAAAACTTTTCTTTTCAGTAATGTAGCGAATAGCCTACTACGTGAAGCCAGCATGAGGGTAGCTATGGTTACCCCACAAATAAACATCTTTTGCAAGACTTAAAATTTGTGCAATATCTGTTTTCACGCTTCTGAAACACCATACTAACTGAGGATATAGTCTAAAATTCTGCTACTTTCCGGCCACTTTTTTCCAATTTTTGAATCTCTGGCTCCCCTACTAATCTGACTGTCACTTCTCTCTAATTTTCCTGGCGGGAGAAGTCACTTCTCCCTACTGTCAGGACCCAGCTTGAACCCTACAAAGTGATTGTTAACACAAGATTTTTGATGTCACCTGCTTTCTATTGGGGAGGGATGACATTGTTTTTGGTACAGATTTGGTTGGCATCCTTGTTGTTGGTGTGACTTTTTGCTATATTCCAAGAACCAGTTAGCAGATATTAACCAGCTCTGCATGGATATAACATGGGGGTATGATGTTTTATGTTTATAAAGGTTTGGTGACATTGATTCAATTTTCAAGGTCACTGTTGCTTATTTTAAATTTCAGCCAAAACATGTTTCAGATTTTGGTTGCCTTATTCAGATTTTTAATTGCATTAAACAATGTTAAAAAAAATCCAAATCTAAATTAATTTATGTACCGTCCCAAACACTGTTGTCAAAGGGGTACGTGCATTAAGAGGCTATTTTGGCCCCCCTATGAGGTCAAAAAATAAAAGTTGCTCTTCACAAGTTTCTTCTTATTAGTTTATTAGAACAATAGCCAAAGTGTTAAAGTCTGGCATTGATTCGACTTTTACCGTTGCTATGGTAACAAAAATGGCCACCAAAATAGGCTGAAAATAGGAAAATGACCATTTTGGAGCAAATTTGAGACATGTAACAGAGGAATTAATATAGAGCACAAGCAAATACCAAAACAATATTTCAACAGATGATGAGAATTATTACGGCACACAATATATTAAAAGGTTTTTTTTTGGTATTTGCTTGTGCTGATATCTAATTCTTCAAAAATCGGTCTCCAAAAGCATCAAATTTGGCCTAAAATGGCAATTTCTCTATTTTAAGCCTATTTTGTCGGTAATTTTGGTTACCATAGCAACCGGTAAAAGTAAAGTAAATGCCAGAATTTTACACTTGGGCTATTCTTCTAATAAACCGACAAGATGAAATTTGTGAAAAGCAACTTTCAGTTTTTGGCTCTAAAGAGGGCCAAAATAGCCCCTTAATGCACATACCCCTTTGGCTACCATGCCAAAATGGCAAGACAAAAATGATCAATCTGATACTAAGTTATATCCTAGTTTTCTGCTATACTCATGTCCAATGAAAACGCACCACCTACAAAAATGACTATATCTTTTAACGACATAACATTTTATTTTTGCAATTGCATCTTATTGTATTGTAGCAATTCTGTAAGTTACTGATAGGTCTTTAAAACGGAATGATCACTGATGACACGTGCTGGAAGCATTCAACAAAACAACCGTCAAAACAGAAAGTCACAGAACCAGCCATCGAATATTCAGAATTTTCAAAAGCATAATTCTCGCAATTTTCTTTGTAAAACTTGCAAAGAATCTCGAAATTGATAGCCAGGAATAGTCATCTTGCCTTGAAAATGGCTATAATGTCACGCTGTGACGTCACTAGCATAATTTTGACTAGGCGTAAAATCGAGACATTCAAGGAAGATTTCTTGCTCATGTAGCGGGTCGTTAACATCGACGGAGCGTAGGTATGAACGTTTGTTTTGATAAACGTCAATCTCTAAAAGCTCGTATACACAAACCTATGAGTATCTGTGTTAAACCTTATGTTAGATAATACTCGCACTAACAGATGAACACAAATTTTAGAAAATTTAAAACGCTAGCGTTACGAACAATGGCTGGCGACGCGCTCAAAGTTGACGGCAATGATGCAACGTCATTTTTTTAGAGGATTTGTATGACGTTTTGCATGTGTGTGAGTGTTTACGACGGAAATGAGCATTGTGCAGAACACTAGAACTGTAGAAATCGCAATTAAACATTTTACGTCGAGTTTTGTAGGACCACTCCGTATTTAAGCTTACATAGTGACATTTGTCACGTAAGTGTAGGGTAAGGTGTTGCGTCACAGCTGTCAAAGTTGTGCGGAAATGACGGGGGATCTACTGGCAAACAGAAAACATTTAAGAGATTTTGGGGTCTTTTTGTATACGCCCAAAATGCGAATAACGCTATTTTGAGGCTGACGTTAAGTCATGTGTTAACGGAGTCACTGGAATTAAAATTTTTGTGCGAAAACATTGCATTTGTCCTAAATAATAATTATAAATAAAGCAATTTTGCACACCTTTTAATAGGCCACAAATATGCGCATCTGAAGAGTGGTGCGTTTTCATTGGACATGAGTATATATTGAAAAGTAATTGCCTAAAAATGCTTTAATTGTGTAAAATATTTTTTTCTTCAGCTAAGAGAGATCGTACTGTGATAGAGAAACAGGCTAAGAAGTTTCTCACTGTGATGAAGAGTAACATATCAAATGCTCTCACAAAGTAAGTTTTGTTACATTCTCAGTTGTGTCACATAATTCGGTAATGTACTTAAACAGGGTTCGCACAGGCTTGAAAAGTACTTGAATTTAGAGGGCTTTCTTGAAAAGTCCTTTAAAATAAAATATGCCTTGAAAAGTACTTGAAAATTGCACAAAGGCCTTGAAAAGTTATTGAACTCTTCTATTTTTCTGTAGGAATTAACACTGATGATAGAGATCTAAATCAGATAAAATTGTTATGCCTTTATTTGGTGCAGCAAATGCTGAACCAAATAAAGGCACAACGATTTTATTAATTTCTCCATTATCTCAGTCTATCATTTCTGAAAGAGAATTTAAACGCTTAAATCAGATTTTTCATAAACTTTTAGTCCTTGAAAACTGTAATATTGTCTTTAGTCCATGATTTTTACTCAAACTTGCCTGTATGAACCCTGTTAAATTTAGAAGCAAAACTGGATTCAAACCTGGAGGACTTATCGTGGCCCTGTGGTTTAAGTACTTTTTCATGCTCAACTTACACGAAGATGAAATGTGAATTTGAAATCTTCAGATATCAAAATACAAATTTTAAGGGGCAATTCAGTAGACAATGTTATTTGTTCAGGTTATAAATTTCAAAATGCCAGCAATGTGATAAGATAAATGCCTTATTTTCATCTAAAATCATAAAAGATGATGTAGTCCAGATATGAGTATGTTATGGAAAATTATTTTTCTTATTTCTCAATCAAAATGTGTGTTTTGGGTGCTCAAAAGCACCTTCTCAATGATGAATAAGAGTTCTTTTGAGCACCGAAAACACACTATTAAATTGGTGAATAAGAAAATAATGAGAATTTACTCTAAATTTTTTGCTTATCCGGGTCTATGGTTAACTGCAATCAAATTTTAGATTTTTAACCACTTGCTACAAAAAGCCAATGGCTGTTTTTCTCACTTGCTGAAGATGCTTATCAACTTGCTTTTTCACTGAAAATGTTAGAACTATTTTTTAGTAACATTGCAAATCATGTACACAGCATTAATTGATAGACAAAACCAATTTAACATTTTCAGCTTTCTGAACCTATATTCGGCATTCCTTGCAAAAAGTGTGGATCCAGATCAGGATCTTTTCTGTGTTGCATAATTTGGTTCATATGAGAGCAACTTGTTTCCACATGCTAAAAATAGCAAGTGATGACAATTTCTACTTGCTTTTTGGAGAAAACTACTAGCATTTAGCAAGTTAGCAAGTGCTAAAGGAGCTCTAGCGATAAGGCGTATATTTTCCCTTGTTGACATGATTACAAAACCTAAATTTTCAAATTGCCCTAATGTTTTTAAAATTGGTCTGTTTCGGTAGTAAGATATGCATAAAAGGCATCAAAATAGGTTTCAAAGCGATTCATTATTTACAAAGCCGTGAAAACTTGCGCCTTCTTCTCCCACCCCTCATTTTAAGTCTTTAGACTGGGTGCCGTTTAGACGAGAGTTTTAGTAAATCCTTAGCAGGTTTTCAAAAAGTAAAAGTGCGAAAATATTAAGGATATAAGTGCCCTTCATTTCCAAAACTTTTTGGTATAGCTTCTGCGCATGCATATGAAATATACTTAAAATTGTGACGTTTGTCATCGAAAAGATGAAACTGGCGTCTTTCAGTTTGTTTTTAGATGCTTTTCCCCCCTAGACCCAAGATGCCCTTTGGACAATTAAATGTCGCTATACAAATATATAACATACGTAAAGGGCGTCTTGGGTCTAGGGGGGGAAAGGGGTTGTATAAGCGAAAGAAGACATCAAATATCTGACAAAAATAGACCACTTTGCAAGATGGTCGTTTTTATTGTACATCAACTGTATAAGTAGTTTTACTGTACATAGCGTGATAGGACCATTGTTTACCCTTGTTTAACGGTCTGGTTCCCATATATGTTACTGAATAACAAGCACAGTTGATGATCGAAATAAATTCTCATTCAATAAGAAGTAGAGTTATTACATGCATTAAGGAAACCCCGTTTTAAATATACAAATTCGGGGGCAATGGTGCATCGACGGCTCGTCTATATATATTTGTTGAATGTGCCTAGTTTCTCCAGTCGTTATTTCAACAAAATAAAACGAACGTTGCGTTTAGGGAGATTGCTCGCCTTATGGCTAGAAATTCTTTGATCCTTGGGTTAAGTATAAAAATATATGACAATCTTATAGTGATACCATATTTTTTTCAGATTTACTGGTTGGTTTTTACACAATTTTCTCAGTCTCCTGCTGTCTGGGGTACATGTACATAAAGGCCAGATGAAGATGGTTCAGACCATGTCTGAGCGGGGTCTACCCGTGGTGTATGTACCGCTACACAAGAGCCACCTGGATTATATACTCATTACCTGGATACTCTGGAACTATGAGATTAGAAGTCCTTACATTGCAGCTGGAGAAAATCTCAATATTCCCTTCTTCAGGTAAATCATGACATTTTCCATCAAATACTGCACCCGGGGTTCGCACAGACCTGGAAAAGTCCTTGAATTTGACCTTGGTCCTGGAAAACTCCGGGAATTTGAAAAAAGTGCCATTTGTCATGGAATTGTCCTGGAATTTTGTAAAATCATTCTTGAAAATATTAATTAGTCTTTGAAAAATATAAAATACAACTAGTCCTTTCAGATTTATGGGATGCGCAAAAAAACTGTGAAAATAGCAAAAAAACTTTTCGCGTTGGTTATACAAAATAGGGAAGAAATTGAGTCCTTGAAAACTGGAAAAATAGTCCTGGAATAGTACTGGAAAAGTCTTGGAATTCTGTTTTCCCATTTCATATGAACCCTGGCACCTGTTAGCATGCTCTTTCTAAGGTATCACAGGTTCTAACCTACATTGCAGCTGGAGAAAATCTCAATATTCCCTTCTTCAGTTAAAACTTGACATATTTATACTGCACCTGTTAGCATACTCTTACTGCGGTTTAACAGACCCCAAGGTTATAAAACTTTTTTTCATGCTCAACTCAACTGAGCACGAAATTTCAATTGTAATAAAAACTAAATTACTGACAAATAAAGAATTTTCATTCTTTAAGTCGCTCAGTTGTTGTATTTATCATGCATATAAATGTTAAAATGCCAACAATCATTTTAACATTTATGAGCAGGATAATTTTGTGCATGAAAAAAGTTTTATAACCTTGGGGCCAGGTTCTAATCTACACCACAGCTGGAGGAAATCCTAATATTCCTTTCTTCAGGTAAACCATTATGTTTACTTATGAAATCAGATGCATGATTAGAATTTATTTTTCTTATTTCTGAACCAAGTACTCAAGAAAACCCTCACAATGAGACTGTTCTTCAGAACACCCAAAACAAAATGTTAAAACTGGTAGTCACTATTTTATGCTCGAAAATTATGTTTACCTAGACGTATATAAAAATACTGCACTAGCTGCAGTTAGCATGATCTTATAGAAGTTTCTGGCAGCATTATTTTGTAGAGACAATTGTTTCTTTAGTCAGGCCCTATAGCACAATTAGTAGCGAGTCTGATTGCTGATCCGATTGCGATTGCTGACTCATGACCTGTGAGTTAGATCCAGATCAGACCCCATACTTTCATGGAGATTGATCGTGAAATATTTTCTATGGTCATTTCCTCCTTCCCCTGATTCAAGAAGGACTGTTGTCAGTTACAAGCAAATGTATGTGCTCAAAGTACTGTTACCCGCTTAGTCTAGGCTTGCCCTAGAAAAAAGTGTTGATAGGTTAAGTGACTGTCTTGACATGACAATAGCTGTTGACTGGGACGTTAAACCACAAACCAAAAAAACAACCCCAAAAACAATTGTTTCTTTACCAGAAATCACTGCTTAACAAGATGGCCGCCAGAGCTAAACAAATCTTTAAGCAACATCTCATTAACCGATGGCCCAAAGCTAAAATAAATTACCCAAGACAAAGGGTTCCACATAATAGACCCTACAAACTTTTTTTTTCAAAATATTCTCCATTGAACAAGATGTCATTTGTCATAGCAGGTTTTTAAAGATCAGAAAACAGTGAAATTACAGGTGTCCAGACAGCAATACTGTAAATTAGGAAATTTTTTGGAGTTTTATTTTTGCGAATAATTTTATAAGACATATTTGCCACGTTAAAAATTCGCGACTAGGACATGAAATACTACATCAGTAAAGGACAGAGTGATTTCGCCATTTGGGGAGGATTTTTATTTTCATGAAATCCAAGAAGTTTCACGAAAATAAAACCCTGGCGAAAATTTCCGAATTTAAATTAGGAAAAAGGACCTTTACTCCTCGCAGAACTCAAATTTCATTCTATAGACTAGTATGCAAATTTTGATGAAAATTTGCTATAATTATGTTAATCTGACTTTTCAGTTTGTTGATCAAGGGCCTTGGTGGGTTTTTCATCAAGAGAAAGTTAGACACTCATGCTAAGAAAGATATTTTATACAGAGCGGTGCTGCACACAGTAAGTTTTATGTTCTTCATAGGTTGGGATAAGCAAATTTGTCCAGCTTTAAAAATTGTTAATATTTTCTTATCCATCTGTTTTAACATTTGTTTTGGGCGCTCAAAAGAACCGTCTCATTGAGACGGTTCTTTTGAGTACCCACAACATATGTTTTGGTTGAGAAATAAGAAAAATAATTGTTCTTTTGAGTACCCACAACATATGTTTTGGTTTAATAATAAGAAAATTGATTTTAATTTAGATGCCGGATTCTTACTTAAGCGGTAAATGGTCTGATCACATGGGTGAACGTTTTCAGAATCATTCCTGAATTCAGAATTTTGAGGCTGACTTTCCACACTTTCCATAGAAAGTCAGCCTCAAAATACTGATTCAGGCAGATTTTAATAGATTCTGAATAATTTTTCATTTTATCTTAAATGAATTGATCATTTTATCTTGAATTTAATATTTTGAATGCATATAACACTGGGCCATGTAGCGCAGAGAGAGTCCAACTGCAGATCCAGGGGTCGCGAGTTCAATCCCTGTCAGGTCCCAAACTTTCGAGGAGATTGATCGTGAAATGATTTCTACTTTCATCTTCCGCTGATTCAAGAAGCATTGTTGTCAGTTAGAAGCAAATGTATGTGCATGAAGTACTGGTTAATGGCATAGTGGAGCTTGCCCTAGAAAAAAGTGTTGTTAGGTGAAGTGACAAAGTATTGGTTAAAGCACTGTTTGATTTGGTTCTTTACGTCAACAGTCAACAGCTATGGTCATGTCGGGATCGTCAGTTTACCTTACCACACTTTTTTCCTGGGCTAGCTTTACTAAGCAGTTAACCAGTACTTTGTGCACATACTTTCGCTTGTAACTTACAACAACCCTTCTTGAATCTTGATGGGAGGAGAATGGCTGTAGAAATTATTTCATTATCATATCTGCAAAAGGATGGGACCAGGCGGTGATGGAACTCGCAATCCTTGGATCTGCTGTAAGACACGTATCTGCAGTCAGATACGTTACCAACTGCGCTTCGCGGCCCGCTGTTAAAAGTACTGTTTCTGTTATTAAACTTATAGGAAATGGGAAAAGTTTCCAAAAAATCCGGTAAAATTCTGTGAAGTTTACACTCTTGTAACCATTTATAATTTCAGTATATGGAGCAGTTGTTATTGAAGGGTGAAAGTATGGAGTTCTTTATTGAAGGCAGTAGGTCTCGGACTGGCAAAGCCTATCCACCCAAGGGAGGTCTCATGTCTGTTATTGTTGATACATTAAACAAAGGTAAAATTCTTCACAAGTTAAGTCTTAGCATTGTTGAATGTTCATTGTTGATTTCCTATCAAGTCAATTTCCATTGTCTATTTGTAGTATGTCAAGCTGCCAATCAATTCCATGGTCAATGTACAAGATAGTTATATGACAACTAATGTATCTTTACATGACAGCTTAACCATACACTGCTGATTAAAAAAATCCCCAAACAAAACAAAACATTTGACTACTATTTGCTACTTGCACCGGTGTTCAGCGAAATTAAAGTTATATGGAAAAAATGTCAAGAACTGTCTCATTTTGATCTGCATACAATTAATATCAGAGTTATCCTTGTTAACCCATATAAGCATAGTGTCCTTTTGGTGGGACATAGGCAAACACTGCAGAAAGTGGCATCTGATCAGTGTCTCCACTATTTGCTTACATAATGATCTATTAAAATTTGAACACAAAAGAAAAGTATCACCCAACAACCCTTTAAATGGAAATTGACTGGTCCAATCAATGAATAAAAGCAGGAAATTTCATTCGGCTTAAATGGGTTAAGGTGTCTGAATATTTAAAATAAATATGGTAGTAATAGTTATAGTCCATTTGAAATTTTCAGAACCTAGAAATGTTGAGTACAATGAAGTTTTTTTGCTGATTTGTGATGAAAATGTGTTCTAGAACAAATCTGGCTTGGTTGCCGGACCGGCAACTTTGGGCAACTCCTACAATTTGCATAAATCCAAGATGGCCACCATGAACACAATAAAAAATCAACTTTTTAATTTGTTGTCATGAAATGGCGCACAATATGTCTTTACAGGGATTCTTTGGTATGCAGAATCCATTTCTGGTGTTGTTTTAGCTATTTAATGCTCCAGTATAGATATATCGAAGATGGCTGCCAGAGGCCATCATGAAAATTGACTATTTGGGGGCCAGACGCCATCATGAAAATGACTATTTAACTTATTATCATGTGTAATGCTGTGATATTGGTTTCTATCAGAAAATCAGAAATGATATAACTGACAGATGGATGGGACTGAAAGATCTACAAAACACACAAAAAATAAAGTATAATGTCTCTTTTATTTCTTTAACTTATTCCACGCATCCAAATAGTATGAAATCGGGTCATCATAAACACATCCATCCTCATTGTTTTATTCAAGACCATCATCAGAATCATCTGGAAGGTTGCTGTCAATGTTATCTGTTTCACAGTGTCCTCTTCAGATGATTTGGAAAAGACAAGTATCAAGAAAGCTCTGCCAAAGACCATTCCTGGAATGGTCTTTGGCAGAGCTTTCTTGATAGTTATCAAAGACAACAATCTTCTTAGAAGCTTCAGGATAGTTACTTATATGTTCTTTGTTCGATGCAATAAGTTCAGATGGACTGCTGACATGTGGCCAGATAATGTGATAGTAGGGCTGTGAGGCCATCACTTTTGGATTTTTCCTCTTCTTTGTGAAAATATTTGAGCTAGCAGTCCTTGTGGCTGACCATATAATGCAACAAAGAAAGGCATTGCTACATTCATCAACTCCGTGTGAGTGGTACCAATGTCACCTAAAGTAGTTACACCTGAGTAGTTCACTGATATCATATTTTATTCAGACCGGGCCGCGTAGCCCAGTCGGTAACGTGTCTGGCTACAGATGCGTGACTGACTGCAGATCCAGGTGTCGCGAGTTCGATCCCGGCCTGGTCCCATACTTTCGTGGAGATTGATCATGAAATAATTTCTACGGTCATTCTCCTCCCTTCCGCTGATTCATTCAAGAAGGGTTGTTGTCAGTTACAAGCGAAAGTATGTGCACAAATTACTGGTTAACCGCTTGTTCAAGCCTGCCCAGGAAAATGTGTGGTTAAGTTAACTGACCGTCCCGCAATGACCATAGCTGTTGACTTGGGACATAAAGCAACAATAACTAACAAATATTATATTCAGTGCAGTGTCATTTCCTTTGCCATAAGGTAGGAAGTTGTATCACAATGAATGAGTGTAAGCATACCTGATAGCTGCAAGCATTTTCGACCAAAGTCAGGACAAGTGGCATTTGTGTCAAGCACTGGACCATCTGTACCTTGCACTGCAATCCTATACAAAAGTAGGACAAACATATCTGTGTCATCACTAAGTATGAAGGTCACACTCTGACCAGACTTATCTGACTAGCACAATTGCCATGTCAGCTTCATCAAGACGAAATCTACCATCATCTGCTTTCACTGAAGAATTCTCAGTAAGATTTTCATAATTGCATCTGTCTAGATGACTTGCGATGGAGAGGTTAAAGTCGACAACAACTTCACTAGCTCGCCACATCCTCTCGTTGCCTTGGCAGAGATGTTTCCGTACTTGTCAAAGCCAAGAATCTTCCTAGTAGCATCTGTATAGTTATTAAAACATTATTCAATGGATGCAACTAAATCATAGTGACTGCCACCATGAGGCCATGAGGTGTCAAGAATATCTCGACTTTTGACCAGGCCAGGTTTATAATTGATGCTTTCACGAAGACATCCCCGAACATTAATAAATGCTGGATAAATGTTCTTCCCTTGTTACCTTATCAGAAGCAGTGGAAGAAATATGGTTTTAAGATCTATAACTTGTTTGGATTGTGTACCTTTGGCCTGTCCCATAAGCATACACATCGTCTGAATCAGGATGCTAGTAGCTTTGCAGAAACCATCACGGAGGCTTACTATGAATTTGCTTTCCACATTTTCACTAATAATAATTGAATCTCTGTACTCTAATAAAGCAGTCTGATCAGAGATCATCAGCCTCACCTATACAATAATCAGTAAAAGGCATTGTATCAATGAGGCTGATTATCTCTAGAGGATGAGGACATTTTTACTTCCGGAAATCCAAGGCTTGTTGGTATTTCATTTTCCCCTTGTGCAGTTTCTGTGATATTAAACCATGCTCTAATCCTGAGTAGGTACTTTCCCCTCAATCAGAAACTGTATATGTGAGATACACTCATTTACCAAATCAGCAGATGCGTAGTATACCTTTTGGCACCCCTTTGCCAATTCTAATGGCAGTTTGATCACAGAACTTATCTGATGTAACTGCACTCCAGTATCCATCAGACAAAATCAACATTGTCTTGGCATTTCCATCAAATAATAAGTAATGTAATGTGAATACATGTTCTCAACATATCCAGCAAGGAAGAAATACTCAATCACTCACTTCATCTTCAGTTGTTTCATTTGGACTTCACCTTCCCACTCTGTGGGCTCAAACTGGTGAATCAGGCGTGTTGGCATGAGGAAATTGTCCACCTAATATTGAGCAGATAGATGTATATGACCTGTTTCGAGTACTGCTCAATGCCATCAAAAGTACGAGGGTCAGTCAAAAATAACTGAGCCCTACCTTATAACATTTGAATTAAGTAAAATGGACATATATTTGGATGATATTTCATTGAAGTTATATGTCATCTATTTAATCACCTAATTTATTTCTGTTGGTAGGCTTTTTGTAACGGTTGCTCGGCAACATAATATGCCCTGTCAGAGGGGTGCGTTCACGCTGTGATACATCTAAATCTAAGCGTTGGTTTGGAAAAAGTAAAGTTAAAGCAAGGCTTAATTTACTGTCGTCTGATACCTTGAACATTTACCTATTCCGTATCACAGAACAGAAACCAACTGAACCCAAATTATAGATACTGTAGTAGTTTGATTTCAGAATTTATCAAATTTTAATATGGCTGAAGTCCTATAATTTACCCCACCCACAATCATATTTACACAATTTTAATAGAAACCATAAAATATTAGTATAACAATGCTTTAACAGTACTGCATACACATACCAACCCTCAGATATATTAAGTTCCTTGATTTAAATGCACAATTTTGTTTCCATGGCAACACAATCCTCGTGAATTTGAAATTAGTGGAATTTTGGAGTTTTTTGTTGCTAGGCAACGCACACACTCAATGTTCACCTAAACATTAACAAACTTAGTCAGCACCCTAGATAAGCAGCGTATTTGCGTAAATACGCAATTAAAATCATCAAAAAAGCAATTAAAGTGAAATGTGTGCGTACCGAAAAGCAATTCTAACGATCGGTATGCAATTACATGCGATGTCATTGCGTACCATTTGGTCCATTTCGTTTCCATTCGGCTAATAAACAAATACCAGTCGGGTATTGATTTTATTTTTACTAGCGAGCGCGCAATATACTCCAGTTTTATGAAAATATCGGTGCCCAGTCCAGTATTTCGCGGAAAAACAATAATATGAAAGTGAAACTTTGCAAAGTATACACGCTCGAATATGTCAACAAGCTTCAGGAACAATAAAATCCGCGAGTTTGATACTTTAGAAAGGCAGACAATGGATGTGAATAAATATGCAAGCACATTCCCGATGGCTTCATGCAATAAGAAAAGGTGTAGTCACAGAAAAAAAACGTGGCTTAAAAGAATATGAAAATACGCAATTGTTTTTGCAAGTACGCAATTGAGGATAACCAGGTTGCGTAAGTACCCAATTGACCCAAAAGCTTATCTAGGGCGCTGCTTAGTGTAATAAAAAGACAATATGATATATGTTATTCAAATAAGTCGCAAATATGCCTTTCACAAAAACTATCAAGCACACAAGCTTTTTAAAGACATACAATAAATTCCTGGTGGCTGAGATCGTGAACGCACCCCTCTGACTGACGATCTTCAGTTGCCTAGCAACCATAAAAGAAGCTTCATTAGGGTATTTTTTTAGGGTTAAAACATCTATGACATATTATACTTATAGAACATAATCACATTGGTTGTCTACAATACCAAACTAAAATGTTATGAGGTAGGGCTCAGTTATTTTTGACTAACCCTCGTAGTTTGTCTAATTGACAGAAATCGTTGTAAGAGTGCAGCTGCTGCACTCTAAAATAGTCTCATACATGTAGCTTTCATCCATGATTTCCCATTGTAAATACCTCTTATTCATCCATAAACTGCTATGACATAGACTTCCAAGGCTGAGCATTTCATTAAGGTTCCAATGCAGGCAAAATATATATACAAGCTGGATGGACAACTATGTTCTGGAACTTTCAAGGCTGGTTCCAACACACTTGTATCGTCACATCATACAGCTGCTTGTTAAAGCAAGCATAAATGGACCTTTTTTCATCCCCATATCAACTATTGATCTCTGCATAAGTATTCTTAGGGACTTAGGATAGTGTTTTTCAGGGGACTGAACACATACACATGTACATGTTTGCAGGGTGGCATATATTCTGCTCGACTATTCATTGTTAAGTCCAATCCAGAAAATCCAAAAGCGAGATATTTCGTAAGGCTCTATGACAATAAATAACATTCTTTTAAAGATGACGTTTGGTGGACATCTTGGATTTGGTTATTTGAGACTACGTTCAGAATAGTTCCCGCATACCTGAAAACACCTTAAAAGACATATTTTATAATTTTCCATGGCGTACAGTGAGTTAAAAATATTTTGCTTAAGATTGCGTCAGGCGACCTTCTTGGATATGGTTATTCCAGGTCCTCGCAATGCAAAAATACATACAGAATTGGATTTCTCGTACCAGAAAACTACTAAAATGACATATTGTACAACATTCAGTGGCAATCATTTAGAAAAGTCTGGCAGCCATCTCGGATATGGTTATTTGGGGACCTCAAAATGCAAAACTACTTGCAGAAATGGATTCCTCATACCAGAAAACCTCTAAAATGGCATATTGTACAACATTCTGTGACAATTAGTTAAAAAGTTAGTTTTCTAAGATGCCGTCTGGCAGCCATCTTGGATTTATGCAAATTTCGGGAGTTGCCCAAAGTTGCCATTCTGGCAACCAAGCTAGAATAGTTTTAGAACATCTCTAAAGTGCAAAGAAACAAAAAAACTTCATTGTACTCGACATTTCTAGGTTAATGTATAGGACATATAGGAGTGTCAAATGGACTATACTGTTGATTTTCATAGTGGATCTGTATCTTCTAAAAATGGTTTGTAAAATACTTTCAGAGACTTGTGATGTATGTTTTCAGGTCTGATAGAGGATGTGTATATTTTCCCTGTTAGTATCAGCTATGAGAAAATTCCAGATGGAAACTTCAATGATGAACAAATGGTAAGAATTTCAGGATCATTGGTCCAGTTACGCAAATTTTTTGAGGGTGAATAGTGATTTTTTCCTCGTCTTTCAGTTTAAATGTGTGTTTTGGATGCTCAAAAGAACCTCATATATTTTGGTTGAGAAACAAGAAAAAATGATTTTCAATTACGCACTCTGATCTGGAGGCCTGGGATCCACACTGTTTCATGCAACTGTAAGCATCAGCATAGTCTGATCAGCACCTTTGTTGGTCACCTTCTAGAAAGTTTTATAGTTATACCCCCCGCAAACTTTGTTTGTGGTGGGTATACTATTTTCACGTCCGTGCGTGCGTGTGTGCGTGCGTGCTTCCGTCCATCCGTCCGTAACGTTTAGTTTTTTTAATATCTTGAAGAGTCATTGCTGGATTTTCATCAAACCTTGCAAACATGTTCATATATGCAAGACAAATACTTTAGACAAAAAGTAAGGGCTAGGGGCCAATTCTATTAGGGTTATTTCCCTTTGTAGTTCTAAATGGCTTTTAATATAGGGTTTTATGCTTATGCTATTATAGGCCATACACGGGCCAATCAACTCCTACCGACAGTCATTAAATCACTTCTTCTGCCAAAAATTACTTATCTTTTGATAGTTTTACCCAAGCCTGAAATCACACTTAAACAAGAAATTAATACGCTATTTTATGACTTCCTGTGGAAAGGCAGAGCAAAAATAAAACAGTCTGTAGTGGTTAAACAATGTTTTGAAGGAGGATTAAAAATGGTGAATTTATTTGCGTTTGAGCAGGCACTTAAAATAACTTGGATAAGAAGAATGTTACAGGATGATAGCAAATGGCAACTATTTATAAAAAACAAGATATCTATGAACACACTATTTTCCTGCGGCTCAGATTATATGAAAAAAATATAACTAATCTTAAAAATGAATTTTTGAAGGAGGTGTTAAAAGCCCTTTTAAAACTACAAACGGTGTTGGAGGTAGATAATGGAAAAGGAAAAGCTGACCATATACCTATCTTTTATAATAAATTCCTTCATACTGCAAATGAAGGATTCTTTTACAAATCCTGGTTTAATAATGGTGCGAAATATATCACTGATTTAATGGATAGTAATGGTAACTTTATCAAATATGAGGAATTTGTGGAAGGGACAGGTGTACAATCAAATTTTATACAATTTACAGGTGTTATCGCATGCATAACAAAATTCATGAAAGAAAATATGGTAAAAATTGAATAGAAACAAGGACCAATATTCCCTTCACTAATTGAGGTAATACAAACACAGAAAAACGGATCACAAAATATCTACTTAATTTGAATAAAAACGATGATATCCCTACAGGTAAAATTAAATGGAATCAAATATATGAAATACCAGATCATTCATGGGTATATATCTATAAATCACCATATCAGCTAACAAAGTGCACCAAACTTAGATGGTTCCAAACATCAATTAATCATAGGATACTGCCGACCAACCACTTATTAAATAAGATGAATATTTCAGACGATCCCAAATGTACTTTTTGCGGAGAGGAAAATGAAACCATTTCACATCTGCTCTGGAACTGTTCACACACAAAAGCATTCATTACAGAGTTAACAAAGCAGTTCCAATATAAATCAATTATATTAGACCTAAATGAAAAAAAGTTTATCTTAAGTCTTTATCCAAACATTATGCCGGAAATAATACAGCTCTTAATGTTAATAGTCAAATACTATATATACATGTGCAGAAATAATAATGTGCAATGAATTTTAAAGTTTATAAATTATATGTTAAGACATTCTATCAGACTCAAAGAGAGATTGCTTTAAGTAATAATGATATTGACAACTTTCAAAAAAAATGGTACCGATACCAATGGTTAATAGTGTAATCCTGTTGAGCAAGAATTTTATACATAATTATCGGTATCAAATAATAAAAAACTGAGAATAACAGTCCACCCCACATAATGATTATTTATAGCGCAAGCCAATCAAAAACTAACTATGAAGGCAACGAAAGCAACCCTGCAAGACTGATCACAATAAATATATATAATTTTTGTTTTTGTTTTTTTTCGTTGCTGTAAGTATACCATAATTACCATTGAATAATTATCATCAGTATATATATATATATATTATATATTTCATGTCATTGTGTCGTTGTATGAAAGGAAGAATGAATGAGCTAGTTGCATGATCAAAAATCTTGGTATGCTACCCTGGGCTACTAAGGTCTAATTGTTACAGGGCAGTACTTAATAAATTAACAGACAAAAAAAACAAACTCCTACCACAGCTTTTGATGGAACAATTTGATACTTATCCTATACAATGTAGACACATTGAACATATGCATGAAGGAGTTTGGTTCAGAAAAAATAATTTTTGACAAAATGACAGCTGTGAGAACTTTGACAATTTTTCCCTAATAGGGCTTTTGTATATGCATAGAGGGTGCCTTCATGGGCAGATCAACTCCTACCACAGCTTTTGATGGAGTAATTTAATACTTTGCCTATACCATGTAGACACATTGAACATATGCATGAAGGAGTTTGGTTTAGAAAAAATAGTTTTTGACAATATGACAGCTGTGAGAACTTAGACAATTTTTCCCTAATAAGGCTTTTGTATATGCCTAGATGGTGCCTTCATGGGCCGATCAACTCCTACTACAGCTTTTAATGGAGCAATTTGATACTTTTCCTATACAATATAGACACATTGAACATATGCATGAAGGAGTCTGGTTGAAAAAATTTTTTTTGACAAAATGACAGCTATGAGAACTTTGACAATTTTCCCTTATAAGGCTTTTGTATATGCATGGATAGTGCCTTTATGGGCCGCTCAACTTCTACCACAGCTTTTGATGGAGCAATTTGATACTTTGCGGATACAATGTAGACACATTGAACATATGCATGAAGGCGTTTATAATTTTTAGTTGCACAGATTCTAATGAAATTTTCTTTTCAAAACTAAGGTCTGCTGGTTTGAACTATAACTTGCCAAGTTTTTTCACTGAATCTTACTGTGTGGGGGTATCTAATAAGCATTGCTAATTGACTTTTTTTCATTTAGCATGCTGTAGGCCAAAATTGAATATTCTAACTAGTCTCTGTAGCTGAGCAGGCTGGCTACTTGGTCAGGAGCCCTGAGAGGTTTTCTCGTGTCTAAGTCCAAATGGAATAGAGCTGCCTAATAAATAGTCAGAGAAAACCTAAGGGGATGTTGCATAATAATATTTATACCCACTGCAAACTTTGTTTGCAGTGGGTTTACTGTTTTCACATTGTCCGTGTTGCTGTCCGTCCGTATCGTTTTGTTATCTTAATATCTTGAAGAGTCATTGCTGGATTTTCATCAAACCTTGCAAACATGTTCATATATGCAAGGCAAATACTTTAAACAAAAAAGTAAGGGCTAGGGGCCAATTCTATTAGAGTAATTATACCCCCCGCAAACTTTGTTTGCGGAGGGTATACTGTTTTCATTATACTGCCCACAAATTTTGTTTGTGATGGGTATACTGTTTTTACTTTGTCTGTGTGTGCGTGCGTGTGTCCATCCGTCTGTAACGTTTTGTTTCCTTAATACCTTGAAGAGTCATTGCTGGGTTTTCATCAAACCTTGCAAACATGTTCATATATGCAAGACAAATACTTTAGATAAAAGAGTAAGGGCTAGGGGCCAATTTTATTAGAGTTATTTCCCTTTTTAGTTCTAAATGGCATTAAATATAGGGTTTTATGCTTATGCTATTAAAGGCCATACACGGGATGATCAACTCCTACCACAGTTTTTGATAGAACAAACTGATACTTTTCCTATACAATGTAGACATGGGCCGATCAACTCCTACCACAATTTTTGATGGATTGATTTGATACTTTGCCTATACAATGTAGACACATTTGACATATGCATGAAGGAGTTTGGTTCAGAAAAAATAATTTTTGACAAAATGACAGCAGTGAGAACTTGAAATTTTTCGCTAATAAGGCTTTTGTATATGCATAGATGGTGCCTTCATGGGCCGATCAACTCCTACCACAGCTTTTGATGTAGCAATTCAATACTTTGCCTTTACTATGTAAACACATTGAACATATGCATGAAGGAGTTTGGTTCAGAAAAAAATATTTTTGACAAAATGACAGCTGTGAGAACTTAGACAATTTTTCCTAATAAGGCTTTTGTATATGCATAGATGGTGCCTTCATAGGCCGATCAACTCCTACTACAGCTTTTGATGGAAAAATTTGATACTTTGCCTATACAATGTAGACATATTGAACATATGTATGAAGGAGCTTGGTTCAGAAAAAATAATTTTTGATAAAATGATAGCTGTGAGAACTTAGACAATTTTTCGCTAATAAGGCTTTTGTATATTCATATATGGTGCCTTCATGGGCCTATCAACTCCACAGCTTGTAATGGAGCAATTTGATACTTTGCCTGGACAATATAGACACATTGAACATATGCATGAAGGAGTTTGGTTCAGAAAAAATAATTTTTGATAAAATGATAGCTGTGAGAACTTAGACAATTTTTCGCTAATAAGGCTTTTGTATATTCATATATGGTGCCTTCATGGGCCTATCAACTCCACAGCTTGTAATGGAGCAATTTGATACTTTGCCTGGACAATATAGACACATTGAACATATGCATGAAGGAGTTTGGTTGAAAAAAAGATTTTTTGACAAAATGACAGCTGTGAGAACAGACAATTATTCAATAATAAGGCTTTTGTATGTCGGCTAAAACAAGATCAGATAGGGACAAGTTGTGTCACTTTTGGTCAAAAATGAAGTTGCAGGAATCACAAAACAAGCTTTTTCTTTTCATAGCTTCATATCTTGTGCATTTAATTCTAGAAGGTTTTTGTCAAAGTCTGCTTCATTAAAAAGTTACAGCATTTGAATCAATCTTAGGTGGCAGATCTACGGACACTACAGACTAAAGCATAACATAATTGTATCTTTTTAATTATTGGCACAAAACAACGATTATACCATGCAGAACTTCACACAAGTATTGGTGCCCTTGGATACCACTCAATATTTTATTTACAAAGATGGTTTCTTTAAATTTTAGCACAAAAGAAACAAGGCTATGAAAATGCTTAAATTTAGTAAACTTTCTAAATTTATTTTTTTAAGGAATTGAACTTTCAGAAACAAGTAAACCTCTTAACTTATCACATGATTTCAATTCTTAACAACAAAGTTGTTTAACATAGCCTCTGTCGTCAAGTTGTGTGGAAATCAAGTTCAGTCTTAGTGTGCAATATTTTCTACGGACACTACAAAATTGGTAACAGATGAAAAGTGCAATTTGAAAGTGAAAGATACAATGTTCCCCCTATTAATTAGTTTGGGATAAACAGCAGGCCCTTGAAATAGTTGAAAAAAATAAATGACTTTAAATTTTACAAATTTGCCTGATAAATATAATGAAATAAGTATCAGTTAGGGAAATTACAAATATGGTAAAATTAGCCTGTGTTATATGCCTAAACCATTTTACTGGTTAGAGGAAATATAATACAATATAAACCACTGTTTAGAACTTGTTCCAAGCTTTCTGAAAATGTATAATATTACTATGTTTTGATTTAATATAGCAAAAATACAATCCTAAATACACCTAAAAAGTAGGAATTTTTCAATGTTTTGCTGTTTCATTTTGAATTTGTTAAATTCTGAAAATTTGTATTTGAAATATGTGTGATAGAATCATAATTTTTAAAAAAGAAACCTTTAATTTCACATATAAGCCAACATAAAATAAACATAAAAAATGTGTAGGCTAAGCGCAGTTATTTTAAGCATTTTTTAAAAATATGCCTGAAGAGTTATACATTTTTGGTTTTCTTAAGAATTAACTTTGCTTCACGGAGCCTGTTGCCACTTGGTCAGTCACAAGTATGCATATTTTTTGCAATTTATTGAAGCTATGGGCATGTTTCTTTGTAACAAATTCAACCACCAACGATGAAGTGTCTTTGCCAGTATTTTTTTTCATCACTTTAGAAATGCACTGTTTGGTAGTGGTAGTGTCCGTAGATCACATATCATTGCATCTAGCAGATTGCTGTAATTGAAGATTAATTAACATGTTTCTGCTAGTTTCTATTTCAGAGACTGGCACTGATAAAGAAATGCACTGCTTTTTCATTTGTTTTTCACCAGCACTTTTGATATGAGCGGTCAAAGTCTGTCTGTAGAATGTAGTGTCCGTAGATCACACAAATAAATGTCATAAAAATACAAAAACATGTCATAATGGCCCATGTTTTTATGTGTATTTATGACTTCCAACCAAATAAATAGTATGTAAATCAGTATTTTGGCAATTATTACCTAATATGTGAATGGAAGAGGTTCTAAAGGACATATTGCTTCAGAACCATGTGTACATCTTTCATTCACAAATTAGACAAATCTAACCCAAATTCTGATTTACATACTATTTATTTGGTTGCAATTAATAAATACAATCTAAAAATATGGGCCATTATGACATATTCTGTTATTTTTTTAACATTGAAAAGTGCGATCTACGGACACTACGTTCTACGGACAAACTTTGGTCGCTCATATCACAAACACTGCTGAAAGACAACTGAGGAAGCAGACCTTTTTTTAATCAGTGCCACTCAATGAAACATAAAATAGCAAAAACATGGTCACTAATCTTCTAATACAGCAATATGCTAGTTGCAAATATGTGATCTACGGACACTACCTGAAACAGTGTAGTTCTAAACTGATGAAAACATTACTGAAAAAGACATTTCATTGGTAGCGGTTGTATTTGTTACAGAGATACATGCCCATAGCTTCAGCAAATTGCAAAAAATTATGCATACATGTGACCAAACAAGTGACAACAATACAGCAAAGTTAAATCTTAAGAAAAGCCAAAATGTATAACGCTTCAAGCATTTTTTTGAAAAATGCTTCAAATTACTGCGCTCCGCCTGCACATTTTTTATGGTTATCTTACATTAGCTCATATGTAAAATTTAAGATTTCTTTTTGAAAAAATATGTTTCTAACACACATTTTTGAAATACAAATTTTCAAAATTTAACAAATTTGAAATGACACGGCATAACGTTGAAAAACGCCTAATTTTTAGGTGTATTTTGGATTTTAGTTTTGCTATATTAAATCAAAACATTGTAATGTTATACATTTTCGGAAAGCTTGGAGCAAGCTCTAAACAGTGGTCTATATTGTATTATATTCCCTCTAAGCAGGAAAATGCTTTAGGGGTATAACATAAGCTCATTTCAAAATCCCTATCTGATCTTGTTTTAGCCGATATGCATAGATGGTGCCTTCATGGGCCGATCAACTCCTACCACAGCTTTTGATGGAGCAATTCCATACTTTGCCTATACAATGTAGACACATTGAACATATGCATGAAGGAGTTTGATTCGGAAAAAATAATTTTTGACAAAATTACAGCTGTGAAAACTTAGACAATTTTTCCCTAATTAGGCTTTTGTAAATGCATAGTGACTTCATGGGCCGATCAACTCCTACAATAGCTTTTGATGGAACAATTTGATACTTTGCCACATTGAACATATGCATGAAGTATTCTGTTTCAGAAAAAGTAATTTTTGACAAAATGACAGCTATGAGAACTTAGACAATTTTTCACTTATATGGCTTTTGTATATGCATGGAGCAATTTGATACTTTGCAGCTACAATGTAGACATATGGAACATATGCATGAAGGAGTTTGGTAAGGAAAAATAATTTTTGACAAAATGACAGCTGTTAGAACTTAGACAATTTTCCCCTAACAAGGCTTTTGTTTATGCATAGATGGTGCCATCATGGGCTGATCAACTCCTACCACAGCTTTAGATGGGGCAATTTGATATGTTGCCTATACAATATAGACACATTGAACATATGCATTAAGGAGTTTGGTTCGAAAAAATAATTTTTGATAAAATGACATCTATGAGAACTTAGATTATTTTTCCGATATAAACTTTGACATATAGAGCTTTCAGGTGTGAATAATTTTGTGTATTTGATCTTAACAAATGCTCCAGATTGCAAGCTTTAAGATCATTTGCACAGATTCTACTGAAATCTTGTTTTCACAGATTCTACTGAAATCTTTTTTTCTAAACTAGGGTCTGCCGGTTTGAACTATCATTTGCCAAAGCTAAGTTTTTTCACTGACTCTTACTGTGCGGGGGGTATCTAATAAGCATTGCTTATTGACTTTTTTCATTTCTATAGGACAAATGTTAAATTGTTTATTTTCCCCTGCAGGGTCTTCCTAAGAAGAGTGAGTCATTCTTTGTTGCTATGAAGGGGATCTGGAGTGTCCTCAAAGGTCACTATGGAAGTGTCAGGATGAACTTTGCTCAGCCATTCTCCCTAAAGGTAAGACTCCTTAACCTTTAACCCTTTACTCCATAATAACACCTTTTGACGCCTTTGAAATATAATGTTTTTGAAAATATTATGGAAAATGAAGCATTTGCTCCTTAGGAGCAATTGCTCCATTTTCCATAGTATTTTCAAATTTTTCAAAACTTTACTTAATTTTTATTGATTTTTTTTCAATGATATCTAATAATAGAAAATGAGGTTATGATCTAAAAATAGTGTATGGAGTAAAGGGTAAAAGCACTCAAAACTTGAAGCAGACAATATTTATTCCGCCTTCCTGATTCTAACTATTTCACTATTTTTGTAAAGTGTGCAATATGGAAGCTTAAAAGAGGATGCATGTGGCATTTTATTACTGGTTAAAATATTGCTGCCTGAGAGAGTGCTATTTGTAAACTAGCAACAACATCTAATACTGTAACAGGTCATTAACCCTTAAAGCGCCACCTATAATTTGCAGCAGACGACAATTTCAAATTTTGCCGCTTTTTCAAAAATAACAAATAAGGCATGATATTTCATGAGAATCGTCTGCTTGCAGATGATTCTCATGAAATATCATACTTTATTTTTTTCGAAAATTGGGAAAGATGTCTCAAAATTTGTTGTCTGCTGCAGTCGTGATTGGCGCTTTAAGGGTTAAGTCCTTGGTGGGCCTAGATAATGCAATAGTAGGTTTACTAACAAGATAGAACAGAAAAAATATTTTCAGCCTAAACTTCTATTTCAGAGACTGGATTTTTTTTGTATCAAAAATGGCTGAAAATACGGAAAATAGACAGAAAACTACACTCTCTAAGGTTGGGTGACCACAATGCAAGTTGTTCTTTCCCGATAGCATTATTCACTTTCCAATGCAGGCAATCCAGTAAAATTTTTACAGCCCTGCATATTCCAGTTAATATGTTAAAAAGGCTCACTCTTTCATCCTTTATTTTCAGGAGTATTTACAATCTAGTCAATTGGTGCCCAGTCCGAGAGGCTCTGACACCTCACTGGACGTAACCCCTTCCTCGTCTCCCCCAATGATGTCACGCCTTGACAGCAGTGTGTCACTGTATTGTAGCGATGTTAATATTGAAGATCAACGAAGAACTATTCACAGACTCGGAGAGCATATTGTACACAGTAAGAGATTCTAGCAGACTCACTAGGATCAAGTTTAACCTTTTCACATGGGTGGAAGTTTTCAGGATTATTCCTGAATTCAGAATTTTGAGGCTGACTTTCCACAGAAAGTCAGCCTCAAAATGCTGAATTAGGGAGATCATAATAGCTTCTCTGATTTATTTTCAGTCTGTTAATGGACAATTAACCATTTAAACTTGAAATTGTAAATTTTTAGTGGGCATACTGCAAGTTTTAAGATTGGAGCTTGGAAAGTTCAGGATTTTGGAAATTTTGAACTTTCACTCATGTTTTCATTCTGGATACAGGTTAATAGTTACTTTGGCAGTGAAGACCCAGATAAAATGCATCATTTCATTAGGGTCTGCACTGTTTTGCTAAGATGTAAACACTGGTCAGGGGCGGAAATATATCAAAATTTAGAAAAAATTGGCTTGGTACCCTTAAAATACTAAATGGACAAATGCATGCTCACAGTATGTAAACTGAAATAAACATCCTGTACCCGTTCCTTCTAGCTCTTGCCTTATAAACATGAATAACAACACTCGTGCGTTACCAGTAGTTGGAAAAATGTGTGTATTTAGGTACATGTACACATTTCGATTTATATTGTTAGCGATACAGACAATACACATACAAACAAGGTAAGAAAAGTCATTTTATCTATTTTATTCCATGATTTTAACGGTTTCCTCCTTTGCATTTTGCTTTGTAAAAAAACGACTTGCTCACAATCAGAGCCGTTCTGTGCCGAAAACAAGCTTAAATGCCAGTTTGCATGGTTTTAGTGGAATTAGCAATCACATGTGTACATGGTTACATGGTTGTAACTGTAAAAGTTACTAAGATCTATAGAAAAATGAATTTAAATAGGTGGACCCTCGCAATGTCAGCTGTACCAACAAATCTCACATCACAATTTCCGACAACTGGTTACGCACGAGTGCTGTAATTCATATTGATAAGGAGAGAGCTAGGAGGAACGGGTACAGGATGGGATGTTTACTTCAGTTTACATACTGTGATGCTTGTATGTATGGGAAAATCCACCAGAATGAAAAGGGTTATGACATCATCCTTCTACACTATAGTTTTGGCAAATCTGAGAGCAGATAATAATATTAAAGCCTATCATGACTGACTTGTATCCTGTTTCATAGGTCCAGATAAAAAAAAAACGAGTGTAAAATTGTGAATATTTTCTTTATATCCGTCAGTTTAAAAAAAAAATTATACACACAATATGTTTTGGTTGAGAAATAACAAAAATTCAGCTTTTAGGGTGCACTAGAGTCAAAGATTAATATGATTCTCTGTGCTCCAAACCTCTTGAAATTGGAAGCACATATGCATGGCCATGCCTACCATGCCATTAAGATATCTCGAAAATTGTTAGTTTTGTCTTCTTTGCAATAGCACTTAGTTTAACTCATGATAACATCTCAACATGAGTTAAAAATGATGCCTGGATGAAATTACCAACTCAAATAAAATGATAAACTATTACACGTAGGTCATTTAACTTGGTCTGACAGCTTATTGAGGATACTGTGTGGGTTATTTCATTCACTTTTGGCAAAAGTCTGAAGAACATGCCCAGGGTTATGGCCCTTGTTAAAAGAAGAGCACCTCTTATGGCAATATGGTAAGTGTACATTGTTTTACAAACACAATTTCTTGATTCATTTGTTTTCAGCATGTGTTCATTCTTCACCAGTGATGTGTACCAGCCTGCTGGCATTTTTGTTGCTCACAAAATACAGACAGGTAAGTCAGCCCCATTTCTTTTCTTAATCTAAACTCTTTGCATACTGGGTAATTTTAAACTCCTTTTGGTTTGAAATTAATTTTTAAATCCTCCAGGAATACCATCAGAGTGTCCAACAATTTGGATTAAGTTCAAGGTTGGGTGGTTGAAACCCCCCTCCGGTTTTAACAAGGGATTTTAACCGGTTAAAACCGTTCTGGTCGATACTCCCAAAAGTGGTCAATACTGGTCAATATGAGTCAGAGTGGCCGATTGGGAATTTTTAAGTGGTTCTTTTAGCTATGTACTAGATATTTGTTCAGGTATTAATATGTTCTCTTCATAAACATTCTGTTGGCCGTGTCTAGATCTAGTGAGTTCATGGATTGTTCCAGGAATCTGTTAAAAAAAGCCAGTGAGTACGATCAGGAAATATCACAATCACACACTCCAGACCAACCCACAGCACTGTAAAAAAAGAACCACAGAACAATAACAATCACAAGACACCAGGAAGACAAACAAAGTAATCTTCCCCAGATAATTGCAAAAGGAAAAAGGACACAAAGCACTGCACAGACATTTTGTCAGGCTGTATCTGGGTCCAAACTGTTAGCTAAAGTTATATTGCCATTTCATTGCCACTACTGGGAAAGAGTTTAAGAGCCAATTCTCATTGCAGCAGACAATATATTTTGTGATATTTTTCGTGATTTTCTTGGATAATAAGGGTTATATAGTTGCATTTTTAATTTAGATATTCAGAGAAAGTTACAGGATGAGTAAGTACATATGTCAATATTTTCTACATAAAATAGAAGGCATGCAAAGAAAAAATGATATCTGACTGACCTTTGTGTTTTAGCTGAAAGGAAAGGAAATGAGCCAAATAGTGACCAGTGACATTGCATTATTCACAGAATTTGTTTGACAGTATGCAAGCATTTAAACCTTATGCCTCTTGTTCTTATTACTCAACTATTATGTATGTTTTAGGGAGGTAGTTTTAAAGAGATAGTGAGAGAATATACCTGGCTACGTGAGGAGGTACTGGTGAGGAAGAGAGATGTTGGTTTCTCTCCGAGTTCCTGCCTAGAAGAGGTTGTACATTATGCCTGTTGTTTGCTTGGATCCAACATTGTGCAGAGAAAGTGAGTATCTATCAATCACAGGTTTAGATAGACAAAATCTTTACGGGTAAAATTGTAAATAATTTCTTACGCATCAGTTTTAGCATATGTTTTGGGTGCTCAAAAGAACCGTCTCATTGAGACGGTTCTTTTGAGTACCGACAACATATCTTTTGGTTGAGAAATAAAAAAAAATATTTTTTGTTACGCACTCTTAACTAAAGGCCTGAATCAGTATTACAGGATTTTATCTAAAGTGTCAAATTTAAATCTGTAATGCACAGCCTGAGTGTGCAGCAATGCACAACTTTGTCATGGTAACCCTTTTCATTCTAGATACCGGTAAACAGGTACTTTGGCAAACAGTGAAGACCTAGATGAAATGCCACATAAGGTGTCATTTTATCAGAGTTTGCACTGTTTGCTAAATACATCATTTTATGAGAAGTGTGGTGGCTCAGTGGTAGAGTCCTTGACTCCAGATAGAGGGGTTGAGGGTTCCTTGAGCAGGACACTTTATTCTCTTCTAAGTTCTAGTTCAACCCAGGAAGACCCGTCCCGACATAACTGAAAAATTGTTGACCAGGACGTTAAGAATCAAATGACAAACAAACATTGTTTTATAGAAATTTTGACTAGCAACCCCTTAAAATATAAAAGAATCTGCCAGCATATTGATTCACACTCATCGCCTGCCTTGCTAGAGCAAATACCTAGTGGATTTTGCTGAATCTTATAGTACTGCAAATATCAAGGCGCTGAGAGGGAGTTTAGGTGCCCTCTCTGTTAACAAGTTGAGTCATATACCAAAGTTACAGCCAATATCTGCGATTTATGAAAACCAATGATGTCGCATTTGGTCCTGTGTACTTATCGAGTTATCTGCCCTTGAAATACCCCACCCACTTTTTAAGCCTGAGAAGCAATAATTATGCTAAAAGGAAAAATAATTGAAATTAATGAAACGGATCCACATTTTTTACATATTTTCTTGTTGCAGATACTTTTAAGTATATAATAGGAAATTTTGACAACAAAATAATGTCTATAATTATATTTCCTGACATTTAAAGTACAAAATTTAGGTTTAAAAACTGGCAGAAAAAAATGATCTTCCAATTTTAACCAGACTTTCTATTTATTCGGTCCAAAGTTTCAAAATCACATTTCCATAGCGAGACCAAAACCTTTGCTACGTAAGTATTGTAATAGTTACCTAGTACAGCAAGTTTAAATGCCCCAAAATGGCACAGAGAGCATGTAGGTACCCCACCCACTTTTTAAGCTGGAGAAGTGATTATTGTGCTAAAATGAAAACCAATTGTGGTTGTTAAAATTGATCGGCAATTTTTGCATATTTTCTTTCAAAATATACTTTCAGATATGTAGTAGGCATATTTCATCACACAATCATGTTTTCAACAATATCATCTTACATTCAAAGTACACATTTATTTCTAGAAAATGCGCCAGAAAAAATGCTATTCCTATTTTAACCAGACTCTCCTTTAATTCTATCCAAAATTTCGAAGTCACATTTTATAGCGACACAATAATTTGTGCTACATTAAGTTATAAAATTTACATATGATAGCAAGATCAAATGTCCCAAGGGTCATGGAGAACATAGAAGTACCCCACCAGCTTTTTATGCATAAAAAAAGAAATTCCTATTTCTTATCATTGTGGATTTTTTTAAAAGGACCTTCTTGTACCTTTTAAAATATATAAATGGATCAGTATTTTGCGTACAAAAATAGATTTATATGACCTTGACCTCAATGTCATTCTAGAGGGCTTGAGTTCCTCTCCATTATCTCTTGGACAATATTTTTACAAGATTTAACTCGAAATCTTATGGGTCAATTTAAGATATGCAAATGGGTAATTAATGTGCTCTTCTTGTTACAGATTTATGTTTGTTTTGTTATCAGAGAGACTTCAGTTTGTCTCTTTCTGACAATAATCAAGCTGATGTTGTTGCAGCATTGAACTCTAAATCAAAATGATCCTTATTTCAAACAAATGGTAAGTCAAATATATCCCCTTAAACCTCAGTTAAATAAGGCAAATACCTTTGATACTGAAGCCCTCTTTTCGAACTTGGACCTGTCTATAACAAATGGCATAGTTTTTGAACTAGCTAAGGACCTCTGACACTTTGATAGGGTATCTGCCTATTTTTCAGATGCTTCAAATATTTTCCCTACTCATAAGATACCGCTGGTATTCTTTTGAATAGGATGCTTGATGTATTAGGAACGAATTAAGGTTATAATTAGACTGACAGAACCCTACGACAAAACAGGAGACGCTACCAAAGGGGGTAGGGGTTGCAAAATTTGACTTCACCAAAACATTTAGAAATCAATTATTTTCACGTGTAAGGGTATTTCTCATCAATCCTTGATTATAAACCACAGTGAAAGTATTTTAAAGTCCAAAATCATGAGCATTTTAATGATTATTTTTGTTGTTGTTTTTTCTTTCTGATTTGTTAAGAAATATTTTGAAGTGCAACTGTAGTCCATATTCAACCTTGATGACAATGTATTTACCTGGTGCAATATTATGCAGCAATGTAATATAACCATTCATCCATGCATAAAGTACACCAAGTCAATGGCCATGTAGTTTATGTGTATTGGGTAGATACAGTATATGTGCAAAATAATCTACCAACAGAATTTAGTAAAAGGACAATTTTCATAATCTAAAGAAAATATGCTAAAACGTTGTAATATTTCATGACTAATGGGTTATGAAAAGGAAGCTTACTTGTACTTATTATTTCATTATACTGGAAAAAAGATTTTCAAGAGAGCACACCAAAAATCCAAATGCTAATGATCTGGCCTGCCCAGACGTCACATTTTGGGCTGTGTGATATCATTCCCCCCCGAGTCCCAGCTAGCTTTTCACATATATTATGTAAAATATGAGAACACACTTACGTGCAAAAGGATTAGTTGGGACTCGGGGGGGAATGATGTTTTAAAAATATTTTTCTATTTCCTATATGTATAATACAAAAAGTGACCATTTTAGCCCCAAAATAAAGCCGTACATTTATGGAAATAGGAAATCAAATGCAAAATCATAAAATAGAGACCAACAGCAAGCTTATATATGAAGATGGAAGCATTTGATCGACTTTAATTTTTATCAAAATAATAGGCAGCGATACACTGTGATTCCCATTACCACCGTCAGAGGTCCTTTCTCATTTCTTGATGAATGTTTCTAGCTTCCCTTCCTATGGTGTATATATTTCGTAACTTATTCATTTTGCGCGAGTTTGTTCTAATGTTGGTAACTTCAACGAAGAAACCATTTTTTTTAATTCTAATTATGTTTATACCCTAAAATAAGTCTTAAAATGGTTTAGGGTAGGTAACTATCAAGGGCAATAACTCTGTAAGTATGCAAGTCCGAAACTGACATCATAGAGTTTCTGAAACTAGGAATGTTAACGAACAATTTGGTATATAACACTACTTGTTGACAGAGAGGGCACCTAAAAGTCTTTAAGGAGACGACTTGAGCTCTCGTTTCTCTGTACTGCAAATATCAAGGCATTGAGAGGGAGTTTAGGTGCCCTCTCTGTCAACAAGCTGAGTCATATACCAAAGTTACAGCTAATATCTGCGGTTTATAAAAAACAATGATGCGCATTTGGTTCAGTGTACTTATCGAGTTATTTGGCCTTGAAATACCCCACCCACTTTCAAAGCTTGAGAAGCGATTATTATGTTAAAAGGAAAACAAATTATGACTTATGAAACGGACCCACAGTTTTTTGCATATCTTTTGTTGAAGATACTTTTAGATGCATGATAGACAAATTTCATCACACATGAAGTCTATAATTATATTGGCAGGCATTTAAAGTACATAATTTATGTTTAAAAACGGTCAGAAAACAAATGCTCTTCCAATTTGACCAGACTTTATATTAATTCGGTCCAAAATTTCAAAGTCACATTTCTATAGCGAGACCATATCCTGTGCTACATAAAAATATAACTTTTACCTATGATAGCAAGTTCAAATGCCCCAAAAAAGCATGGAGAACATGAAAGTACCCCACCCACTTTTTAAGCTGTAAAAGTGATTATTGTGCTAACATGAAACTAATTGTTATTGTTAAAACAAATTCGTACATTTTGCACATTTTCTTGTAACAAATACTTTCAGATGTGTTATAGGCGAGTTTCACCACAAAATTAGGTTTGTATCTATATCAGCTGACATTCAAAGTACAACACTTAAATTACGTTTAAAAAGCCAGAAAAAATGGCAGTCCAATTTAAAACATACTCTACTTTAAAGCTGCATACTCTGTAACTATGAACATTTTTCGAAAAATTTTATTTTCTTTTTAAATCATTTGTAAAAGTAGAATTAAGCTATGTTTTCACAATAAAAATGTTCAATACAGCTGAAAACTGCATGGAAAAGTGAATTTTCTTATCAAATAGGTGTGTTTTTCTCTTGTTGGTAATTATTTGCGTCCCTCCAATAATTCTAGACCGTTGAATTTTAACATAAATGCAGTTGTTTTGATAGTGATAACTTGTTAAGATTTACGAAAATGGTAAAATGTTTGCCTGAATTTGAGTATTTTTACTGTGTTCTTGAAAAATAAAAACATTATTTTTAAAATTAGAAGATCAAAAGTTACAGACTATGCAGCTTTAATTCGGTCCAAAGTTTCAAAGTCACATTTCTGTAGTAGGACCACAATCTGTACTACACAAAATCATAGCCGTTACCTACGATAGCAAGTTCAAACGCCCCAAAAAGAGCAAGGAGAACATGAAATTACCCCACCCACTTATTTGTGCATACCATAATGAAATTCTTTTTTTGTAACTCTGTCAGACTTGCGAGGGGAATCTTCTTCTACCTATGTGCATGTAAATATCTAATGAATTACTATTTTGTTTTTAAAAAATATTTTATTTGACCTTGATGTCAAGGTCATTCTCGACAAAGGTGTTTAAACTCTTGTATCACGTAACATTTACGTTCTGATTCTATCTGCTGTTGTGAACGACAAAAGGTAGTGTCTTTGAAGATTAGTTTTACCCCCTGATAACAAACTTATCACTTCTTATGATTAATATCAAAGTTTAAATTCGTTTGTTTGGCTCATTGCAAAGCGTAGCGTACCCCACCCACCTTTTTGCCTGCATTGCTCACTAATTCGAATCAACCTAGTTGCTTCGAAAGTCTAGCTCAAATGGGCTAAAATAGACTTTCGAACTGAAAAAAAAATCAAAATACACAAAAATCACAAAGCATTGAACCTTGACGCTTAATATGAAGCATTACCTAGTAAACGTCTACCAAGTCTGTTCCAATTATGGCACTGGGGCCAAAATTGGCTCTGTCCGGGCCTTACATTATTTACATTGGCTAATTATAGGGAAAACATAAAACACATCTTCTTGTCTGAATCCACAAGACCAACGGCCTTGATATGTCACTGTCTGTTCATTTTCCATCTGTCTGCCTGGAACTGTTATCTATTAACCATTGACCTGATTTGATTCATTTTGGTTTAAATGTTAATATCCACTGAGGTTTATCTTTACATTCCTTAACATTACATATACACGTTCAAAACCAAAGTTTTATTAAAACTACAGATACATCGAATATTGACATCTGTAATGTTGGGAGTGATTGTGCTTTTCCTGACCTTACGAATGGTCATATCAGGTGAGCGACCAAGGACCCAAGAGCCCTCTTGTTTAATATTGCACTTCAATTCGATAATAGCGAACCTAGTTGCTTTACAAATGACTGAAACACTCACAAAATGATTTTGCAGACACAAAAACACCAGCTCGTTGCATATTTGAATGGTTGCAACAAACAATTGATCAGTCAAGTCATCCCCAGAGTTAAAGGGTTCGAAAATAATTTTCTTATTTTGCTATAAAACATAAATTGTGTGTACTCGTTTGGACCGACTCATGGATGCGCACCCATAGTCTATATTTGGAGCAAACGAAATAATGTATTAATCTTTCATCTGAAAATTATCAATTATCACAGCCTTAAAATGTATTTTGGTGGTACTATCATACTGAGTGGAGCTGCGTCTTAAATCAAGGAAGAAAATCCATCCAGCAAAGATTCAGGTGAATTTTTTTGCTTTAATTCTACAGTACTGTTTCTGCAGTAACTCTGAAATTCGGTCAAATTCCCCAAAACCTAGTCAGAGTTTTATCATGTCCAGGTGTTGTAAACATGCAAACTCCATTAAAATCTGCTAACATGCTTCAATCGATAATGTACATTTAAGTACCTTTGGTCTAAATAAAGCAGGGTTGTTTCTGCATCGACATTGAAATTAAAGTCAAGATTTTCATAATTCAATCCACTATTTACCTGCTCATACAAATTTGGAAAACTTTGAAACATCGGCTGACTCCTCGCAAATTAGATAACTTTTGCCTAAACTTAGCAGCTTTTTCTTATGTAACCTTGAAAATAAGAAAATGGTCCCAATTTGGTCATAATCAGATATTAATTTCATCCAAATTTAGGTAAAATCTGCTGACCCGCTCTGAAGATAATGCGCATTTAATTAGTTTTAGCCTAAATTTGACTTTTTTTCTTATGTAACCTTGAATAATAAGGTCAAGGTCACAAAAACTGCATCAACTTTTATCAAGTCTAGGGTTTAAACCATGTAAAGTTGGGTATATTCGAAGAAAAAATGCATTTAAAGGTTTTCAGCCTAAACTTAGAAGTTTCTTTTCCAATGTGACCTTAAAAATAAGGTCAAGGTCCCAAAAATTTTAGCTACTTTTTGTCATGTCCATGTATTAGATTCATGTGAGCTTAGGTAAAATCCACTGACCCAGTCTAATGATAATGTGCATTTAAGTTATTATTCACCTAAATCAAGCCATTTTTGTGACCTTGAAAATAAGGTCAAGGTCTCAAAAACTTTAACGGCTTATTGCCATGCCCAGATTTTAAAATCATAAAAAATTGAGTAATATACGCTGATCCACTGCAAAGATAATGTGCATTTAAGTATTTTTGGCTTAAATTTAGCAGCTTCGTTTTCTAATGTGACCTTGAAAATGAGGTTTGTTATGTCCATGTATAAGATTCGTGCAAATTTTGGAAAAATCGGCTGACCCAATCTGAAGATAATGTGCATTTAAGTATTTTGCCCTAAATTTTGCAGTTTTTATTTTAACGTGACCTTGAAAGTAATAGTAAGGTCTCTAATTTTTCTTTGGATCATTCTTATGTCCATATATTGAGTTCATGCAAAATTGGGTAAAATCCACTGACCCACTCCGAGGATAATGTGCATTTAAGTATTTTGGCCTAAATTTTGCAATTTCGATATATAATGTGACCTTGAAAATAAGGTCATGGTCTCCAAAACTAAATCAGCTTTTTGCCATGTCCATGTATTAGATTCATGCAAATAAGGGCAAAATCAGCTGACCCAGTCTGAAGATAATGTGCATTTAAGTATTGTTGCCCTAAATTTAGCAGTTATATTCTAATGTGACCTTGAAAATAAAGTCAAGGTCTCCAAAATTTTATCGGTTTATTGTCATGTCCAGATATTGAATTCATGCAAATTTGGGTAAAATCCTCTGACCCACTCCGAAGATAATGAGCATTTAAGTATTTTTGGCCTAAATTTTGCAATTTGGTTTTCTAATGTGACCTTGAAAATAAAGTCAAGGTCTCCAAAACTTTTTTTAAGCTTTTTGCTATGTCAATGTATTAGATTCATGCAATTTGGGCAAAATCCATCGACCCACTCCGAAGATTATGTGAATTTAAGTAACTTTTCACCTAGATTTAGCAGTTTTTTTTTCTACTGTGACCTTGAAAATTAGGTCAAGGTCTCATAAACTTTATCGTTATTTTGCCATGTCTAGTTATTAAAACCATGCAAATTTGGTTAAAATCCGCTGACCTACTCCGAAGATAACGTGAATTTAAGTAATTTTTGGCATAAATTTAGCAAACTTTTCTCTGTGTCGACCTTGAAAATGAGGTCAAGGTCACCTAACCCTAGTCGACTATTTATCATACCTAGTTACTGTATCCTTGCAAATTTTGATAAAATCCGATCAGCCAATCAGGAAATATTAAACATATATCAAAACGCCACACCTACATTAGTGCTGACACCGACGCCGGCGCCGTCAGGGCCCGCTACAAAAGGTATTCATCCCAATTTCATCTTTTGTCGGGTAAAATGAAAAGAACTATAACATATTTTCCGTTTCTGATTCAAACTTTAGACGAAAATACGTAAAAGGGGTTATTTCCAGCAAAACAAGCACATTTTATGCTCATTTTATACCCTAAAATCAGTCTAAAGAGTGTTTAGGGTAGGTAACTTTCAAGGGCCATAACTCTGTAAGTACGCGACTCCGACACCGACATCATTGGTTTTCTGAAACTAGGGATGCTAACAAACAATTTGGTATATAACACTACTTGTTAACAGAGAGGGCACCTAAAAGTCCTTAAGGAGGCGACTTTTGAGCTCTCGTTTGCTCTACTATTATTGCTGTAAATTTTATTACATTTTTGTTGCCATTTTAATCTCCTTAAGGCTTTCCATTTTCAGTGATATTACTAGACTGTTTTGGCGATATTTCCCCCATAAAACAGCGAGAAAGCCAGCATAGAAAAAAATTGATACCAAACTGTCTTATGTATAACCCGAAAGGATAAACCAAATAACAGGAATGAAATTGCATGTAACTAGATACCGATGAGTGGGATTTGCCTTGAGGTGCACACTCTTAATTATGTCCCCTTCTAAAGGAGTGGGCAGACATACTGTTTTTGGTGCGGATCCTGTCAGTGTTGGCGTAGTTTTTTCTCAGTGCTCTACCTTGTGAATCGTTGGATGGATTTTGACCAAACTTGCACAGATACGATTAGATTTTTGTGACCTTGACCTAATTTTCAAGGTCACCCTGGTCATATAACTGTATCAGGTAGGTGGGGGAACAAATGTTTTCTTCGGAAAAATCCCTCTAGTTCAAATAGCTTTTTGAGCAATGATAATTCCATGTTAACACAAATACACACCATATCTTGGCTACTGTTACAGTAAAACCTGTGTAACATGGCCACTCAAAAATAGACAAAATAAAGATCTTAATGACAAACGGTAGCTTAATGCAGGTTGAAAGTATTGCAGAATGCTCCCCATGTAGCATTCTGCAATACTTTTGAAGGGGAACATTTTGCAATACTTCCGACCTGGCATTAAGCGATAATTGGTCTTGAAAACCAATTTGTGTTCTTTTTGAGAGTTGCTTTTTTTATACAGGTTTTACTGTACCATGTCCTTTTCTGACTAATACAGGTGTTGTGATGAAGAGATGTTCCTTTCACCTGTGATTGAGTTACCCCATGTGTTTGAGCTCAGTTACTATGGCAACCAAGTCATATCTGTGTTCGCTTTGGAGAGCATTATTGGTAAGTCAAACTTCCAAAATACCTATGTCACCTGTACAAAGTACAAGAGGTACAAAGTATGTACTATAGTATTTCCAGAATTTTAGTGACCCCCGTTTTTCTTTTTTTAAACACCTTTAAATTGAACCTAGAAGAACGGCACTTAGCATGTGGATTTAAATGCACACCGCGTAACTAAAACTTATTTTTGGGAGACGCCCTTATTTGTAAATGAAGCCCAAATCCCCTGTACAAAAGAATAACTTAGTTGTTTTTCCTTATGAAAATACCCATGTGTACCCCTATATAATACACGTGGTATATTTGCATTGCTATGATGATATATACTAGCCTACAGGAATATCTATATCCGCTGACTCAACGCAAATCTATTCCGCAAACCTCACTCGTCATCACTTTGACACACACACGCACGCACACACGCAATTGTAAAAGTCTATATGGGTCCTAGACCGTGCAATATTGAAAGCAGGCAAATATAGGTCTTAAGCATGAAACCTGCATGTACATGTTGCACCTTCCATTTCAATTTTTTATCGACTATTTTTGCCTATGAGGTAATTTGCCATGGTTTTGTCGTCTGCAGATATTTTTTTTGAAAATCAGCTTTTTGTTGTTGTTTTTTCTAAAAAAAATCGGTTATATCAGTAGATTGTCAAGCAGTTTGGACCCAGATCATGGCCGTCGGGTCTGATCTGGGTCTAAATTGTTTGCAAAGGTTATCAGCAGACGACACTAGTAAGTAAAGAGTTTATGACGGCAATTCAAGCAAATTAGAGAGTTGACGAGAAATAGCGAATCGGGGATAGTTACATAAAATTTCAAGAGCATAAAATATTTGCCTGCTTAAGATATTTCTCTGATAAACTTTGTCAACAGCCGAAACCAAGTTCAGGCTAAAATGTTGGACATTATCTGGATCCATACTGTTTAATAACCTACTTGTATTTCTGAAAGATATATTTTTAGAAAATAATTATCTCGAAAGAAAATTCAGCAGAGGACAACAACAACCCAGCATTTAAGGTTTAGCTTGAATAGCTTTTAACACAGGCCATTTCAATGCATCGGTCTTAGATGTACAGTGAAGTTTAGAAGTCAGTATAAGCAGTGAATCATAGCCTAATGCGCGAAAATTGGTCCAGATAAGCAATTTCAGCGTGAAGCTGCGGCTGTCTTCATCAGTTTAAACACGTGTTTTGGGTGCTCAAAGGAACCGTATCATCAAGACTGTTGTTTTGAGTACACACCAAATATTTTTTGCAAATATTTTTTGGTTGAGAAATAGGAAAATAATTTTCTGTTACGCACTCTTATCTGTAGGACTGACGAATTACCTCCACTGACCCGTATAAGCCATGTTTTATTCATATCGTTAGGTTCACTTAGGGACTAATTTAAAGAGGAGCGGCAAAAACACACCAAAATTCCATCTAATCCCAGCCTATACGAAAACTCACATTTATGTGGAAAAAATTAATTCAATTACGCGGTCTATATCTAAATTCATTTCTCTAATTTATTTTTCAATTAAAATCACCATTAAAGAATAATTAGCAATAAACAGGGGTCACTTAAGTTCTGGAAACATATTACTAACTGTAAAAGACTTATATTTGGCGGGTATTTTGACATGGTGCTTTTGGGGGTTAGAAAAAATTGCCAAAATATGAGACCACGAAATAAGTTTCGAATTCAGTTAAATGGATAAAAAGTAAGCTATACATGCATACACACCCTTAGTATGTTGGTATCTGTATCATCAAAAAACAGACTTATGAACTGTAGAGTATATAGAGGAAACCATGCCTAACACTAGTCCCTATGAGAATAGAAAATAACTTGAAAGGGCATTAAATTGAGAAACCTCCGAAATTAAACTTCGCCAGTATGTCAGTCCTTTAAAATCGCCAAATTTTTTGATGCTGCGAATATTGAGTGGTTTATAGTACATCAGTGACAGTCTTTAAGTTTTTGTGTTCTTTAACTGTATGAGGGCATTGACCACAAGTCGTCTGATATCTTCCGCCTCGCCAACCAGATGAGGAAAGAGAATGTTGATGTTGTAGGCGACAAGCCAGTAAAGAATGACACTGGGGAAATGTCAATGAGCGAGGAGGCAAAGCAGAATGCATGGGCTGAACATTATGAAAGGCTTCTCAACGTTGAATTTGATTGGGACCCTGATCACCTGTCCAATGAACCTCCGTTAGAAGGCCCGCCTATCCCAATCACTATTGACACGGTGAAGAAGGCCATCTCAAAGATGAAGTCGGGCAAAGCTGCAGGTCCATCAGGCATAGTGGTGGAGATGATCAAGGCAGCAGGTGATACAGGGGCCACCATGATCCGAGATCTTGCTACTGCGATTATCCTTGACGGCAAGGTCCCAACTGACTGGGAGGAAAGTTTCATTGTCTGCCTTTACAAGGGCAAGGGTGATGCTTTGGATAGAGGCAACTATCGAGGCCTCAAGCTGACTGAGCAGGCCATGAAGATCCTAGAGAGGATTGTCGATGGTCTCATAAGACAGGTGGTGTCTATTGACGACTCCCAGTTTGGCTTTGTCCCAGGAAGAGGCACTACAGATGCAATCTTTGTGGTCCGGCAGCTGCAGGAGAAATACCTAGCAGTGAACAAGAGGCTTTATATGGCCTTCGAGGACCTAGAGAAAGCATTTGACCGTGTACCTCGGAAGGTTATCTGGTGGGCCCTGAGAAAGCTAGGCGTTGAGGAATGGATTGTGCGGTTAGTCCAGAGAATGTATGCTAATGCACGAAGCCGGGTTCGTGTTGGCGAGGGTTTCAGCAAAGAGTTTGAGGTGAAGGTCGGGGTCCATCAGGGATCCGTACTCAGTCCCTTGCTCTTCATCATTGGCTGGAGGCCTTGTCACGTGAGTTTCGGGCTGGTGTTCCCTGGGAGGACCTATATGCAGATGATCTTGTCATCATTGCTGACTCCCTAGAGGAATGTGTCAGGAGGCTCTTGATATGGAAAGAAGCCATGGAGAAGAAGGGATTGAGGGTGAATGCAGGAAAGACAAAAGTCATGATCTGTGGTACAGGCCTGGACCTCTTGCAGAGTTCAGGCGAATACCCATGCGCTGTCTGTCGTACAGGAGTAGGCAACAACAGCATCTACTGCAATGGCTGCAAACTTTGGGTGCATTAGAAATGCAGTGGGCTACAAAGACTGACACCAAATCCTGATTATAGGTGTGCACGGTGCATGGGAAATGCTCGCCCTATTGACGGTAGACCACAGAGTGAAGTCCAGGTCGGACCTGATAAGCTTGAGGTGGTAGCTTCCTTCTGCTACCTAGATGACATGCTTTCTGCTGGTGGAGGCTGTGAAATGGCGGTCACTACTCGTGTGAAAACCGCCTGGAAGAAGTTCAGGGAGCTACTACCAGTTTTCATCCCGCCACCTCTCTTACAAGACCCGTGGCCATGTGTACAGCTCTTGTGTGCGGAGCGCCATGCTCCATGCCAGTGAAACTTGGCCACTTACCACGAGCTACTGGCAAAGCTTCAGCTTGAGGACCTCGACCGTATTTTGAGAGAGAGAAGGCTTCGCTGGTTTGGTCATGTGGCGCGTTCGAGTGGTGCAATCAGAACAGCATATGATATGCAGATTGACGGCAAGCGGGGGGCAGGGAGGCCCAAGCAAACATGGAAGAAACTGACAGAGAAAGACTGCCGTGAGTGGAAGCTCACCACAGTTGACCCTCAAGAAAGGAGCACCTGGAGATCAGGTGTGAGATCTGCTATGCGTGCAGCTAGCCAGTTACCTGGAAAGGGGCCCACTGATGTGGATGATGCCCCTGCACCTGCACATTAATCAAAAATCCGATTATGATATGATGATTACTAAAAAAAAACATTTGATATTTTCTGGGAAAATTTACAGAAATGTAAAGCATAAAGAAAGGATTTGCAGAGCCAATCAACAGATGAAAAGCAACATGTCAGATACTGGTCTGAAGTCTGTATTTACCATCCCCTCTTTGGTAAGTGATCTTGATGTCAAGGTCATAGATTTTCAAATATTTCATTTGATAGGGCTCAGGAGTCACATAAAATAAGAACAACTTGAGAAAGAGCTCATATTGATTACTCTGTTTCTTCTTTCTTTCAGTTAATACTGTGATATATTTAAGTGAGATTAACATGTCAACCCTAGATAATTTCCAAGAAGGGGAGGTAATTCTCATGTCTCGTGAAGAAATACTTGAGGTTGCTGAACAGTTGTGTCACTTGCTGAAGTATGAATTCATCTTTGTTCCAGTAAGTATTAGTTAAAGTCTTTCATTTCCATGCCTAAAACCACTATAACTGTTTGTGGTTTCAACAAGATGTTGCATATCAAATTAAAGGGAATGAAGCGTAAAACAGCATGGAAGCATAATGAAATGACCTTACACACACCTGACATGGGATTAGGTTAAACGGTCAAATATTGAAATTGTGCAGTTAACCCATATAGGTCTAGTGTCATTTTTGTGGACATAGGTAAACAGTGCAAACCCAGATCAGACGCCACAGATTACGGCGTCTGATCAGGATCTCCACTGTTTGTTTACAGAGAATTATATCAAAATTTGGATAAAAATTAAAAAAAATATCCCCCAACAACAGAAAATGGACTGGTCCAATTGATAACAGTAGGTAAGTCCATTACGCTTAAATGGGATAAGAGTATAATTATTGTAACTTAGCATGTTGACATTAAAACAAAGGATATACTATACTAGATATTTGACAGGCTTTAGCTCTGACCTGAATAATACCTGAGATGGACTTGGGGAAAGAGGATTCATATTTTGTGATTAACTCTCATCTAAAATATCCCTTCATCTAGGGATAGAAATTCAAATGATAATCCTAGGGTGACCTTGGCCTTATTTTCAGCTAGGTCAATCTTCAGCCTTTTCACTTTTATTTTGGGAACATCTTAAAAGCATGATTTTTTGCAAACTGTGGTTGTTACTAGATATGTTCAATCTAATGAGACTATGACTATTAATAAGTACCAAAGGTCAAGATTGACTCACATTAGTCTGCAGTCAATCTACTCAAACATATTTTCCCAGATACCACAGAGCTAATTGAAGTCAAATTTTATATGGAGCAATCATTGAATGAGACAGTGTGAACATTACTTGATGGTCTACCGTCTAGGTCACATGTTCTAAATGGCTGCCATGCATGTTAGGTTAAAATAACTATTCAAAATTATTTTCCAGAACCTATATGGTCTTCTGGTTGATAAAATACTCCTCTCTGGAGGCATGTTGAAAACAGGAACCCACTTGCTTTTCATAGAAGTCACATTAAAAATCCAACTCGTTAGTTTAAGCAGCCTGGCATGGCATAGCTGATTTCTGATGGACAAAATTGGTTAACTTTACATGTAGCTCTCTGCCACTGATATGTTTTTCAACTACATATCGTAGAATATCCCTAGTTCGTGAATATTCCAAGTTCGTGACGTCAATATTCATGCGCTGTATTTGCGTGTCTTTGCTGCTGTAATCATTCTAAAAGTAAAAAACTGTTTTCAACTGTCAACTCACTTCACTGAATAGTATCGGCTCGAAAATGCCTTTCAAATAGGTATTGTATATGCAATCATGATGCAAAGCTCACAAACTATTGATTTATTCTTATTCCTAATTTTGTGTAGCTTCTAAACGGCCAAAAATAGATAAAAATGAAAATTTCACTTACTCCAAACGTGTCTGCAATTTGTTTACAGTATGGCGGTCTAGGTCATGTGTTTTCCGGGAATAGTAAGGCCAAAGACATTTTAATAATTGGGTTGTTGTAAATTGGGGGTGCTTACGAGGGTCATCCAATAAAGAATGAGACTTTCTTCATAGTTAGAAAATATGTGTGTGTATTTAGTTAAAATTCACCATACTAATAGTATAACATCTTAGCAATTCAGGAATATAAACAATATGCTTGTGACTGATCAGTTGCCATAGTAACAGAATGTTTTGTGGAAGGACTTGAAGATGCATGGCCACGTTTACACTGTTTTTTGCACACCCACATAAAATCAACGTCATTTATTTTCGCTCATAGATAACATTCAATCTCTTGATATCATTTTTTCTACTGAACAATCTTAGTGTAACATAAAATGCAATGAAACAAGAACTTATTATGCATAACCTTTATTTTGGTTGCCTAGCAACCGATTTCCTCAATTTTTTATAAACACTCTACTTTGCGTTGCTATGGTAACTATGTTAGTGAAGGATATCCCACCAAATGTATCATTACTTGCAGCTGATTGTAATTAGGTATAGATAAACCCTGTTCACTTAAATTGCCTTCGACTATTTGATATTAATGTTATAAGTCATGATGTCAGTGGAAAATACCAGTATTTTCTTAAAACCCTGATTTTTTAAGCTTTGTTTCCATGGAAACAGCTCAAGACTCTGAAACATTACTTTCTGCTTTTGGTTATAGATATATTGCATGAGAATATATAAGTATTCATAGAAAAATAAACTATAAATTTTAACCTGTTGCCATGGTGACCACCTAAACTGAGCCGGCCACGGATGTTTGCCTAGTCTTCTTATGTTGCCTAGCAACAAAAGTTGGAACTGTGTAACTCGACGAATATGGTTCATGTGAATAGCCAAAAAGACATGCTACACGGGTGGTAAACCTAGGAACTACCACGAAATTGTGTTAACGTAATTTTGTTCCCAAGCCACATCCGGGACACGTCGTGGTAGTTTCCAGGCCGAAAATTGGATAAAGAAAGGTTGGTGTCACTTTTATTTTTGTTTTATTTTACAACTTAGAACAAACAATGGTGAAATCCGACAATGTGGTTCCGTGTAAGTATGTCTCAGCGTCCCCTCTAGCCCAAAATTTTGTTTGAAAAGTTATTTTCTTTCCTTTGGTACGTGTTTCCCCACTGAGCATCGGACCAACTTTCCCCAAAGTTCGAAGGATTTTAGCCCATATCTGTCAAATTGAATGGAATTTGATATTATTTGACGATGGAAATGATAAAAAGACCCTGAATAAACATTCCTGCACAGAAAAAAAATCTGAGCATTTACTCGTAAATGATTCATGCCCCGTTCGTCCTGTGTGGTAGTTTCCAGCTCATCGTGGTAGTTAAAATGCTATCGTGGTAGTTTCCAAGACTTTATAGGATACGTTTCTGAAGTGTAACAAAACATTATAGTGGTTGTTTGTTTCGCATGATAACCCTCGAACTCGTCAATTAATTACCACGGTAAACAAATAAACCACATTTCAACACCATGAGGAAGCTAAGCTGAGGACTCGAGATTCAATGTGATGCTTGACAGGTGGAGACCATGCCCTGGACTGCCAAACAACACCTCTGGAAATCTAAAGCAAAAGAAGGTCATCAGTTGAGCCGTGGTGGACCAAGCAACAGACAAAAAAAATGATATTAAAAATTGCGTCACTCACTACGTTGTTACATGTTCAGTCAGCTTTAAGATAAAATGGCAGGCTAAGACTACTGGCCCAAAGTATTGTTAGTACTTGCGCTTCGGAAAAAAGGGAAATATCCTCGGGTTGGGACACTTTTTATATACATGCGAGTGTGACGATAAACGGGCATGTTATTTGATAATTAAAAAGCATGTTTATTCAAAAACAAAAAATGAGAATTTCCCTCCTTTCATTCTTCTCATCATTTCAATAGCCACCTAAAATTAAAATTCAGGCAGTCGTCATTTGTTATCTGACAAAAGGTTATTTGAAAAGGTCTTCGTATGAATAAGAGGAGTATTCAAGGTTCGGCCCGTACACCCTGTCTTTATAAAAATGAAGTAGCCCCTGAATAGTGGAAATCTGCTGTGCGAACTACTACTAAATTCCTACAAAGTCTTGGAAACTACCACGATAACATTTTAACTACCACGATGAGCTGGAAACTACCACACAGGACGAATGGAGCATGAATCGTTTACGGGTAAATGCTCAGATTTTTTTTCTGTGTAGAAATGTTTATTCAGGGTCTTTTTATCATTTCCATCGTCAAATGATATCAAATTCCATTCAATTTGACAGATATGGGCTAAAATCCTTCTAACTTTAGGGAAAGTTGGTCCGATGCTCAGTGGGGAAACACGTACCAAAAGAAAGAAAATAACTTTTCAAACAAAATTTTGGGCTAGAGGGGACGCTGAGACATACGAACACGGAACCACATTGTAGGATTTCGCCATTGTTTGTTCTAAGTTGTAAAATAAAACAAAAATGAAAGTGACACCAACCTTTCTTTATCCAATTTTCGGCCTGGAAACTACCATGACGTGTCCCGGATGTGGCTTGGGAACAAAATTACGTTAACACAATTTCGTGGTAGTTCCTAGGTTTACCACCCGTGTGCTAGCTTTGAACGAGATTTCATAAGTCTAGCATGTTAATTCACTGTACTATAGAAAAAGTCTCATTCTTTATTGGATGACCCACGTATCAATGCAAACCAGAATTAGCATGAAAGTTTAAAAATTGCTGATCTCCAAGATCGTTATAAAAATGTGACAAAAGAATTTAGTATTATATTGTGCTTGCCAAAATCTGGAGTATTATTTTTGGCCATATTTAATTGGAAAAGGTGTCATTTTTGGCTATTGTGTGCATTGCCAGTCTGATAGGAAAGAATGACTGTTTTATTATCCCCCGACGAAGTCGGAGGGATATAGTTTTGGCTGCGTCTGTCCGTGCGTCCGTCCGTCCATTCCGTCCGTCCGTCCGGAACCATATCTCAGTACCTATTGGTCAGATTTGATTCATTCTTGGTACAAATGATAAGTACCATGGACTCTCAAACATCCAATAAGTTTGGTCAAAATCAACCCCTTAACACTTGAGTTATTGCCCTTGTTTTAGTATAGGCAATTATAAGGCAAAACCTATATTAGCTTTTTTGTGTGATGATCTTCACATTTTATCAAAGCTATTATATTTAACAACTTCTCACTATTAGACCATGATTGCCAAGTGCCTGTAGATAAGCATGTTCATGTTGTTGCAATTACTTAATCAACACTGAAGTTTAATTGGATATGAAATCATCATTATTTTTCTCTAATTGTTTGAATGCATGATTGCAATCATTATTTGAAGCATTAACTTGCATTTTCCTTTTATATCAACCAATATTTAATTTGTGTGGCCTAACTGTGAAGTGGGAATTACCAGACTAGTGACGTCACAAACTTACAATACTCAAGATGGCTGCTCATGCTACAATACACATGTTTGTAAACAAAACGATTTAATAAATTACTTGCTGTTTTCAATTCCAATTTTGATTCAGATATAGAGGAAAATAATAAAAACTCATGTTAAAGTAAGAATTTACTCATTCTTTTCATTTCCCATCTTAGAAGCAGTCTCTGATTGCTTAGGCCCACGAACTTAGGATAGTGGAGGATAATGATTTATGTATGTTTTTTTTCAGCCATGTGGAAGACTTGAAGATACACTTGCTGACACACTGGATAAATTGGTCACATCAGAAGTTCTTAGAATTGAGGAATCACAACAGGTTTGTTTTTGCATGTTTGTCATTTTGCTTGCACGTAGGTCAGCTTTAGTTATTTTTTTTAGCTTGAAAATGTGATTGTGATTTTATGGGTGCACATAATAACCCTCTTATTGAGATGGTTCATTAGGATTTTGGAGTATGACTTTTCGTAGCTTTTACCTGACAGATAATTCAAGTTGCATTGAAAAGTAGACCAATTGACCTTAATAATGTCATTGTTGGTTGTATTTTTCTCAATATCTTCCTACAGGAAAGTTCCTTATGAAATGGAAACTCACTATGGGAAGTATGTGATTTGTCCATATTCTTAAGTAATGAAAATGCATTTACAACATCTGTGCAGAAATTTTGTCCTTAAGTATATTTAACGAAGCTTTAAACCTTAAATTAATATCCAGTGCAAGCAGATAGTTTTACTCTCCAATCTTTATTGAACCACTCTGTATTCCTTTTGTCTGACCATCACAAGCAAGCATGATGGATTACCAAATGTCTCTATAGACAACTCACTGTGGTACCATATGTTTATTTGTAGTTTGAGGCCTACCACAACACCTTTGACAAGCAGTGGGCTAAACGTCTGTCCGCCAGTCTGTCCTGGGCGGAGGACGCTGACGAAGATGATGAAGACTTCTACAGAGAGGAACAGCTACTGAGGGTAAATACAGTAAAACCTGTCTTAAGCGACCACTCAAAAAGAAGAATAAAAATTGGTTTTAAAGACAGATTATTGCTTAATGCAGGTCAGAAGTATTGCAGAATGCTCCAAGAGAGCATTCTGCAATACTTTTGACCTTCATTAAACTACCATTTGTCTTTAAGACCTTTGTTTTGTCTTTTTTAGAGTGGCCGCTTAAGACAGGTTTCACTGTACAACAGATTTGACAGCCAGATTATCTCTAAAATAAGAACGATAACACGGGCCTCTACATGGGAAAAAAAAAATGTGTTGTTGCACGCCCCACTATTGTAAGCAGGTCACTTGACAAATTAGATTGGATTTGGTCCTATGGTTTAGGAAGAAACAGCATAATGGTAAGCGGGAAACCATCACAATGTCCCTCAGCCCTTTTTAAAAAGTGTGGCCAACTATTTTCAGCTCACCTGAGCCAAAGGTTCAAGGTGAGCTATTCAAGGTGAGCTATTGTGATCGGTCTTCGTCCATTGTGCGTGCGTCGTCCGTAAACTTTCTTTAAATGATATCTCCTGAACCACTGGTGCAAATTAAAATAATTTCACATGAATATCCCTCATAATGCCCTCTACCAAAATTGCATAAATGGTTCTGCTCTGCTGAACACAAGGTCTACCAGAGCTATAAATAAGAAATCTTTTAAACGACATCTCCTGAACTACTGGTCCAAATTCAAAATAATTCCACAGAATTGTTCTACCAAAATTGCATAAATGGTTCGGCCTGGTCAAAGAAAGATGCTGCCAGAGTTCTAGATAAGAAATGTCTTTAAATGATATCTCCTGAACCACTTGTCCAAATTCAATATAATTTCACAGAATTGTTCCTCATTATGGCTTCTACCAAAATTGCATAAATAGTGCTGCTCAGCTGAACAAAAGGGCCTCCAGAGCTCTAGATAAGAAATGTCTTTAAAAAGCATCTCCACCTCCACTGATTCAAATTCAAAATAATTCAACAGAATTGTTCTAAAAATGCCCTCTACCACAATTTCACGAATGGTTTTGCTCCGCCTAACAAAAGTGCTCTAGATGAGAAATGTCTTTAAACAACATCTTCTCCGGAAGCACTGATCCAAATTCAAAATAATTTCACAAATGTTCCTCATGATAACCCTCTACTAAAATTGCACAAATGGTTATGCTCAGCCGGAAATAAATAGGAAATATCTTTAAACAACATCTCCTCCTGAACCACTGGTCCAAATGCAAACAATTTCACAGAAAAAATTTCTCATGATGCCCTCTACCAAAATTGATCAGAACTTTCAGTTTGGCTGAACTACATGGCTACCAGAGCTAAAAATAGTAATATCTTTAAATCAGATCTTTTTAGCCACAGGCAAATACATCATCTACTCATGTGCCAGGATTCAGATGGGTGATCCAGACAAGATGGAATTACCATATTTTCCCTAAATATTCAGATTGATAGGTCAGAGCAAACAGTGTTGACCCAGATCAGACCACTCCTGATCAGGGTTTACACTACATGTATTTGCCATAGCATTACTTTGACCAGGTGGTAAAGTAGACTGGTTTGATTTTTAGGTTACAGTGAAACCTAAACAGCCACTCTCAAAGAGACCAAAAATTGGTTTTCAAGACCAGTTATCTCTAAATACAGGTCAAAAGTATTGCAGAATGCTCCAAGGGGAGCATTCTGCAATACTTTCGACCTTCATTTGGCTAGCATTTGTCATTAAGATCTTTGTTTTGTCTATTTTTGAGTGGCTGTTTTACACATGTTTTACTGTACTTAATATGAGGGGTTTAACCCTTTTCATACTGATGGAGTATCCCATACATATTGGTAGAATATAATAAGAACGGAATTGTCCATTTTGCATTATAAGGGGTTGTCAGTCATTTATTTGATAAAATATGTATTTCTGTCACAGAAGATTGCTTATACCTTAACAAACAGTGAAGAACCTGATAAAATGCCCCCTCTTAGGGCATTTCATCGAGGTCTTCACAGTTTGCTAAAGTACCTATTATGGTTATCCACAAATGAAAAGGGTTATTTAAGTGTCCTAATGTTTAGGGTAAGTTCAGTACCTTAATTAGTATTTACCCAAATAAATTTTCAAAAAAAGCAATTAAAATTGATCTGGTAGGGTAACAAAAAGCAAAAAGAAATTCAGTATACCCAATACAATCAAATAGTCATGGGTATCGGATTTTATCACTTTGCCATACTCAGTTCAGTTTTGCTTGGAGTGGCTACATGTACACAGCCAACTGACTGGTTTTCAACATTTATTCAATATGATCTGAGAGAACAGTCAATTTTGAGCAACATGTTTTGTTCATAGCAGCAATAAGACATAAAATTTATCAATTGGTAATTAAAGTTTTAACATTTACAAAAATACCCAATTGAAAATCCAAAATACCCAAATAATTATTTGTTAGAACTGTTGAACAACCATTTATAATTTGCAATACCCAAATGAATGAAAAAGGAGTGTGTAACGTACCCAATTGTTCAAAAAATTAATTAAGGTACTGCGGTAAGTATGGTAATAATTTTGTCATATTCTATTATAATTGCAGGTTAACTTGGAGAGAAGTGACACCAAGGAGAAGTTGAAATTCCTTCATTCAGTGTTAGCTCCCTTTTTTGAGGCCTACTTTGTTACTGCTCATCATATAGAGGAGGTAATCGACAATGAACAACCAGGTGAGATAATAGGTAAACTGCTCAAGTGCTCATACAAACACTTCTTACTATACATTACATTACAAGTTTGGCTTACCAGGCCCGGTAGTACAGTCGGTAGCTAATCCGACTGCAGATACTTTTGTGGAGATTGGTCTTGAAATAATTTCTATGGTCATTCTCCTTCCACTGATTCAAAGTATGTACACAAAGTACTGGTTAACCGCTAAGTCAAGCTTGCCCAGAAAAAAAAGTTTGGTTAGGTAAACTGACCGTCTTGACATGACCATTGCTGTTGACTGGGACATTTAACCTCAATCAAATAAACAAACAAGTTTGACATGGCTGCATAGGGCAGGTGTTAATGAGTGAGATTGACAATTGGACTTCCGTGGATGGGAGCACAGTGGCTCAGTGGTAGAGTGCTTGACTTGAGATGGAGTGGTTGCGGGTTCAAACCTCTGCTTAGTACTGGTTCAAACAAGGAAGACCCATCCCAACATGACTGAAAAAATGTTGATTAGGATGTAAAGAATCAACACATACAAACAAAGACTTCTGTGGACTGCTTTAGAGGGGTCATGACAAAGACTTCTGTGGACTGCTTTAGAGGGGTCATGACAAAGACTTCTGTGGACTGCCTTAGAGGGGTCATGAGTGTTCAAACCCTAGTGTGGTCAAAAGCGTTTCTAAGAGATTGCCAGCTAGTGATTGAAGTAGAGCAGTGGTCGGCTATTGATACATTTCACAGGTGAAAGTTTTAAGGATGTTTCCTGAATTCAGGATTTTGAGACTGACTTTCCATGTAGAAAATCAGCCTCAAAGGGCTGAATTAGGCAAATTGGTTTTCTGCTTCATTTACAGTAGTTCACCTGAAGACAATTGACCATATAAACTTGAACTTGTTTTAAAATATTTTATATGCATACTGCAATTATCAAGGTTTGAATTTCTAAAGCTTTGTTACTAAGTTATCTCTTTGCATGCTGGGTAATTTTTCATGCTTTAGTTATCATCTGCTGACTTTTTTTCAGAATTAACTTTTTCAAAAACTGTTACAGTGACACTATCAGAGTGTCAAAAGGTTTGGACCCAGATCAGGACTGACATTCTGTTGGTCCTGATCTGAGTCCAAACTGTTTGCATAGGTTATCAGCAGACGACAATATGTAAATGCTGGTTTTATCTTTATATTACAGAGGCTGACTTTATCAAGAAGTTACATACGCATGCTAAGAACAGGGTAAAAGATGGAGTAGCAAGCTATGGTAAGAATTGGGGGTTGGTTCTTAAACAAAAGCCTGTTACCCTTTTTAGACCAGAAACTACTGAATGGGTACTTTGGCAGACAACAAAGACCCAGATGAAATGCCACCTAAAGCAGCATTTTCATCGGAGTCTGCACTGTTTGTTAAGACAAAATTGATATTCATAGAAAGAAATAGTTTTTTGAAATTATGACCTGTGACCTCTCAGTGTGTACAATGGACCATTCTGACTTTATTGTATGTAGTTGTACGGAAAATTCCATTGGTCTGAAATTGGTTTTAAAAGGCTTTATCTATCCTATCCTATCTTGTGTATCTTGCTCCCCGATGACATATATTCTTATATTTAAGACCAAAGTTTCAAAAATATATGTTTATTCAAATGTCATAATATATTTGTTAAGTATGTCACTTTTAAATATATTTGTTAAGTATGTCACTTCTATTACCATTCTTCCTTTCTATATCCTTCTGTCTACTTAGCTGGTTGTTACAATTGCACTATTTTAGCTGGAGTATATACCGGGACACCACCTTACGTCCTCTTTGGAGGTTTAGGTGCACAGGAAGATAGAGATAGATACCACATGCCTACCTCTTTCTGCTTCTTTGTTTTACATGTATGTAGTTCCTCATCTTGTTTTAATGACTGAGAAGAGATTTTGAGTTGAGTTGAGTTGTACAGGAGTGTATCGCTGTAGGATTAATACACAAGTAATCTATGGATTATAAGTCCCTGATAACTTTGTAAACAAAACATGATGTCAGTGTCACTCTTGACTAGCAGGACAGTAGTTATTTGAGTATCTTGTTTGTTGATGACCAGGCATCTGACCATCAGTGTCTATCTGACTTCCTTATTGATATCAATGAGTATCATTATTCATATTATCTTTGAAACAATTTGTTCTTTTGAAGTAAATTTTATATGAAAATCTGGGATAGGGAAGCTGAAGTTGCTTCATATGGCTGATCAACTGACCAAGTAGCTATACTGACGGACTTAAATTACGCAACACTAACTTCCCCTTATATCTTCCAAAATCCTGTTGTATGTAAACTTCTTTTGATTCTATAATGTCATCATGAGTTGGCTTCATCAGCAAACACTTTGGTTTTAAATGTACAACTAAACTGGACGACGTTATTTGCTCCGTATGAATTAAGCATTTTAAACATTTCTTAAGTAGAGGAGATTTTAAGCCATTGAATGAAAGGGTACACCAAGATATACGTCATATACGCAAATAAACTGTATCGCAGACCTGCCAGTAAATTTGAGAGTGATTCCTCGATGACTAACGAAGTCCATGATACAAATTTGATGCTTCTAGTGTTTCTTGATTTAAAGAAGTAGGGAATCTTTCATTCATAACATTTGGTCACTTGAAACAGTTGACCCCTATCTCAAAAAGTTTACATTTTAATGCATTTAGTTCATCTTCGTTGGACAAGTTTTCAATGTTTTACTTACTAATGAATGCTCTTTAACATTCAATCAAAATTATTGTCCTGTCTTCTTTTTTGAGACATAAATTAAAGCTGTTCTCCAAGTGTTGCGTTTTTAAAGTCCGTCAGTATATATATAAGGTAGCAAAACAACAAAACATGTAAAAAAAATCTCCTTGAAATTTGGTGTTGTGCATCCAGGACTTGGGATGGGAGATCACTGGAATAGCTGAATATTGTTGAAGTGAACATTGTTACGTTTAATCTAAGAAGATTATGAATATAACTGTACTCAAATTGCAAGGTTAAGATTTGGCTTTTTTGCCTAAGTTGCTCAGATTGGATTTTTATCATCAATTTTCAACTTCGGCTCCTCGGAAAAGCAAAATTGTGGAGAATGATTGTGCATAATGAAAAAAAAACAACATTATCTCAAACTACTGGTCATTATAGTTTTTGATAAATGACTGTAGAAAATATTTCCTGATCAATCTCAGTCAAAGTATGGGGCTTGGCTGGGATTGAACTCATGACTCCTCGACCAGCAATCAAACTCCCTACGGATTGTGCTACATGTCGTGGCTACAACTCTTAATCTTTTGCTATATACAGTAAAACCTGTGTACGAGGGTTAGTCAAGAATAACTGAGCCCTACTTCATTATATCTAAGCCTCACATTGTAGACAAGAAATGTGATTATCTTTTATAAGTATAACATGTCATAGACGTTTTAACCCAAAATAATTACCCAGGTGAATCTTCTGTTTTGGTTGCCAGGCAACTAAAGATAGTCAGTCAGAGCGATGCGTTCACGTTGTCCGCCACCAAGAATATACAGTGTGCCTTAAAAAAGCTTGTGGGCTTGATACTTTTTGAGAAAGACATATTTGACATTTATTTGAATAACATTTGTCATATTGTCTTTTCATTTTACTTTGTTCGTAAATGTTTAGGTGAACACTGATTGCATGCGTTGCCTAGCAACAAAATCATTCAAAATTTCACTAATTTTCAAATACATGATTATTGTGTTGCCATGGAAACAGAATCGCTTATTCCAAACAAAGAATATAATATTTCTGAGGGTCTGCTTGTGTATGCAGTACTGCAAAAGCATTATTAGGCTTTTATTTTATGTTTTTTATTAAAATTGTGTTAATATGAATGTGGGTGGGGTAAATTATAGGACTTCAGGCAAGTAGAAATTTGCTAATTTCTGAAATCAAACTACCACAGCATCGAAATTTTGGGGTCAGCTGTTTTCTTTTCTGTGGCACTGAGTAGTTACATGTAATAGGTATCAAACGACATTGAATGCAGCATTACAATGGCATTATCGTTTCCATGGCAACGCTTAGATATCGATGTATTACAGCGTGAACGCACCCGTTCGACAGGTCATGTTCGGTTGCCTAGCAACCAGTATATAAAGCCAACCAACAGATATAAATTAGGTTATTGAATAGATGACATATAACTGCAATGAAATATCATTTAAATATGTTTCCATTTTACTTGAATTAAATGTTATAAGGTAGGGCTCAGTTATTTTTGACTAACCCTCGTAAAACGGCCACTCTCAGAAAGACAGAAAATTGGTTTTCAAGACCAATTATCACTTAATGCAGGTCAAAAGTGTTGCAGAATGCATTCTGCAATTCTTTTGACCTTCATTAAGCTACCGTTTGTCATTAAGATCTTTGTTTTGTCTATTTTTGAGTGGCCGTTCTACACAGGTTTAACTGGACTACTGTCAAATCTCGGTTATCCGAACGCCGATTATCCGAAACTACTGGGTTATTCGAAGATGATGGACAGTCCCGACTTTTTTCTCTATTATCTATTGCAATAAAACTACCAATTATTCGAATTTCGATTATCCGAAAAATTCAATTTTTCGAAGTGATTCGTCGGTCCCGATTGAAGAAGTTGCTATCAAATTACCCTTCAAGGTTCGAAGTCCAAAAGTCACGCATGATGATCATGATTTCTTTGTTTGGTTGAGTTCGATTTGCACACCTGAGTGATTTAGCAAACAAAGGTAATTGACACTGGATTAACGTTCACACTATTACGTGATGAACCGTTAAGTGAGTAAATGGCGTCTTTTATTAAGGTCGTCTGCAATGATGGTTTTGTTTGATGTTTTTTAAATGTCTAATTAGGGGCATAAATGAGCTAAAATTGATTTTGATTTGATCGTCTCGCATCCTTTGATTTATTCTTGACCAGTGTACATTAAGCGAACACACCAAGCGCACCGACTTTGTACAACAAAAATAACAATTTCGATAATAGACGAATATCACGGACATGTGATTTGGGCGCTCAAAAGAACAGTCTCATCGAAACATTTCTTTTAAATGCCTAAACACAATTTTATGATTGAGGGAAAACAGCCAAAACCTAGGTTTGGATGCATAACGAGACGATTCAACACACAAATCGTATGTTTTCACTGAAATAAACGAGAATTTCGCAGCCCAAAAAGCACACATCGTCGGGCCACCAACGGCCTGCCAGCGATATGCCATCTCAATGGCCTATCGCTGGTGGGCCGTTGATGGCCCGATGCTGTGTGCTAGCTGGAATGGAGACCTTATGACATTAGGGCGATTAAAAAGGAGACAGTATTTCGTCAGTAAATGGTTCGTCAATTTACATTTAACCTTTATTTTCATTGTTGTTATCGATGTTGCTACATGTAGATGTCAATAAAGATCGAATTTTCTTTCTTTCGGCGTTCTTAGACCTGCAAAGCATAAGAGACGATGAGACCACAACCTACAAGAAGCTCATTTTCTTAAATGCTTTGACAGATGTTCCGATTATATAATTATTTCACGGAAAACACGAGTTGAAGTTGCGAACTCTGGCAAAACAATGCCGTTCTATGAAAGGTCCGAGCTTTTCCGAAAATATCCGAAAACTCCCGTCTTCGATCATTCGAACTACCGATTATTCGAAAGGATTCCTGCGGTCCCTAGCACTTCGAATAATCGAGGTTTGACTGTATTTTATTTTCAGGAGAAAGTGCTGTGCTAGAGACAATAAAGAATGCCATTAAGTCTTTCACTGACTTAAAGATACTGGATGCCTATAGTGCAGGAAATCTTCGTATCCTGGAACTGAACAGTCGTTATAATGTCAAGGACAGATTGAACCAGTATCTCATTATGCTGGGTGCTCTAAGACCCTAGATTTCGGTCAGAGATCGACTGGACTGGTATCTCGTCAAGATTGGTGCTCTCCAGCCCCAGTTTAAAATCAAGGAGAGACTAGTAGGCAATATTGGTGCTCTCCAACCCTAGATTAAAATCAAGGAGAGGCTGAGGCAATATTGGTGCTGTCCAGCCCTAGATTAGTCAAGGACAAATTGAAGCAATATGTTAGGCTCCGTGCTCATAGACTCTAAATTGCAGTTTAGGACATGCGTTACCATTATCTCATCAAGATTGGTGTTCTTCTGCCCTGGATTAGCCGAGTACAAATTGAAGCAATATGTTATGTTCTGTGCTCATAGACTCTAAAATTCAGTTGGAACATACTTAACCAATATCTCATCAAGATTGGTGTTTTCCCGCCCTGGATTAGTCATGGACAAATTGAAGCAATATATTATGCTCCTTGCCCATAGACTCTAAATTGCAGTTGAGGACAATCTAATCAAGATTGATGTTCTCCCACCCTATATCCAGTGTCACCAAACCACGTGGTGTGTGACGTAAATTTTTGGTACCACCGGCAGCTAAATCATCAACAAGAAGCATCGCCTCGGAACTTCAATCAATCATAAGTATTTTATTTTCCAGCCGATTTCAACGACATATAGCCTATTCTAAGGGGAAAAGTGAGTTCTTTACAACGGTGTTAATGGATTTGTCACCAGATTAATACTTTAGGCCTGAAAACGAGGCAAATATTTGGGACTGGCTTGCCGTGGTTGCACGGTGTTTTTCACATTTTCTGGACATTTGCCTCGTTTTCAGGCCTAAAGTATTAATCTGGTGACAAATCTGTTAATCTGACAATCTGAACCAGAAGCTCGTCATAGATGTAGATGAGGAGCTCTATATGTGCAGTCTTGCACAGATGTTCTTTCTATTCCTAAACCATTTTTTCAGATCAGATATCAAAATTGTGAAACTTGAAAAAAGTCACACAATCATTGGGAATAATCATTATATTCGTTTCTTATCTACAATATTGCCAGTTACATTTTGTATTTCATTAAAGCATTGGCATTCCATTGAATCTGTCTCAGAAGATAATTTTTTTAAGTTTTTTTTTTTCATTTTGCACAAGTGCCATTTTTCATTAATGTTGCCAATGATTTCCTAAAAATCCATTAATGCATAAATGGTTACCGTAAACACTGAGTGGCCAGCCCAGGAACAGTTTGATAAGAAAATTGACTGTTGTGATACAACTAAAATCTTGTTTAAGATGTTAAACTCTAACACAACAAATGCCATGGGCGGATCAAGAGAGGGGGGGAACAGGGGGGATAAGCCACATAAAAATCAAACTAGCACAACAATGTCAAAAAGCTGATTTTCGGATGCCAGCTATATGGATGTACATTGTTTCTGGACTTAACCTTTATTCTTAGCTTCCATTCAAAAGTATAAATTTTTGTGGTACTTAGAATTCTCGAGGGAGATGATTTTCTTGAGAACAAGAAACATTTACCAAAGTTCAGTATGCATATGTCTATGTTTTAAATTTTTCATTGGCTCGGCATGAAGTACACGTTAAGGTCTGTAAATCTAACCAATGATAAATAATAGTTATCAAAATAGCATTCCTCCTCAGGGGACAAAAATATTTCAATATTGCACTTGTCCTGCAGGACATGTGACTTACAATTTTCACTCGTCCTGCAAACACATGCACTTGTCCTTTAAAAGCATATGCGGGAGTAATGTGTAATATAGCTTCCTCGATTAATTCTTCCCAAAGCTGGTCCTGTAGGATGAGTGCTTTGGGAAGAATTACTTGTCCTTTCTAGATTTCACTCGTAATTATGAGCGGATGAGTGAAATTTTTTGTCCCCTGCTCCTTGACAGGTTTCTTATTGTTGATTTTTAGCAAATCTTGCCATACAAGGGGACAAAAATATTTCAATATTGCACTTGTCCTTCAGGACAAGTGACTTACAATATTCACTTGTCCTGCAAACACATGTACTTGTCCTTAAAAGCGTATACAATACAGAACATAAGGGAGTAATATGACATATAAAGTTCCTTATATCACTGTTAAAATGATATTTTCCCAGTCAAATTCATAACTAAATCCCATATACTGACAAAAAGATTTCACAGTCAATACTCAGAAAATGAAGATTTTAGGGTGAAAGGAAGAGTAATTCTTCCCAAAGCACTCGAGTGCTTTCGTTGAGTGCTTTGGGAAAAATAACTCGTCCTTTCTAGATTTCACTCATAATTATGAGCGGACAAAAGGAATTTTGGTCCCCTACATACACAAACCTGTTGAATACTAACTGTTAAGAGATGTTGGTTATCATAGCCCTTAACTCTTCTCCTGTCACTATTTTTTTTTTCTTAAAAATGTTGACTGCTTTTTATGTCTGCTGGATACATTCATGTTTAATTCAGACTAGATTTTTTCCATGAAAGCAAACAATATGAACCCTCAAGGTCAGGGTCATATTGCTTGCAATATAGGCTGCCTAACAACAAAAACAGGCAAGAGGGCAGATGAAACAAGTTGTCTCTGGCGGGATAAGGATTAAAATTTATTACTACTGTCCTGCCAGCCAGGAGTGACAGTGATGTCGTGTTTTGTTTACAATTGTTAAGTAAAACATTAACTTGTACATTCCACTTGAGCTAATGTGAATCGATACATCACTTGTGTATTAATCCTATCCTGTGGATAGGATTAATACACAAGTGATATATTGATTCTAAGTCCCTGATAAATTTGTAAACAAAACATCTTGTCACTGTCACTCTTGGCTCACAGGACAGTAGGACAAATGCCATTGCCTGCTGTTCTAAGCTTTTTGTCTGTCCGAGCGTTATTAGTTGGTATGTCATTACAGTGTGTGAGGCAGCAGGGAAGACTCAGGCAAAACTGTTCTGAGCCCCATCTGAGTCTGAAACAAAATGTAGATAACTTTTTTTACCCTTTGTATTCAGGAAACCCCTAAACGAGTACTTTTGCAAACACGGAAGACCCAGATGAAATGCAGCATAATGCTGCATTTCATCAGGGGGTACACTGTAACGGTAAAAAAGATCTTCAGACAAAAGAATACAATTTTTTTTTTTAATGATAACCTGACATCCCTAAATATATACAATGGACTATCCCAAATTTATAAAACAGTTGCTTATCTTGTTCCTTTTAAACAATATGTCAGGATGCAGGGCCATTTAATGGAAAATCTTTAATTTGTACATTGCAAAACAAAATTTTGACCAAATGTTGTATCTGTCATTAATTAGGCCTCGCCTTGAGAAAAACTGTCTTTGGGGTTTCTGACAAAACAAGTTTCAAACCAGTTTTCTCAGCTACAGAGACTAGCTAGAAAAATGAAATTCTACCAGTAGCAAGTTTACATATGCTTTCCAAAAAGCGAATAACAAAGGTGCTGATCAGACTGCGCGGATGCGCGGGCTGCTCTGTGCCTGTGTTGTTCGCAAACCCCCTAAGACAGGTTTTTTCTCGCAACGAGGCCCAATAAATTAGGTGAGACGGCTTAAAATGGTTAAAAGGAAATTCCAACTAATTATCACTTTCCAGGAGGTGTCCCATTTGACATATCGTCTTTCTACACAATGTCTTGCTGTGATTAATATGTGCCTTAGTAGAGACTGGTGATGATCTTTGAACAGAAAATATCTATCCTAAACGTTCTGACACATTCCTCAGTAAATAGTGTGAACCCAGATCAGCAGTCTGAGCTCTATGCCATTCTGTTATTATAATTTAACACATTGATCGGTAGTCAAATTAACCCTTAAAGCGCCAAGAAAAAATGCATCTGAAAATGTCATCTGCTGAAGTCATCTGCTGCAAATAATTGCCTAACATTACTGACAAATTAAGTATAGAAGCAAGCAGCGTGGACCCAGACCCAGATCTGGGCCCACACTGTTTGCCATAGAGGCTTCTTAAACATTTCAGCAGACGAGAAAAGCAGACGGCTTTTGTTGCGATTGGCACATTAAGAGTTAACTTATAATTTTATAGCCAACCTGAGGTTTAGCTACTTATTCCAGTGGTGAGCCACCCAGACATAGATGAGCCTGCATTTCTGCATGATTTTGCCAGAGCCTTCCCTGCTTGCATACACTAAGTATGGAAGTTGATTAAGCTTCAGACCCAATGTTAAACTTTTTCACGCTAATCACAACTTTTGTCATCTGCTCTCTCATCCACTTATGTTCTTAGATAACCTATATTGCTTACATTATGGACTCAGATCAGACTGCTCCCAGTGGGAGCAGTCTGATCAGGGTTCATATTGTTTGCTAATGTGATAAAATCTGGTTTGAAGTTAACTGGAACATATGCAGCAGATGTAAAAATCAACATCATTTTAATACAAACCTATTGGCGACATAAGGGTCAATACTCTTGTTATGTTTGTTTGGTCTGGTACTTTACGTCCCAGTCAACAGGTATTGTCATGTCGGGACAGTCAGTTCACCTAACCACACTTTTTTCCTGGGCAAGTTTGACTAAGCATTTAATCAGTACTTCGTGCACATATATACTTTCCCTTGTAATTGACAACAACCCTTCTTGAATCAGCAGAAGGGAGGAGAATGGCTGTAGAAATGATTTCATGATCAATCTCTGTGTCAAGAAGGGTTGTTGTCAGTTACAAGCTAAAGTATGTGCTAGAAGTACTGGTTAACCTCTTGTTCAAGCCTGCCCAGGAAAAGTGTGGTTAGGTGAACTGACCCTCCCGTAATGACCATAGCTGTTGACTTGGGATGTGAAGCAAGAAAACTAACCAACAAATGATCAATCTCCATGAAAGTATGGGACCGAGCCTGGATCGAACTCCCGACCCCTGGATCTGCAGTCAGACCTACATCTGCAGTCAGACACGCTACTGACTGCACTACTCGGCCCATTCAATACTCTTGTTCTACTAGGTAGCTTTGTATGCATGTTTAACCCTTATCCCGCCACTATTTTCTTGTCCTGAAAATGTTGTCTGCCTTTTACATCTGCTGCATATATTCAAGTGCACTTCAGACTAGATTATATTGTGGAAGCAAACATTATGAACCCCGATCAGACTGCTCCCTTTGGAGCAGTCTGATCTGGGTTCATATTGTTTGCAGTAGAGTCTACATTTCAGAAAATTAGCAGATGAGAGAGCAGATGACAAAAGTCCTGACTGGCGGGTAAAGATATAGAATAAGTACCGTTATCTCATTGGCATGCAGTTTTAGGATCATTACAGTAAGTGTTCTAAAATTTGGAACACTTTTCTCCTTCTGTTATCAAATAAAATTATGGTTATCAGGGCTGGAATTCACAAAATGCTTGCTCAAATAACAAACATGGAAGACCCTGATCAAATTGCTTCTTGATCTTGGTCTGGGCTGTTTGTCTAGGCTTTTTTGGCAGGCAACTATTGTTCAAAACTATAGAATACATGGGTCTTTACGTGAGAAAACCTGTCTTTGGGGGTTTGGGAACAACAAAGGCGCAGTCTGATCAGCGCCTTTCTTAGTCGCTTTTTGGAAAGTATCATATCTAGACTTGCTATGAGAGAAATTTCAATAGCTAGTCTCTGTAGCTAAGCAGGCTGGTATGAATCTCACCTTGTCGGAAACTCTGAAGACAGGTCTTCTCATGTCGCTGCCCATATACTGTATTGTATGGAGTAAAGGTGTCCGCATATTTAGTTTAGAAATGGTTTATTTTACCCCTTTCCTGCCAGTCAAAACTTTTGTTTTCTGCTTTCTCACATGCTTAGTTCTGAGGTAGTCTATATGTCAAACAATATGGACCTACAGTAAAACCTTTGTAAAACAGCCACTCAAAAATAGACAAAACAAAGATCTTAATGACAACTGGTAGCTTAATGAAGGTGGAAAGTATTGCAGAATGCTCCCTTGGAGCATTCTGCATTACTTTTGACCTGCATTAAGTTGACCTGCATTAAGCGATTATCGGTCTTGAAAACAATTTTTGGTCTTTTTGAGAGGGCTGTTTTAAACAGGTTTTACTGTAGTTGCTTCCATGAAACAAAAATATAGTCTGAAGTGCACTTGAATATATGTTGCAGACGTAAAAAGCAGACATTTTTAGGACAAAAAAATAGTGGCATGATAAGGGTAAACACTCTTATTGGCATTTAGCTCTCTTACACAAGGGCTTGAGGCTAGAATTGGGAGTTATGCATGTAATTTTGACACAAAATTTATTTCTATGCCTGGGTTGTACTTATTTGTCCAGCAATATTTAGATGAATATTTAGTTGGCATTTTATGTGATGGAATTCAATGTCAGATGTGTGTATATGGCCCATGAAAAATTATCATTTAACCCTTAAAGTATCTGTCACAATTGTGGCAGATGGCATACTTATTAAATTTATTTGTTTAAGCTTTTAGCACAGGTAAGAAATACCAGATATTTCAACTTACGATAGTATAGAAAATTCTGTATTTTTTTTTTTTTGATGAGGTAACCCTTGATCAAGCATGTCCTTAAGCATACAATTTAACTGGTGGCAAGCTTGATCAAGGGGGGGAGGCTGTCACAATACTCAAAAACAAATTATGATAAAAATTCATCAAATCATAAAAACTTCATGTCTTTTATATAAGGCCAATAAAAAATACATGTGTTGAGGGTAACCCGAAATTGTTTGATGAAACCTAAAAAAATTTCAGGTTTTCTGGAAAAAAAGATAGTTTTATGCATTTTGAAATACCTGTTAAATGCCTTTCAAAATGCATAAAATTATATTATTCTTTTTTCATAAAGAAGAAATAATTAAAAAGAATGTGTGCCTACCCTACCTAAAATTACTCGAAACACACTTATTTTTTTATTTGGCCTAAGCATGTAGCTTAAATTCATCTACAATGTCTTCGACATGTCAGCTACATAAATAAATCATCTCTTTTATTATGCAAACAAACAACATGTTTGAACCCTGACCAAATGGCTTCCTAATACCTGTCTAAAACGGCCACTCTCAAAAAGACAAAAAAATGGGTTTCGAGACCAATTATTGCTTAATGCAGGTCGAAGTATTGCAGAATGCTCCCCTTGGAGCATTCTGCAATACTTTTGACCTTCATTAAGCTTGGAGCATTCTGCAATACTTTTGACCTTCATTAAGCTACCATTTGTCATGAAGATTTTTGTTTTGTCTATTTTGAGTGGCTGCTTAGGACAGATTTTACTGTATGAAGTCTGATCTGGGTTCATATTGATTGCAATATAGGCTATCAAAGTACATCAGCAGATGATCAAGCAGATGACGTTTGTTGTAAATCTTGGAAGTGGTCAACCATCCCTGAGGTTATTAAACTTTTTCATGCTCAACTCAACTGAGTTTGAAATTTTAACTACTCATAAAAACTAAAGTAAAGACACATTTATCCTTGCATAGTACTAGTTCAACCCAGGAAGACCTGTCCGAACGTAACTGAAAGATTGTTGACTGGGACATAAAGAATCAAATCAAACAAAAAAAAAAAAATAGTAAAAAAATAAAGTGCTGAAAAGTAGACTTTTCTTGCTTTAGTATTCGCAGATGTAGTAATAGTATGTATCCTGTTTATAAATTTTTAAACGACAATAATTGTTGGCATTTTTTATGAGCAGGATAAATTTCATGCTCAGGTGAGTTGAGCACGAAAAAAAGTTTTATAACCTAGAGGCCAGGTTTGTTGATGTGTTGGTTGTCTAGCAATAGAATTATCAGCAATAAGTGTTTGAATTGTATTATTTATCAAACTATTGAGTTTAATAAAAAAATATCTTTAATGTTTTTGTTTAGTCCTGTTTTATTAATCGTCCATCGTCTGTCCGTCGTCCATTAACAATTGTCTTAAATGACATCTACTAAACCCCTTGTCAAATTTTTGAAATAATTTCACACAAATGATCCTTGGGTGGCCCTCTACCAAAATTGTTTAAATGGTTTTGGTCTGTTGCATATCTAGGTCACAGAGGCTAAAAATAGATTTTCTAGATGAAAACTTAAGCAATATTTTTGTCTGAAACCAGAAGGCCTAGAGCCTTGATATTTGGTATGTAGTAATAAATAGTGATATTCGTCCCGTAACCACGAGGCCGAGTTGCCATGTGCTTGAGGCCAGCATCAAATACAAAAGGAAATTTTGTTTTGTAAGCAAACAGGCTTGTATATTGTATGTGAAGTGGCCATTTTTATAGGGAGGTGGCAGTCAATTGAAACACAACCAAACTGAATGCAAACCATTTCTATGAATACTGCCACTTTTATGAATAGACACATGGTAAAGTAGGTGAAATTAAACTTAATTTAGCATATTATGGTTTTGTAAAATCAATGTATCATACACTAGATGATTAAAAAGCTTACGATAGTAACGTAATGTTATAACTGGATAGTATTCTCAGATTGAACCTCTGATGTGCATAAGGAAGAAATACTGTTGCAGTGCGATGGATTTTTATATACCGTATCTGATACCGTGGTAAATGGATGCAACATCAGATATAAATAAACCACCAAATATCACAGATAATACTGTGATAGATACGACACCCACTGTCATTGATTCAGTTCTTGTGTCCATTACAGAAGTCTTCTTGCGAACTGATGCAGATAACGTCGCTTTGTTGATTTTCAGACGTTTTTGCAGTTTTTCCACTTTTTCTTCAGATGTTAGTAATGCAAACTCCATATCAATAGAATTGGCTTTGTATAAATTGTTTATATCTGTCAGTAAACATGTGCAGATAGTATCATTAATTGGTACTGATCCATTGTCAGGAATAGATGTTGAGTGTTGTACTACACTGCTTACTGCTGATGGACTGGATGAAGAAGTCATCGAAGAAGTTGATGTACTTCCAAGTGTTTCCTGTGTTTGCATAGAAGTTGTAGCATTGATCGTTTGAATTGAAGCTGTCATAGGTGTAGTAGATGATGAGCCAGGATTTGTTGTTGCTTGTGTCAATAGACCAGTGGACAGTAATGTTGTCATATTAGTTGTTGTCTCCGGAGTTGAACTAGTGGTAATATGTTGAGTTGTTCTGCTTGATGTTTGTAAGGAGGAAGAGGGTATTGATTGTCCAGTAGATGCTGATGAAGGTATGGTTAATATCGAGCTATCAGCTGACGTTGTTGTATCTGATACCTGGAATGTGGAAGATAAAGAACTGGTTGTTGCTTGTGTTGAAATGTCAGGAGTTGTAAATGATGCCATATTAGTTGTAGTCCCTTGAGTTGCAGTGGTGGAAATATGTTCAGTTGTACTGCTTGATGTTTGTAAGGAGGAAGAGGAGATTGGTTGTCCAGTAGATGCTGATGAAGGAATGGTTAATATCGAACTATCAGCTGACGTTGTTGTTTCTGTTACCTGGGCTGTGGAGGATAAAAAACTGGTTGTTGCCTGTGTTGAAACAAAAGTAGTAGTAAATGCTGCATTAATAGGATTAGATGTAGTTCCGTGAGTAGATATAGTGGCATTATCAGCATGTGTACTGTTTGCCAATTGTGTTGACGATATTGTGCTTCTTGCTGAGGAATGTATCGTTGATGAAGAGGTAGTAGATAGAACAGGTATTGGCACACTACATCCTTCGTCTGGTGTTTCAGATGTAAAGCTGCTCTTGGTGGGGATATTGGTAGCATCATTTTCATAAGAAGCTGCAAAATGAACTACACTGTAATTATTCAGACATCATATGGGCCGCAACTTCAGACAATCTTTCTTCAGGCTTTAGACAAAGTAAGGTTCAAACCACTCTGTTCAGCTATAGAGAATAGCTGGAATATTATAGGGATCACACATGTTTTTTCATGCATTAACATTTGCCGGGTCCTGAGGAAGCTGTTTGAACATGAGGCCATTAAGGAGGAGTGCTCAAACATCGTCCGAGGGGACTGGATAGTGTTAATGCAATGAAACATACATGTGTGATCGTTATTCTTGCATATTTTACCTGATTCCTACCAAAACCATACAGAAAACGTCGCTTAAGCATTAAAATATCCATTTTTCTTACACTGGATTTCTCTCAACATAATGGCATCAGCGTCAAACTTTCGAACGTCATTACATTGCGCAACATTTCATTTTATTAATGTTTTACCTAGGAAACACAATACCACTAAAAAAAAATCCGGTCATGTCTATATCATTTTTTTGATATGGAGATTTCTTGATCTTAAGAGAACACTAAGCAGAGATTGGACTTATAATAGCCGAACTTTTACAGTAAAACCTGTGTTAAACGGTCACACTAAAAAGATGGAAGCTTGGTCTTCAAGACCAATCATCCCCGTGCACTGAATCCCATTAGATTGTAGATCCTCCATGATTCTGTTGTAAAAAGCAATAATTGTCCCTAACAGGCAAGGCATTGCCAGAATATCATTTACACCGGTCATACTTTGCCCTATATTATATATGAATGCATGCAGTAATAAAGGAGAAACAAGTTAAAACATAACCTGAAGTTGGAGATTTAAGGACAAGGTAGCCATTTTTTATGACGTATGAAGCCACGTGATCCCCTACCCTGTTATCATTTTATTGTGTTGGCTTTGTCTCCCATAATAAAATAAAAAGAACAAAACACAGAGTCAAAGTGGTTATAAAATAGCGTTTTATTTGCGTATTGGTGGAACGTAATTTTGCATGTTAATGGGCAAAGCTCTAAGCTAAACACTAACAAAACGGAAACGATACACTTACAATTCGGTAATGAAACGCAGTATGCAAAATAGGCTAATGCAAAGCTAACAATACCATAGAATACATATAATCACGTGACTTGCGGATAGTCGTCTTATCGGATGCTGTTCAGGATAAGATCGACGATCAATACATTTTTTGACAAATTCAAGTTGAGTGACCTCTATATTTTCTTTTTTTCCTGCTAGTCGGGGAACCGAAGTTGTGTATCGTGCAAAAGCACAACATTTTTGCACCCGAGAGGTAAACGGCTGGATTTTTGTATACTGATAGTTAAAATAGTGCTTGATATGAAATAACTGTATAGAAATGCAGCCAGAATTGCATTTCGCGGAAAAAATGTATTTTGTATGCCGCATATGTCAAGTTAAGCAAACTTTCATAGTGTAGAAATTGTGAAATTTCCCCTTATCAATCAGTTTAAACCAGTGTTTTGGTCTTGAAGAGAACCGCCTCATTAAAAAGATCCATTTAATTAGCCACAATAAATGTTTTGGTTGAGAAATTACAAAATTAATTTTCCATTAAACAATCTTATCTGGAGGTCGGGTATGAGAGGCCGTTTTACAATAATACACTATCAGAGTTTAGTATATGCCTCCATTTGTGCACCAATATAGCCATGCTTGGGATTTCTTTTTTTTTGTCTTTAAAAGTATTATGTGATTGCATTTCTGCATTTAAAACGTAGACAGAGAGGGGTTTTATGGTTATAATGATAGTTATACGAGTTTTTCCATCTTCATGAAACTAATGTTTTCATCAGAAAAACAACAACGTTGGTCTCTACAAAGACCTCTGTATCAAAGCTGTTATATATATGGAAGATAAATGTCCTTTAAATCTTGATAAATTTCATTTATGAGTTAATTGTTTCTTGAGTTGTCCATAGTATTTAACAACAATCCAGCTGACATGGACTAGATTACTAAGTATCAAATTTTCGTGGTTTCATATTTTTACTTTTTAGCTACATTCTCTAGATTTTTATAGAAAATAAAAATAAATTGTCTTAAATTATGCCCCAAACGTCTGTCTTACTGTGTATGCAGTGTTTAAACGCAAACAATTAAAAAAATATTTATTTATGTACAAACATTTGCAATGCATACCTCTTCAGTGGGATGATAAAATGGAATATGTAAGTAAGCAAAATTTTATGAGATGTGCTTCTAAGCTATGTATAAATAATTATCAAATACATTCCTGGACTATAAATGCAGTTTTAATGACATTTAAAGCAAATAAATCTATAAATTTAATTTTAAAATTGACGTGTCCTTTTCTACATGCTTTAAAAATCAATAATCAGTTTTCTTAAATGGCCACCACTACTTCTGGGGTCTACACTAATGTCTGTGTATTATATAAGCTCAATATTTTTCAATCCCGATCTTTTTTGATAAAAATATATGATATTTTGAAAAATAATATTTTCACATGTTCTTGCTGGGCTTCCGTAGAAAATGGACTACTCTGGCGTTGTGCAAGTTGATCGAGTCTGCTATACAGTGGTTTCAGATACACCATGTAATTACCTTTGCAACCATACAAAATTCAGCTGTATACCTTTCGGGTGCAAGGGTTAGCATTTTTCCTACCTTGGTTCCCCGACTATGCATGCATGCTTGATAAAATTATCTAACATACGAACGCTTGTTAAGAACGTGCTATGAAAATGCTTGTTCAAAAGTGAAGAGGTGAGAAACTTGCAGAAGGTTCATAAGACACCAAAACGTGGCAGGTTATCATCGGCAACAGGATAGAATATACCCAATCTGTGTAAAATGTTAGTTGTTTATTTGCGAAATAAAGCAAAACTAAAAGGTTATGTTGAGAAATGTGTTCATAAAAATCGTTTCCCCTTTATATAAACACAAGCTTTTGGTCCAAGTCTTACGAAAAGGTGTTTTAAAGGCCAATATTGTTATGCACAGGTCGCCACTTAACCGATTGCAATATCGAACTTGTACCCTAACAGGTATTGCTAAAGTAAAGTTTTTCACTGTCTGCAATACAAAAAAAAAAAAAAACAGAAGGGATTAAGAAATCAACACTCAGTAGCATTTCAATAATCCTCTGCTAGCACAAGCACCTTTAAATAAAGCTTCTTATACAAGGTTGCATATCAAAATCGGTTCGTTATAAGTGCCTTCTTAAAAAAGTTACAAAGTGCAGAATTGTGTATCAATAGTTTATTGATGGTGTTTTAATTGTGATTTACTCCAGTTTTGGGTTTTGGACTGCTTGCAGTTTCTGAATTGTTGCAGTTGCTGAACATGGTATTGACGATAGCAAACAGTGCAGTCCCAGATTATGCCATGCTAAATGATATCTGTTTAAACCCCTAGCCCAAAATCATTTAAACTCATCTAGAATAGCTCTGATGGTTCTACGCTGCAGGACATGTTATAATGGCCACTAGAGCTATAAAAGAAAAGAAATAAAATATCATGGACCACATAATTAGCCCTTCATTGTGAACTATTCCGCCAATTAAACAAAATGGCCACAAGAACTGCAGCTCCCTTAACAACAGAATCTCCTGATTCAAGCTTACAGCAAGGTTACTTCAGAGAAATCCTTCACTGAAGAAGTTCGCAGTACTTCGCTGCTAGTGATGATGCTCCTGCGAACTTACCAGCGTCAGAAATCACCAGAGATAGCAGAAATGGTATAATTTCTTGCAACATTCTAGCAACTCATAGATTCACCAGAGAAGTATCAAAATGAAATTAAACACCACAAATGCTGAAAACAAGTAATCATATTGTCAAAGTAAGTAATGGTGCAAAGATCAGGAATCGATACAATCAAGTACCACACCTGACCCAGGATACCAATGGGAAAGTGACAAACTCACAGAAGACACCACAAACGAGAGCCAAGAGGTCAGCCCTTTCCCAGCAGGTGACCGCAAAGCACATATAAACAGACGCGCACAAAACATAGCAAACACAAGACAGAACAAAAACATAAAAGATCCACAAAAGAAGTACCGCCTTGGAACGGTCAGTAAAATATTTTACTGGAGGGCTTAAACCGGTTTAACAGCGCCAACCTCACCCTTAATTCAGATGTGGATCAAGACACATAGATATTTGGTTTGCATGAAAGACCCCTAACTTATCAATGCATCATCTCCTAAAACATATAAATCAAGATATAACAAGGAGATAAAGCAAGGATAAGGACTCAACAGTAAATTAAACTGAATACCGGAGCAAAAGAAATCCAACAGGTAAACCCCGGTGGGCCCGACAAACAGCCAAAGCATCAGGCCCCTACCATCTCATCAATAGATAAGTCTTTAAGTCGGAACCATCATAGAGTCTGAAGTCCGACCCACCGGCGTGCAATTAAAGAGGAAAGCAAAGTTGCCAACCGTGATTGGGTTGACTACCAAGCATGCAGTCTGTTGCAATACATAAATGTTATAGCCAATCTTTTTATAATGGGAAATTATTTTAATGAACTGCGCTGAAAAATTATTAGAGCCAACAATCTTCTTCAACTTATACACCAAGTCACCATAGAAATCAGGTTCCGAAAGTCCTTGGCGCAAGAGAGATTTAAGTCCAACTTGGAATTTAGAAATCAAATCATAGTATCGTCTATAAAATTTTGAAAATGTTTTGCGAAGTTTATGATACCGATAGCCTTGTTTAAGTCATCTGTCATATAAATGCATTTATAAATGAAGTTAGTGAAACTACCTTCCTGAGGCTGATTCAGGATACACAGCTGCAAGGAAAGAATAAAAGAAATAACCAAGGAAAAAATCAGAAAATAAATATAGGGAAAGAGAGAGAGAGAGACTACTGCACATAATCAGTAGTTAAGTAAGAATGAACACGGCAGTGTTGTAAGAAATGCCAAGCACTTACTGTACCATTTAAATTTTATTTAGACAAAATAAGTAAGGGTGCAAAGATCAAGAATCGATACAATCAAATCTCTTACTTACAAATTGAATATCTAAGAACAGCTTTAATTATGATTCCATTATTTGTGTATAATTAGTTGTTATAGCCAAATAAAAGTACCGTTTTAGACAGATCAGCATATGCCGATAACTTCTTGCAACATTTCTCTAAATTGGAGAGGGTCTTCTATTTTCTAATCATTAACAATTTAGCCCATTATTCACTCTCCTGAAAATTTTCGCTTCACTAAAATAAAAAAGAGAGGACAAACGTCATGCAAATTTACCAAGCATAAGAAGAGTAAGCAGAAAATACTTGAATTGGGCTTACTTACCTTCAAAACAATGCTTCGTATAATACAGAAGGGGGCTTGATTCCAGATTGCTCTCTTGTGACAATAAGAATGGATCTTCAGAATAGTACAGGACACATTCTCCAAGTAATAAATTGAAAGTGGCAGCCCAGCAATTCATGTCATTTGTTGCAGAGTTAAGACAGTTGTTCGTACAGGCACTGTGCGTGCTGTCACCAGTGAATTGGGAGACAACCGAGAGAGAAGCCTTTGGTTTCACAAGATTGGCGAAATTGAATGTGCAGTCAGCATCTGAAGAAATAAAAAAAACATTCAGCTGGTATCCAGCATTAGGTATAATAGAATTTTTTGCCCTCTGTAAAGGCGTAAAGGCGGTAACTTTATATTCAGATCTAGGCGTGGTTCGGCTATTTCATCTGCTAAACAAGGGAATCAGGTTCTATTTATAATTTGATGAAGAATTAATAAGTTGTTTTGGTCGCGCAAACGTGCGTGCATTTCATGAAAATCCAAACAGTATACACACTAAACTCACATTTATTAACCCTTAAAGCGTGATCAAAAAATGTATGTTTTCTTTTGTCGTCCACTAACATAGGGTCTGGATGGGGTATAATGATTAGTGAATAATGGCCCTTTTTTATAATGAATAGTGATTAATGAGCCAAAAAATAATGAAAAGTGAATATTGAGGGCCTAAAAATATTGAATAATCCTATCTTTTTTAATGAATTGAAGAAAAAAATAATGAATAGTGAATAATCAGATTTCTTTGCCACCTTTTTTACTGTTAATGAATAATTGGTTTTATTTTAATGAATTACCCAAAATTTTAATGAGATGAATAATGGGCTAGATTTTTAATGAATAGTGAATACCAGACCCCCCATCCAGACCCTCCTAACAGTGTGGACCCAGATCAGACTGCTCCTGTAGTCTAATCAGGGTCCACAATGTTTGCCTCTATGCTTATGTTAAATAGACTTTTTCAGATGCAGCTATTTTGCTGGCGTTTAAAGACTAAATAATGCGTTATGTAATGGCGCAAGATGATACAGTTACTTTTGAATACAACCACGCCTCATTTTCAGCTTTGCCTGTGTCTTAGGTTGACCAGTCCTAATTACACATTCAATAGGTGCCGCCTTTACAGTAAGCAAAAAGTTCATTTATACAAGTTGAGATGAACGTACAACGAAGATCCATGTCCGAGTCCATGTCAGTCTGTGTATCCGCACAAACTAATCACAGTTTTAGTTTTCCACCTGAAGAAAGATTGGACCCGTGGCTACACATAGAGCGCTCATTGATGACTATGATCAGACTGCGCGGATACACAGGCTGATCTGAGTCTTCCATGTGCGTGCATGCCAACTTGTACCCTGCACGAACGATAAATTGTATTTTATCAGTCACCCCTAATATTAACTGAATTGTTTGAACATGGCCTAATAAACGTTTCCTATCTCACGGCATGTGACCTTTATCAGGTCATGATGACGTTGCACTTTTTGGATGACGTCGCTTATGACGCTGAATCAACACAAACATCAAAATTAAGTCATAATCGCTAGTTTGAGAGAGTGTTTAACAAAGGGTAATCTGATAAATAGAATACCAGGTTCGCGTCTTTTGATATCAAGTTTACCAAGCTCGGCTTTGAGAACGCATGTTGAATCGCTCGGCAAGCCTCGCGATGTCAACAAGCGTTCTCAAAGCCTTGCCTGGTAAACTTGATATCAAAAGACACTCACCTTGTATTCTCTATTTTTCAATCTTGCACGATTCAAAGGTCATCATATCACATGTATTTACAATCAGGGTCAATGACAGTGTGGATCCTTATTGGCTTGTTTTTAAGATGCAAGCGTCTGGATCTACATTGTGATCAAAACAGGACATATCTGCGTTCAGCATGTTATATGTTAAGTCAGCGCAGTTCATCACATAAACAGGTGGCATATTTTATGGCATCTTATTCACTTTAGGGGAATTTAAGAGTTAAAGTTTCACCTGAATCGTCTGCTCAAATAAAATGACAAACTTTTGGATTTCGAAAATCAAACTTTGAAAAGATTGTAGGCGGTGTTAGTGTATACCTCAGAATTTTTATATACAGAAAAAATATACAGAAAAAAGTACTTACATGATATCACACAAACATCCAATAACGGAACACCACGGTGTTGATTTTGATACTGCATAGTCAGCCTTATGTATCCATTACTAGTCACTGATAAGTAAGTTTTCTTGTGTTTTAATGCAACAAGAGTAAGACCGATTCTGATGAACAAAATAATCTTATGTCGCGCATGCGAAATAACAAAATTCAGTGAATAAAGCCTAAAACACAAAAAGGAACATAACTCAGACATTAAAACAGACAATTTGATGAAGTTTCGACGAATCGCTTGCTGGATGTCTGGGAAACATTATTAAGGTTTAGTATATACTTTGTCACAAAAATAAAATATTGGAGTGTTTTCACTTTTGCTTTGTATATAATGTATAGCTCACATATAGATGTTTTTACTTTCTCAATACATTACCACAGAGAAGCAACCAAATGGTATTAAAGCGAGATGAAACAGAGCAAATGACTCATACATGTAAGTACATATCCAACAGACAGCCAGAGCTAAAGAAAACCATTTGTTCTGTCATATGGAAGGGGATTACCATCAATATTCTGTATTGCAAATGTAGAGCGACATTCTACTATGTGACTGGGATCTTAATTATTGTGTGACTGGTGTCATTCTGAGTTTGAGTGTTGAAGGGCCTTGGCGCGAGAAAACCTATCGTCAGGAGTTTGCCAACAACAAAGGCGCAGACCAGCCTGCGCATCCGCGCAGTCTGATCAGCGCCTTTGTTATTCACTTTTTAAAAAGTATCATATGTTAACTTGCTACAGGTGACATTTCAATTTTCTATATAGTCTCTGTAGCTGAGTAGGCTTGTTTGAAAATTGCTTTGTCGGAAACCCCAAAGACAGGTTTTGTCGTGAAGCGGCCCTAATAATGTCAGGATGGAAGTATAATTTAGCCCAACATCCATCAATGAATCTTTGATGGATAAGCAGATTCAATAAGTCTTTACCTGAAAAAGTCAAAGTAACATTGAGGAAAATTAAAGAATCATTCCTGTGAAGTTTGGTGAATTCCACCAAGTGGTTTAGGAGGAGATTTGTTTGAAGAAATTATGACAGACACGGGACGACGGACAAGAACGGGCGTCCTATGATCACAAAATCTCACCTTGAGCCTAAAAATATTAAAAACAATTAAAGCTGAATACAATAAAACCAACCAAAACGGGGATGGTTTATAACTTTGTATGTATACAGGATGAATTAACTCAGCATTTCAGAAAATTTAATGAATTTCAAAAGCAAATACTCAGGGACCACTGGCGGCCCACAAGCGAAACGCCGCTCGAATGTTGGGCTGATAGTGACCCCATTTAGAGGAATACTATGAAACACCTAGAGATAGATTGGTTATATTTACCTAGTTGTTTTTCACATAAAAACTTTTTGTCATGTTTACATTCAGTATTCTTCCATCCTTTTCCATCTGGCAACTTTCCACATCTTTTTTTCGAAGTTTTATCGGGGTATCCTGTTTCCCAGTGAATATATGTTCCATTTTCAATTTCGTCACATGCCTCTTTTCCATAGGTCCACGTGTATGTATTACTACTTGATTCTATAGCATGTAGTCCAAACCACTTATCACCACCACTGGAGAAAGTAAATTGACATTCAATAAATGCATAGGGGTGCATGAACTCGCATGTGGAGTCTTCCCCTGCCGATGTTTAATTGTTCTTAAGCACTTGATTACCTGTGCTTAAATGGGTTAACCCCTTAAAAGACAATCACATCAAAAGTCATCTGCTTTTGTCATCTGATGAACTGTTTTAGAAGCCTCTTGGTCAAACAGTGTATACCCCGTTCAGACTGCTCCTGTAGGAATAGTCCGATCTGGGTCCACACTGTTTACCTCTTAACTTTCATAAGTCAATAATGTTAGCAAATATGTGCAGATCCCAACTTAAACAGACGAAATTTTCATATGCATACATGAAGGCCCTTAAAGAATTAACTTTATTTGAATCTGAAGTTAAATAAGCCATCCCTGTTTATCTTAGTAACTTTCCAATATCGCCCCTTTGTGAAATGAAAGGAATTTCTCAAGATGCAAAATTTCTTGCACACTGGATACGTACATCTACCATTTTACCCTGGGATATAAATTCTTATCAACTTATCAGGCTGTCACGTTATAGTGACATCATCAGATTATGTGGCATTCCAGCGTATTCAGGAACTGCTGGGCCCTAGATTATAAAACTTTTTTCAAGCTCAACTCAGCCGTGTACAAAATTTACCCTGCTCATAAATGTTAAAATGCCAACAATTGTTGGCATTAAAACCATTTATTAGCATGAGAAATACAACATCTGAGAGTCTTGCAACAAGAAACTTCTTCATTTTGGCGGTACTTTATTTTTTATGAGCAGCCGAAAGTTCGGACTCAGCTAAATTGAGCATGAAAAAAGTTTTATAGCCTTGGGGCATGGGGGCCTTTTTTAAGATAAAAATGCTATAATTAATGGTGAGCAAGAAAAATGATCCATGATTTGCTTTGAGACTCGTGATTCCAAATGGCGATCCTCGGGACGGATTTTTCTATCCCACCCTCTTCTTATAGTATTTGGAATTCAATTCGACCTAAGTGAATTCTTCAAGCAATCTGAGTTCAAATTATCAATATTTATCATATGACGTCGCGTCTGGAAGTGAAATAACGCCATGCAATAAAATCTGTAAATCACTTGTGGTTTATCGATTTTCGGAAACGTTATGACGTCCATAACAACGTTGTAATGACAAAATTATAGCGTGTTTACACCAGAAATGAGATTTCAAAGTAATCTTAGTGTCATATGATAAATAGAATCTAACATTCGTGCTCTTGTATTATTGAATTTATTAAACTCGTTGCGAAAACGAGATAAAATGCTCAGCAAGCCTCGCATTTTATCATTTTCCCCAACTCGTTTAATAAATTTAATAAAACATGAGCACTCATGTAAGATCCTCTATTTTACTGTACAATTATAGGGTGAACATACCTGTGCTGTTGCCATGTCGGGTCTGAGGTTTGATAATGTGTCAGAGCGTGTTGTTTTTCTACGGAATCTAACCTTAAAAGATTACCACCCGTCGATTCACACACAGCCTGTGCCTCATTCCATGGCTGTTCGTGGCCATGCAACGTTATTTGGATAATCTTGTTCATGATCTGAAAAGAATCGCCCCCTGTAACGGAAAATCGAAAATAAGATCAACAAATAAATGAAACACAGACAAATATTAAGCAAAAGTTTTTACGTAATGCTCATTATAGGCGTATCCAGAGGGGGAGGGGAACGGGTGGTCAGGACCCCCCCCCCTGGAATGTCACAAGTAGCTATTAGTTTCTTTAGAAAATCCGGATACGGACCCCCCTCGATAAGCAATTTGACCCCTTTGATCCAATTGCTTCTTGAGGGAGGCCCATACGGGCCTCTGTGAAATACGTTGATGAATAAAAAAACGTATTAGGACCTCCTCCCTTGATGGAATTTTCTGAATTCACGCATGTCCAATGAAATAACTAAATGAATGGACCAAATAAAGATTAAAATGGAATATTTTATGTGTATTGTGTTGCATTGTTCGTATTCATACTTCAGTTGTCAATATTCTTTTTTTTTTTGACATTATCAGAGAGAGAGAGAGAGAGAGAGAGAGAGAGAGAGAGAGAGAGAGAGAGAGAGCGAGAGAGAGAGAGAGAGAGAGATCTAATGTACGTACCATCTAAAGTTGTCAAAATTAGAACAACTGTCGCAATCATCTTCAATATGTCACTTGAGTTGAGTCGTGTTCTTCTTGATCTATTGCAAGAGAAAATAAGGGTTTCAAATGACCACACTATGGCAAAAATGTACTGTGTTTTTGGCATTCAAAATGTTTGAGCAAAATGTATATGCAGAAAGCAACATCTCATCAGGCTTCGTTTGCATTTAAAATAAAATCACGTACGGACTTAGTATGGAGAATATTACCTGTGACTCCTTAAAATATAGGATCATAAGAAAGTATTGTATCAAACTGTATGGTAATTTCCATTTATTTAAAAATCGGTTAATTTCTATTCTATTATAATAATAACGTAATTGTAGAAACGCTTTTTAGTAGAAGTAGTATGGACAGACTTATAGTGTCAATAACGTCACGATATCCAAGATGGCCACCATCCAAATAAGGGTATGAAATCCTAGATGGCCACCACCTGACTTAGGGCATGACCCCTGGGATTCAGGAGACTTCTTGACCTCGGATGACCCTGTGACGCGTTCGGTTTCACCTCAGTGGGCGGGGGGGGGGGGAATAGTCAACGCCATAGACCACATGAAGGTAGCGTCACGTCCTAGTATATCTCCTCCTCCGCTTCACCTCCTTCTCCACCTCTTCCTCCCCCTCCCCTCCCTACCCTCCTGCTCTCCTCCTCCCCCTAATTTTCATTTTCATTATTTAGATATAATACTTTTTTCAACAGTTCAATATTTTGTTGTCATTAAAGAACATTATGCAGTATTTTAGTTTCGTTATATCACCATTTTCTCCATCTAGAACCAGTCAGATCAGTGTTTGCATGATGAATGCGATGGCACAGGAGGAGGAAGAGGAGGAGTAGGAACGAGGGCGAGGAAGAGAGAAGGTGGAGGAGGAGGAGGGGAAGAGGAGAGGAGGTAGATGAGAAGGAGGAGGAGGGCAGGAGGAAGAGTAGGGGTGGATGAGAAGAAAGGAAGAGGAGAGGAGATGCTCTAGGATGTGATGCTACCTTCCCGTGGTGTAGGGCATTGAAACACCCCGAGGTGAAACCAAATGCGTCACATGGTTATTCGAGGTCAGGAGGTCTCCTAAACCCCAGAGGTCATGCCCTTAGTCAGGTAGTGGCCATCTTGGATTTCATACTCTCATTTGGATGGCGGCCATCTTGGATATCGTGACGTTATTGACACTATAAGTCTGTCCCTACTACTTCTACTAAAAAGCGTTTCTACAATTACGTTATTATTATAATTGGTTTCTTTCAAAGTATCGTTGAATGACTCTTCTAACAACAAAAATGCTACACTTTCCTAATTGTTACTGAAAACCTTACCCAGTGTTCTGCATCAGTCTGATGCCGTTTTAGCAAATGGGGAAGTACATGGGGTCTGAATACAAATCATCCATTGTACTTGATAAATTGTGATTTCTACACTAAAATGTTGAAGAATACTAGGCCTCTGCGGTGGTAATTTTTCATGGACGCCGAGTACAGTAGTTCAAATATTAAATGGGATTTATTCCAAAAACATTTAAAAAACGGAAGGACAACAACAACAACAACAACGACCACAACAACGACCACAACAACGACCACAACAACAACACCACCACCAACAGCAAAACAAACAAACAAACAAAACGTATCATTTGGTAATAGAGAGGACCAACACAATGGGAAAACATCAGAGTTGGTTTGATCTGGCACTTCCCTAGCATCGGCATAAGACTGAGATATTCAGCTTACCAGATACCAAATAATAAGAATACAAAGACAAAACACAGTAATGAATATAAAAATACATCTATCAAAGTACCGATCAGATGTACGATGATACACAACACTTTAGTACTGAAGCCTCATAAGGGGTTAATTAATGCGGATAAAATTGTTTATATGCCAAAATTGTCTTTTAGAAATATGCCAATCGCCAGCATACAGTCTCGGGCCACTATCGGCCCACCAGTGAAACGCCATTCCAATGGCGTTTCACTGGAGGGCTGATAGCGGCCCATTTTTCATGCTTACTGGGTTAATTAAGATGGTAGATCCTTATCTTTGTTTATCCTACATCTGCATTGGTGTTTGGAACACTGTGAGCCTCACTTTCTTTTGTCAAGTAACTGAAACACACGGGTGATATTGGTTACAACGGACAGTATTGACAGAACTTAACATTGTCTTTATTTCATTCATTCTGCACATAGCACACAATGATTAGTACTCCTTCAGTGAAAAGGTAACTATCAAAATACAAGTTAACAAACAAAAACAGCAAATTCTTATTTAAGCTAGACAGAAGGACATCTACTAGGCTGACAACAACTCAACACTCAAAATACAGTGCTGGAAGGGTTCTTTTTTGCTACAAGGCAAATTCGCCAATATGTTTTTTAAACTCCGACGATGGGTTATTGCATCACAGGGGCTTGAACTTCCGTCCTTATATCACATACCTCTACAGTCTCAAAAAACAAAAGCTCTGTGTTGGCCCACTTCGAATCGCACTAAAATTCCAACTTAAGTTATTACGTAACAGATGCGCACGCACGTTTACACCCAAACGGCTACAGTTGCAACATTTAAACAAAAAGAATAGCCCTGTATGCTCCACTTCAATTCTTCATCGTAAACAAAAGGATGTGTATAGACTGCACAGCCTATTCTAATAATTAATTACAAATAAATGGGACCGCAAAATGATGCACAGCTAAGATTATTTTGTAAAAACAAATCATTTAGAGACTACAGACAGCTATGGAAACCATCTTGCTAGATAGGTCTAGAGGAGGAAAAAGACATGCTACTAGAGTAACGGTGCTCTGACCCACCGTTGATCTCTAGTAGGTTCGTGACGTCACTCTAGTAGCGACTATGGATGTTCCTATACCCGGGATGCAACATTTTTTTACATCGCAGATCAGAAACAACCTAACACGTCGCGTGCGGGAATGGATTGTGGTAAGTTGACGTTGTTTTTACTTTTACAGACGTTAAAACGAGGAGTTGCGAGTCAAGATTTTGCAGAGAAACATAGTGTACCTACCATTATGTTCGCCATAAGTTGTAGTTTAAAAAGGATCCCTTTGCATCAGAAATAATATGTTTTTCATGAGAATATTCCACCAAAGACACGAAAATTGGTTACACTTGCTAATTGCTCGAGTTCTTTTTGTCCGATTGTCCTGGTCGAAAGTTCATGATATACCTGAAACATTCTTTGTTACGTATCATCAGGAGACAATAGTGAAATCAAGCTAGCTTTTACAAAATATGGTGCTCAACACACACAGGGTAGTTCGACTGGGATACAATCACCATCGATGAGTGGATTACCTGGATACAAGCAACATCGGAGAGGTTTTTTTGAAAAATGTAACAACTTCCAGCAAAGAGTACGACCAAAAAAGATATAGTTTACATCGGTGACTTTTGCATATTGAAAAGGGAAAGATCCACGGACGCCAGAAGTTTCCAGATGTGGTTAAAATGATCTTAATTTAAACTTAATATTTTAGAACAGCTTTGCTAATATGAGCCGCGACATGTGGTTTCCAACAATGTGGCATTTTGACAAGTGTAGACTCAGGCGAGCCTGTGTAGCCTCCTTTTAAGCTTAGAAACTCCAAACGCTGTTCGGTCAGTAGCTTAGCAGTCATAGAATATTCAAGCGAGAAGCAAAGGCTCTGATCAGACTGCGCGTATGCGCAGGCTGGTCTGAGCCTTTGTGGGTCGCACATACCACATTGTTAAAAATCTAAAGTCACGGCACAATTATTTATTTTACCAATGGGAAACTGACGATTCACGATAAGCATGCTGCGGATTGCTCAAAAGCTGTATGTTGGGGCGTAACGTGATCTATGTGAGATGTATAAGTTGTTCATACAACGATGTGGCAAAAAGTATCCATCTCCTTGACAAAAAAGCAATTTTTGTTTATACAGCAAATTTTTCATGCAAGTAAGAGCTTTTAAAAGATATATCCCCATAAGGACCCAATTTCAAGCTCCTTACCTGTGATTATAGAGAAAAGAGTAAATCCCTAAAATATGAATTCCATTTTTGCAACCCCTAAGTCCACCTTGGGTATCATTTGGGTCAAAACTGAGCCTGTGAATCATGTGAAGTATTCGTAGTACCAGTAAAAAATAGTATCATTGGTCCAGATAAGGATAGTTTGTGCACCTACAATTGCATTTATTTCCTTGCCCATCGGTTTAAAAATGTGTTTTGGTGCTCAAAAGAACCGTCTCATTGAGTCGGTTCTTTTGAGTACCTACAGCATATGTTTTGGTTGAGTAATAAGAAAAAATAATTTCCCAGTATGGACTCTTATCTGGAAGCATGAGTATGATAACTCCAAAATGATTATTTTCAACATTTCCTATCTGGCTTATGTTCTGGGTGCTTAAAATATAATTATAATGCACATTCTAATGCAGCGCCACGTCTGATGGATAACGTTAGAAATCAACTGACCGTAATGTGCACGACCCTTGGTGAACGTAAATTAATCAGTATCCGGCGCCAGAAGGAATGTGTGGAAAGCAAATTTGCCATTACTGTAGAATGGTGCATAATTGGATCAAAATACACCATGTTGTTCAAGAGTTATGAGCATTTTCACCCACTGACCACGGACGGACTGACGGACGGACTTATACAGCGATAATAAGGCACACCTGTGGGTCGTGCAATACTGTTCATTTGTTTGTTTGTTTGTTTGATTTGATTCTTTACGTCCCATCAACAATCTTTCAGTTATATAGGGACGGTTCTTCCTGGGTTGAACCAGTACTAAGCTAGGATAAATGTGTCTTGCTCAAGGACCACAACGCAGTGACGCCGGTGAGGCTCGAACCCGCGGCCCTTCGGTCTCGAGTCAAGCACTCTACCACTGAGCCACTGCGCTCCCGGCAATACTGTTTAGACTTTAAACACATACTATACAGGCACGATTGAGTGGTTTGGCGAGTATACGCTTGACTAATCTGTATCGCTTAGGGCTGTTCAAGTTCCAGAATTAATGGTGGGGGTCAAATTTTGTGACATAGTTTTGTCCCCATTTTGCATACCAGTGGCCAGACAGTCTTAAAATGTGTAAGTAAGCACATTTTGATCAAACTTTGATATAACATGTGATTCAAGAGTTATGCGCATTTTTACTAACTGACCACGATCAGCCCAACTGATGCTCAGCGAAACCTCGTCACCGTTTTGAATACTAGTGTGCAGACAATGTTTATAAAATGTATATAAGTATGCAAAATTAAATTTTGAAAAAAATACCATGCCGCTAAAAGAGTTAAAAGCGTTTTTACTAACTGACCACTGACGGCCGGACGGATGCTTGGCAAAGCCTCGTCCCTATTTAGAATACCAGTGGCACGACAATGTTAAAATGTATAAGTTAGCAAATTTTATCAAATTATACCATGTGGTTCAAAGGTTATGCGGAGTGTTTTCACTAACTTACTATGACCGGCCAGACTGTAGCTCGGGGCAGCCTCGTCACCGTTTTGCATACCAGTGTCTAGACAATGTTAAAATATATGTACATGTGCAAAATTTGATCAAAATATTCTATGTAGTTCAAGAGTTATGAGTATTTTTACTAACTTACCATGACTTGTCGGACTGATCATTGGTAAAGCCTCGTCACCGTTCTGCATACCATTGGCCAGACAATCCTGTGCTGGCTCAAATGGCATTTGATAAAGCAAAGAAGGCTCTGGCGAGTCTGCACATTTGCACAGGCTAGCCTGGGCCTTTGGCCTTTGTCACAGTGCCAAATTCTCATATGCTGGCATAAAATGGCGATTTATATGTCATTTATGTGAGCAGCGAAAGCTCTGAAGTGTCTGCACCAGCAAACGTAAGCAACAATCGGTGCGTTGTATCAATGCTTCAAAAATTGTTCCCAACGCGTTGTAATAAAATCCTCAATAAAACTTTTGCTAGTTTACCAAGAAACAAATTGGAGAGCGGTAATCGTTTCATGGGATTATGATAATACGTAGCTATCCTTAGATTCCCTCAATTTAGGCAGTCACCAATAGATAAAAAAGACCTCTGTCGAACTGTGTCAGACTTGCTGACCAAACCCTGAAATAAATCACTAACTGCATGACAGAGCCATAAACTACAATGTTACCGACGGTCTGTTCGTCTGGTGTCATCACTAATAAAATAAATGCAAGCTTTAAAAAAATCATAAAGTCAACAGATAGAGATTTTGCTTACCTTTTCCGCCATTTTACGGCCTACTCCAGTGAGGAATTTAGCCGGTAGGCCTACCAGCTCGTTGTAGTAAGCTCCGGTGCTTTTACATTTACCAGTGTGGTATGTCTACTGGAAGGCGAAACCCCCTTTTTTACCCTTTTCTGTTGGTATTATCGGATCTATTTGGTACAATTCATGAGATTTTGGTATTGTAAATTTGGAATTTTTCGCGAGGAAGTTTCGTGAAAATAAAACCATCTACTCGTACTCGTGAAATGGCGAAATCCCTCCGTCGTTTACTTACATGTATGTGGGCGAATCATGCCCGTATCGCTAATTTTTAACGTGGATTTGCGAAAATAAAATTCGACCGTTTGTATTTTATGAGGGCGGGAACAGGATTTGAGTTTTCTGCTACACGACCCTGGCTTATGCAAAACTTTTTATAGCACTGGGTTGTTGTCAGTTACAAGAGATGGTATGTGCACGAAGAACTGGTTAACCGCTTAGTCAACCTTGCCCAGGAAAAAAGGTGTGGTTAGGTGAACTGACCGTCTCGACATGATCATAGCTGTTTACTGAGACGTTAAGAATCAAATAAAAAAACAAACTTTCTTGTAGCACCAGCTGGTTTTATCAGTTCAGTGGATGTGTGTATGGGTGGAGCATGGAACTAAAAGCATAATCCAATTGGTTTGTTTGGTTTAAAGAAATAATGGGATTTTGGCACATGAGATTTTGATGTGCAAATACCTCAGTATGATAAGCGCCCGTGCTGACATATCAGTAGGGACAAAAGGTCTAACTTTTGGCCGGAGTTATCATCTATATACTCGTATATGTACTTTGTATATGTAAGCAGCGGAGGCTCAAGCTTGAGCCTTCGTTCCTCGAAGATAAGATAAGGCCCAAAATTGCGTTATTGACATTGCGAGTGCATTCATTGATCCATTTTGTCATTTTTTTATTAAAGTCCATGAATATTTTATCAGCCAAACATGCTGATCAGTACATGTTATTTGGACAAGCCCATTCAATATTGGTACTTATATCATACTTGAGAGCCGCGACATGTGATTTCCAACAAAGTGGCATTTTGACAAGTGTAGACATAGACAAGCCTGTGCATCATCCTTTTAAGCTTAGAAACTCCAAATGAAGTTTGGTCAGTAGCTTAACAGTCATAGAATATCTAAACGACTAGCAAAGGCTCTGATCAGTCTGCGCGTATGCTCAGGCTGGTCTGAGCCTTTGCTGGTCGCAAATACCACATTGTTAGAAATCTCATGTCACGGCTCACTTATGTATCAAATGCATGATCAGATATCCAGCAGGACAAGAAGTCTACATTATGGTCCTTCTTTGCTTCCATACTTTGTGCATGCGAGCAGCGAGGGCTTTGGTGAGACTGTGTGTTTGAACATGCGCCGGTCCTCGTCCATGAGATAAGTACTTATCTCTCATGTGCTGGCTCATTTTATTTCTTTTAATTGTTGACACTATTACATGTATGTGCAATATTTATACAAACGCCTGGTGCTGAGAAAAGAAAGATCAATCATTGATCACTTAATTAACCCTTAAAGCGCCAAGAAAAAAGTGTATCTGAAAATGTCGTCTGCTGAAGTCGTCTGCTGCAAATAATTGCCTTACATTACCGACGAGTAAAGTATAGAAGCAAACAGCGTGGACCCAGAACAGACTGCTCCTATAGGAGCAGTCTGATCTGGGTCCACACTTTTTGCCATAGAGGCTTCTTAAACATTTCAGCAGACGAGAAAAGCAGACGACTTTTGTTGCGATTAGCGCATTAAGGGTTAAAACAGTAAAGATCTAGATTGGCCATATTCTTTGACCCCAGAAGCCGTGTGACAGAATGTAAGATTGCAAAACTAGATCATATAACGAAACCAGGTCCAAACATTCCACCACCCCCCCCCCCCAAAAAAAAAAAAAAATAAAAAAATAAAAAAAAAAAAATAAAAAAATAGAGGGAGCACCCACCAAAAAGAACTACTATCCTGCCAGCCAAGAGTGACATTGACGTAATGTTTTGTTTACAAAGTTATCAGGGACTCTGAATCGATAGATCACTTGTGTATTAATCCTATCCACAGGATAGGATTAATACACAGGTAATCTATCGATTCGCATATGCTCAAGTGAAATATGTTCTTACAGCAGAAGCAAAAGCTATAGATTTAGCATTAGATTTTATTGCAGACTGTGAAACTTCTAACAAATCTCTTATATTTTCAGACTCTCTATCAGTATTAAAATCTTTAGATCATACATCTTCAAAAAATCCCCAAATTCATAAACTACTTGAAAAACATCATGATTTATCAGAATTAAATGAAATAGTTTACTGTTGGATCAATAGCCACATTGGCATTGCTGGCAATGAAAGTGTGGATCAAAAAGCAAAAGATTCATTGAATTTACAACCTACAAACTTTTCATTACCTTATGCAAATTTTAAATCTTTTATCAATAAGTACATTTTAAACAAATGGCAAATTTTATGGAATAACAGTGTTGGTAATAAACTCTTTGAGATTAAACCTGTGATCGGACAATCTCAAACAGTAGTACGAAATATCAGACAAGAAGAAGTCGTACTTGCTCGTTTACGTATTGGTCATACAAGGATCACACACTCATATCTTTTAAAACGAGAGGAGCCACCGTATTGTTTTGGATGTGATGCACTCTTTACAGTCCGCCATCTTCTACTTGAATGTGATGACTTTTCTCATATAAGAAACAAATATTTTCATGTTGATACAATCAAACAATTGTTTAATGATGTACCTATTGATAATGTCTTCTTATTCTTAAAAGAGATTAATGTTTTTAACAAATTGTAGCTATTTTCCTTTGAACTGTTTATTTTTTAACTTACTTTCAGCATATCATTTTTTTGCAGGAGAAGAGCATGTATAGTTATCTGATTAACCTATGTAGTTGTCAGATATTGTACATGATCTTCGCTGTAAAATGGTTACTATTTTATTGTCTTGGATAAACTCATATGTTTAATGTGTTAAATTGTTAATATTTTAGCTAATCTATTATAGTTTTATTGCTCAGTAATACTTCTCTTACCTAACCTTGATGACGCTAATGACCCAAAAGGGTTGATGCGTCGTTAAACTCCAACTCATCATCATCATCTTAAAAGGGTACACATTATTGTTTTACTTAGTAATTGTAACAAAAAATTACGTCATTGTCACTCTTGGTTGGCACAGCAGTAACAACATCAGTTTCGTCACACCTTAGAACTAACAGCTGCCAAAGCCTACATGTGGGAGCGAATGGTTGTGTGTGTTGGGGGGGGGGGTATTTTTTACTGGCCAAAACTTCGTACTAGATTCTGCTGACGTTAAATATCTGTGTTATCAAAATTTTCAAATGCGATAGGCTAAGATGTGCAATTTTTCCAAATGATCTGGCTTATCAAGATTCAACACACTTGGTATTGATAAGATTTATTCACTCAAACCAAAAACACGCCCCGTGGGAGCCAAAAGAAACCGCCTTATTGGGACGGTTCCATGAGAACACACATACCATGTTTTCGATTAGAAATACAGCCATGCATTGAACTGGCATCCTAACCGAGATCAACATCGCAAAATGATTTGAGCCGCGGCATGAGATTTCCATAATTTGACATTTGACAAGTGTAGACTCGGACAAGCCTCTGCAGCCTCTTTTTAAGCTTAGAAACTCCAAATGGTGTTCAGTCAGTAGCTTAACAATCATAGAATACTCAAGCGACTAGCAAGGCTCTGATCAGTCTGCGCGTATGCGCAGGCTGATCTGAGGCTTTGCTGGTCGCACATACCACATTGTTGGAAATCTCATGTACTGGCTCATTTGATACATGTATATTATATTATGCATGTAGTTTAAAACGTTTGCATTTTTCTTAGAAACGGAACCACTCAAGGTAGCTGCCGAAGTAAAGAGAATGACAGCCGACAATACTTATTTTTTATGCACCAACGCATTCTTACCTCTGGCACAATTAACCCAGGACTATCCATTGCAATGTATCAAGGGGACACAGGTTATAGATTCAAATACTAGTTCATTTCCTTTACTGAAGAATGTTTGTGGCTGAGCAAACGATGCAGACCCCGATGAAATGCCACATTATGTGGTACCCCATCTGGGTTTCCACTGTTTCCGAAATATCCATTTCGGAGCCACCAGAACACAAAGGGATAACATATTCTGAGTTTTCATTGGAGGCACCTGAAACCGACACAATGTCGCACAAGCGTCACCACGTCACACCAACACAAATACAAACAAATAAAGAAGTCACACCACATCAATGGGTCACATGATTTGGATTCAAATAAGATTGCAAAGATTGCGTCTCTTTACCTGAAGATTGTTTTTGTCTTAATAAAAAGTGCAGACCTTGATGAAATGCTACGTTCTGCGGCACTCCGTCCAAGTCTACGCAGCTTTGCCCAAAGTACTCATTTATGAGATTTCGACTGCATAAAATATCATAACTTTATTGATGTAAGGCATGCACGGATCCAGAAAATTTTGTCAGTGGAGGGGATGGAGGGGGAAGTCGTCAAGCTCTGACAACGTTTTTAAACTCATTTACATGTACAGAGGCAAGAGTGGGTCCTATTGTTTCTCGAAGGAATCTGCATCTAAGATAACCGAGTATTCAGCTAAAAGTGGACCATCATCGGCCCATCAGCGAAAGCCAAATTTAAATGGCGTTTCGCTGGCGAGGCGATGATGGCCCAACATTTGTTGCTGGCTGGTTTTGAATTCTTTGTGATTTTCCAGGAGGTCAAGTCCAGGAAACGTTAGCTTTGTGATTTTCCAAGGGGAGGGGTCCGGATCCCAGCCCTCCTCCACCTTCTGGATCCACGCATGTAAAGGAAGAAGTTCTTCCATCTCTGTGTGCACAATATAGCTTTTACACATGTTTGCTTAGAGTCACTTTAAAACAAACAGCTTTAATTTAATGATATTAGCCATTTGTTCAGCTTACGTTTTGTTGCTTTATGCAAATAGGTAACAAAATGGACAGCATCAGCAGCAGCCAGAAACCCAAACACAAAAGCCATGAACACAGTCGCCAGCACTCCAACTGATACAGAAGCAACTCTATTGTCTTCGGCGCTGGTTTTCTTTCTGATAGTTGCTGACAGTAAACGTTTGTTAACACGAAGTCGTGCAATTATTGCCTCTAATTTTTCTTCAATTGTCATATTTGCGAACAGAGAATTTGAATAGTTAGTATATAAACTCCTCAAGGCCACACACAGACAAGAACAGTTTGCACTAGGCGAATTGGAAGAAATGATTATTGTTGATGTCAGTGTGGCTATTCTCGTTGATGTTGTTGTAGATTCAGGTGTGATTGTTGTCGTCAGTGTAGTTGTTGGTGTCATTGTGGTTGAAGTTGTTGGTTTGGTTGTTGTTGAAGGTTTAGTTCTTATAGTGGCCTCGGTAGTTGTTGACGATGCTGTTGTTGTTGTGGTCTGAGCAGGCGTAGTTGTTGTGCTGGTCATTTCTGTCGTTGTCGTTGAAGGTGTGGTTTCTGCTGTTGTTGTGAATGTAGCAGTTGTGGTGTCTGTTGAAGATGTGGGAGATGGCGATGATGTCATGACAGAAGCACATCCTTCTTCTGGAGTCGTTGATATGCTTGCTGTTGTTGCTGTGTCCTGCGTTGAATCAACTGCACCTGTCAAAGGTAAAGATAAACAAAAATAATCAGCGTAAAATTGTAAATATTTTCTTGCTAATAATTTTTAGCATATGTTTTGGGTGCTCAAAAGAACCGTCTCATAGAGACGGTTCTTTTGAGTACCCACAACATATGTTTCGGTTGAGAAATAAGAAAATTATTTTTCTGACTAAAGGCCTGAGTCCTGTAACATGGTTATATAAATAGAGAATGCACGGTGAGTGTCTTTTGATATCAAGTTTACCAGGCAAGGCTTTGAGAACGCTTGTTGGATCGCGAGGCTTGCCGAACGATTCAACATGCATTCTCAAAGCCAAGCCTGGTATACTTTATATCAAAAGACGCGACCCTGGTATTCTATTTATCAGTTTACCAGTTGGTCCACTCTTCAAACTAGCGATTAAATGACGTAGTTGTCGATTTTCGTGTCAATTCAACGTCATTTAAAAGAGCAAAGTCATGATGACCTGATGAAGGCACATGTCGTGAGATAGGCAACGTTTATCAGGTCAACGTGAAACAATGCAGTTAATATGAGAGGTAGGTAACTGATAAAATAAGATAAAATACCAACATGATTTGACTACAGGTTTCAATGATGTCAGTATAGCTTCAGCAATTACAGTTTTCACTGAAATGTTGATAATGTTAATGGGTTCATTATTTTGTATATTGACAGTACAACTAAAATCAGAAATCCTTTTGGTGCAAAAGGAAAAAAAGACATGTACAGTGAGCCACTTTAGTTATGCACCATTTTTTCAGGGCCCACATTTTTTCACAAAAATGCTGGAAACGAACATTCTCTATGATAATTTATCTATTGACATTTTATCTGTTTGATAACATCGAAAAAAAAAATATTGGAATCACTCATGCGAATCATTCTGCTACTCAAAGGCAATTTTGACAAATTTTGAAAAATGCACGTGCAAGCGGAACGTCTAAATTTTCTATTTTTGTTTTGTGCTAGGCATTATCCATGGTGATCGTTGTGACAGAAAAACACCCAAAACAATTTATTATTTCAAGTAAAACCCCTTTTTTCGGTCATTGAATTTAGTAAAACCGTTACTTTTTGAAGAAATGCTCGTTTTAACGTCATATTAACGTCAGTTACAATAATCAAACTGGGTTTTCTTCGCAAATTATTTTGTAATGAGTCACTTGTTGACATAGAAGTATCAAAACACTAAAACATTTTATCATTGACACGTCTTATAGCCTTGGTAGCAGTGACGTCATCATTAACGTCAACACCATCACGTCAATAAATCCATTAATTTTTTTTATGAAAATAAACGGCGGATACATGGTTGTTTAAAATGAAAACATAAAAGAAGTGTTTTGATAACTAGTTTACTCAGAATCATACGAAATTTTAACTAACTTAAAAAAAAGTACTAAAACCAACTTTTTTCAAACCTTGGTCAGCTGAGAACCAAAATAGTAAAACATTAAAAAAAAACTATGAAGTTAACATCACATTCTAGTCTTAGATATTGCCAAGAATAAATCGGCTCTTATATCTGGCATAGCAGAAATTCGACCCTGAAAAAAGTGCAATGTGATCTGAGTTTCATTCGAGATAATGCAATGTGAAATGGTGTTTTGAGGGTAGTGCACTTAAAAATTCATTTTCTCCTTCGTTTCTGATCTGATCACAATGAAATTTCAATGGCTAATGCAAATATAGATGCGCTTTACGTTGGTAGTCTCAGAATAAAAATATCACATTTCTTTTCCGAGTAATTTTACATTTTATAAGTGGTGCGTAACTAAAGTGGCTCACTGTATTCGTATTTGTAAAAATATTGATCGCCAACATTTTAGAAACGAATAAAAACCTTTTCCCTTTGGTGCTAAAAAGGTGTCTGAAAATTTATTTTGTGCCATCAATGTTCTTATAAATTATATATATTTTTTTTATATCAAAAAGGTCCTAAAGTGACATTAGTTACACTGTACTTGATAATGTAAGTTGTTTTAACATATTAGATCATTTCAATGTCAAATCAAGTACCTAAAATTAAATTTAATACTGTAATTCCAGGAGTTCAGCTTTTATATTTGGCAAGGAGCGAATAACAAAGGCGCTGACCAAACTGTGCAGTGGTTGACTGTTGATTGGGACACAAAGCAACAATACAAACAGGTTTGGCCAGTGGAATATGTTAAAGTCTCCTTGTTCTTTTATAGGGCCATGGTTCTATTGGTGTTGAATCATTGTCAACGCGGATCCATAAGGTTTTGTCAGAGGGGGTCTAACTCAACCCTGACAACGTTTTTTTTCTTTTTTGTGGGGAGAGAGGATCCAAATAATACCACTAAAAGAAGGCCTTCATCGTCACGCCAGACAATCACCTTTTTAAATGGTGTTTCGCTGGCGGGCCGATCATGGCCCAACATTGATTGCTGGCTTGGTAGCTTTGTAATTTTCCAGGGGATCAGGACCAGTATTGCTAAGGAACCCTATAGCATTGTGATTTTCCGGGGGGGGGGGGAGAGAAGGTATCCATACCCCTGCCCCCCCCCCCATCTCGATCCACGCATCATTGTTTGTTGTTGCGTCCGTTGTATTTTGTTTTGTGATGAGGCTCTTGGCGTCCTTCTGGATTTGCAGTCGCCTAAATGAGGAAGAGGGCGCTGGTTGTTTTGCTTTGGTTGTGTTGTTCTTGATGCTGTGTGTGGGTATCTGTCTTCTGTGTGTCTTCCTCGCAGTGCATTGGGTTTGTCTGTGGTCTATGATTCTGGCTTTTCCTGGTCACACTCAATTGTTTTTCTTACAACGGTATGACTAGCGAATACTGTAAATTTAAAAGAAAATAGCGTGTATCATCGCCTCCGCGAAAATAAAACAAAAATAATTACTCAAGGTGGTAGAAGCCTGCTTTTATCACCAATATACTTACATATTAAATTTGACCCTTGCTGTAAAAATAGCATTTAAATCATCTTTGTCGACCTACCCTCAAACCAATATGACAATCATACGCCATATGCTACTGGCTCCAGTTTTACCAAATAGCGTCTCAGATCGGATTTGCACTATTTGCTATCATAAAAAAACACATAATGATTTGACGATTTATGCCAATCCAAGAATAGACTAGCAAACCGTGTTTCCTTGATATGAAAATTATGTCAGGACGGAATGATGGTGTTTCTGTAAACAACGAGTCCGTAGGACAAGTTGTTTACTAAATCACCACCATTCTATCACAACTATTCTGTATGTTATATTTTATACACCTTCCAGTGACGTTTTTAATGAAAGAAAAAGAAGAAAAATCACATTTCTGTAAGATACACGATGATAAATAGTACAGAGTAATACATTGACATGCAAATGGTACTCATTGGTTTTTTTACATGTGTGTATTGAAAAAAGTAGTTCCGGTATAATCATATCATCACTAGTGAGATATCAAAGACTGATATCATCAGGAGTGAAAAATTTCAATCCTCATGATGCTAACACTATGTCACTGCAAAACCATAGGAAATTCATGCCAGGTATATACTATTATCAATTATATACTTACTTGTGTAACAGCTTTTCACGTACAATGTTTTAGCGCTAGCTTCTATATTTGTGCTATCAGAAAACAACCATGGATCCACAGTATAATACAGCACACAGGTAAAAAGTTCGTAGGTAGCTGCCCAGCAGTTCATGTTTTTATACACTGAGTCAAGGCAAGATTTTTGACACACTGAACGTATACTCAACTTAGTCTGTGACTCGTATTGTAGATTTGGTTTTGGAATACCGTTTGAGGTTGTAAAAGTACAGTCAGAGGCTAAAACAGAAAGAGACCCAGCGTTACCCTATTATGTGCCAATGGATCCTCCATTCTGATTTGATACTATTAAATACACCTGGGAAGGTCTATTGTATATATCGAGGGGCACATATTTTAATTGTCCCAAAAATGTATTTCTTTCTCTGAATATCATTTTGTCTTTAAGTTACCAAACAGTGTAGACCCTGATGAAATGCCACATGGTTTGGCATTTCATCTGGGTCTTCACTGTTTGCTAAGAACGCTTAAGAGATTATGGCACATGCTGCATGGGTCATGGACGAGCATGCATAACTGTAAATGTCGCCAAAACCCCACAATGCTCTCTAAACACCATCTACACTCAACGGACATAAGTGAGTTCCGTACATAGCTAACGTTGCTTCATTTGCAAAAGTTTAGGAATATTTAAAATTGATATCTACAAATTATCTAAAATTTTGAACGTATTGTCATTTATTACTTTTTAACTTAATGATTCTGTGGAATAATATCACCCAGAGGTCGCGGGTAATATTCATTACTGAAATAGTTTGAAAATTGTATATGGTCCAAAACTTCTTCCATTTTACATGACTATGGCCTTTGATGATTTCCTTTATATTTTTAGTGATGATGGTGCTAATATGGTATAGTTTTGAGCAGAGAACAAGATGTGTTCACATCTACCTAACTTATTCACAGTGATATTTTTGGTGGGTGGGTGTGGTATTGATTTAAGTTGCTGAATGAATCCACATAAAACTAAGCAACAATTTTAGCCCAACAACATTGACTTGAGACATATGAATATTCAATGGCCTTCCATCCAATATTCGGGAATCATCGTGAAAAATACATATTAGATTGTTGTACGATTATATATCTGAATGTAAAAATATCCAATTCCTCGTTAGCCTATAGTGCATAACAGTCTGTCGGTAAAAGTCATATTGGTTCGAATCTGGGTCCTTTTTAATCTATGACTTTTTAAAATTATTTTTTACATATTTTTTATTCATTCATTTATTCATTTGTTTGTTTTGTTGTTGGTGTTTTTTTCATGATCTTTTAGCATAAATTTGATAATTTAATATGAATCTGGCATACGTTTATGCATTAAATGTATCCGTAGAATAATGCTTTCAACAAGGCTACTTAATAAACTCCGCATGGAGAAACCTAGGGAATAATGATTGCATAAGCGACGAAATACAAATGAAAAGACATCTCGAACCAGAACCCCATTCCTTTTGAAAGATTACAAGTGGCTATATGTGCCCTTTAGAATTCTGGTACAAACCTCACCCCCTCCAGAAGCAATTGAACTCTCTCTGTATAATAAGCTGATGACTTGAAAGTAAGAGTGTGCCAAAACTTCATTGGTTGGACCTGGACACTCTATTATGAAAATTTCTGGATCTGTGCATGGAATATGTAAAGTAGTGCATGAAATGACGTAAGCTAAAGAAAAGAACAATCTTATTATTTTTTTTTAAAAAAAGTGCATAAATTAGACAATTATATAATAAGAGGTTTTTCCAAGATTCGATCCTGGTATGAACACTTTGTTTTAAGTTAACTAACTAATATACCATTAGACCATTTGCATTAATGCATGGACATTATCTTCATACTCTCGATAAAAGCATTGGCCAAGTTGGAGTATTTCACAAAAAAGCACGAACATCACAAATATTTTGGCGGAAATTAATCAGTCTCAGATCAATGTTGTCAGGTAATATCAGCCTTTCTAGTGTTACGTGCCAGGCTTAACTAGAAAATAATTCAGGAAACCAAAATTTGGTATTTAGAAAGTCAGCAAAAAGCACTTTTAAAATTCAACAAAATTTATTAAAAATAACAAAATTATCATTTACAAAAGCAATAGAAAATATTCATACAATAAAAGAAAGTCTAATTTACAGTACCTTATTTGTCCAAACTGTCCCTCAGAATATTTATCATTACAAGTTCTGCAACAGTTTCTGACCCCAAGATTTGAAGTTAATTACAAATGAACACTAAGTCTGAATCCAAAACTGTTTAATCCAAAGTAATCCAGAATGCATAATTTAAACACAAAGTATTCCAGGTTAGAATTCCAGCACAAAAAGTTTAGAATTTTAAATGGGGAAATTATTTTAAAGATGCCCTTATGAAAAACTAACTCTTATATATACTGTTTAAGAAAGCTCGGGAATAATCAGGAAAGAAGTATGATATCATATGCTTTATTTATTTATTCTGGAAATTGCCACTAACTTCTTAATGAATCTACTTACTTCCAGGACTTGCTTAAAGCTGCTATTGGCATGGAAAAGAAAATTCAAGGAAATTTTGGACTTTTCCAGAAACTTCCATGACAATACATTTTTAATTTCTAGATGATTAGTCATCCTTCTAGAAAAATCTTATGATCAAATAAACATCTTGCTTACAACAACTTGATAACCATCAATATCTCCAATATCTGGGTCAACAGAAACTTAGTAAACAACATATTAAACAGACAGACATATACATGTTGCACTAGGGTCTATATGAATTTGTTTTAGTTTATTAATCAATTAGTTTTTTTAAAATGTTTAATTCTTTCAATTGAAAGGACAGCGCCCAGAAGTGCATAGCCCCTGAGATAAATTAATTGTGCCTAATGAGGGGTTATCCAAACTTATCCAAACTTTCATAAGTAATCAGAGGATAGTTCTTTTTAAAAAATAGAATGAATACTTGATAAAAATAAAACGCCAAATAGTATTTTTAAACTGAATATGATTAGTGTAATGAAAGGGTGTGTGTGTTTCACGTCGCACCATCAGTTAAGACCATACCCACTGAGAAAAGCATGTACTTTTTTATTAGAAAGTTTAGAAAGGGTAAATTTAAAGTTTATGAGTGTACGTGTACGAAAGACTTTATATTTATTAGCTGGCTGTTATTATAGTTGTGTCATTATTTCTGGTATTGCATTCACATAAAGGGGTACTTACATCCATCCGTCTCACAAATAAATGTTAATGATGTAAGCTGACAGTTCATCGAGATCCACTTGTTGTTTGCCAGGTGCTGAGTTCCACATCTATTGGTAATTATAGGTTCTCCCGCATCCCATTGGCTATGGGAAGAGATAGTATCGCAAGTAGGCATCCCATAAACCCATGTGTAGCTTACACCAGTTTTAATAGAGTGTAGACCAATCCAAGTGTGGTTTGCCCTATAAACAAAATAAACAAGGCATTTTTCCATATTATCCACGGTGTAGCAGTATGACTTAGGACTATTTTGTTTGGACACGCTTTTCCAGCCTGAGTAATTAGGTCCTGGTATCCATAAGGTCGAGCTGACGTCGCGGCCGCCATATTGTTTCATCTGTTAGGTGAAAAACTTGGAGCACCTTGGTTTTTTACCGCAGGATTTAATCAGATTTTGAAAACTTTGATTGACAATATATCAAAAACCAACCGAAAAAAACAACACAAACAACGGGAATATGTTGTATAGCAAGCAACTTTTTTCTTAGATTCTTTTATGTGGTTTGTGTGAGATAATTATTTATTCTGTAATATTTTAGCTGAAACTTGGCATCTTTCAACGATAAAGACCCAAGTTAGTACATCCAACCAACGGCGCTAGGTGGCGCATTAGATAACTGTGGTTTCTTTTGCCAGAAGAGTTCTTTGCTGGCCTTATGAATCAAATATTAAGGTTTCGTAGTCGCTTTTAGCTGACGCTTCACCACAGCTCCATGCGAGAATCCAGTGAGTTTTGTCAAAAGGGGTCCAACTTAAACGTTGTTTGTTTTGTTGTTTTTTAGTTGATGAGGAGAGAAAGGATCCAAATACCGCTAAAAGTGGGCCATCATCGGCCCGCCAGCGAAACACATTACCTTTAAATGGTGTTTCCCTGGCGGCCCAACATTGAATGCTGGCTTGGCAGCTTTGTGATTTTCCAACGCATCCGGACTAGTATTACTAAGGAACCCTATAGCTTTGTGATTTTCCGGGGGGGGGGGGGGGGGTCCGGACCGCACATGAATTCTATCATGTTTAAGTCAATGGGTCAGTGCACGAGATTACGGCATTTATCGCATACGCTCCAATGTCTCTAATAAACGCCTACGTAAACAACAAAGCTTTGAGGTCTAAAGCAGAGCTAGTCCTGGCGAGGCTGAGCATTGCCTGATCTTTTGCTACCCTCTGATATAATTTATTAAATTAAGGACCGAAATCTTGTTTACTGACCCATATTATTTTCAAGAGCATATTAACCCTTCATGTACCAATGGAATTTCCCATAAAGTTTTATACAGTTAAGTCAGGATGGTCCATTGTATACATTTATATTGAGGGGCCACAGGTTATAGTTTAAAAAAGAGATTGTATTTGTTTCTCTGAAGACTGATTTTGTATTAGCTAACAGTGCAGACCCTGATGAAATACCGCATTATGGGGCATTTCATCTGGGTCTTCACTGTTTGCCAAGGTACCTGTATTGGGGTTTCAGGTCCTCAGAGGGTTAAGCCTAATTTGTAAGTAAATACTTTATTTCATTTAGCATATAAAGGCTAATCTTCCAGGAGGCCCTTAATCCGTTGATCTAATCATATATGAATGCAAGACAAGAAATCATCCACATATACGAGGGGAGTTCAATATGTAATGAAAACAGCCCAGTATATCCCAAAGTTTTATATTTACACACTTCATGATTACTTTTATTAAAAGATCTGTTTCTTAGCTAAATAAATGTAAATTTGCAGTTGTCGAGCTCCTTACCCAATTTACACAAGCCACTTTCAAGATAGGGTACTGAAGTACACTGCGATATGAAATAAAACAATGTTTTCAAAAGCAGATAACTACATGAACGAGGGATGTTTTCAATCTGTTTCTTCGCGTGGTAAATATCCATATATTGGTGAGTTATACCTGCAAAAATTTTCGATATTGCTTTATATTCTATGAAATACTGAGGCTGTCCTTTTGGTTAAAATCCTCCTTGATGCTACATTTTCTGGCTATCCATTGACAGAGTCGTTTTTGCGTGAACGAATGCATAGCAAAAATTTATACGAAAATCATTGGTAACATTTTTTCTAGTCGCTTGGATGTTCATTTGCAAGTAATACAACCGATTTTAAAATTTCCATATTTAAATTTCTTGAAAATCGGAAATGTGGTTTTGTACCAGGAAAGGGCAATTTTGATTGTAAATATTACTAAATTTACTTTATGAGTACCCCCAAGTACGTCATTTGAAATAAGAACATCACTTAAAAGAATGCCATCTCTGGCTTACACTGAAATGGATCAGACAAAATACCGCGTTTCATTGATGTTTGCATTCGAATGCATTATTTGGACATTGTTACACGTATTTACATGTACATAATCTGGCTGGCTAATTTCAGACAATAAAATTATAGGAAACGAAAATGGTATACCGCTTAGATGAGGTACTCCTAGATATTGGTTTCAGTTTAACTGGTCTGCTGCTTATGCACTGTGTGTATTGAAACTTCGATACAATCAAAATTGCCCTTTCCTGGTACAAAACCACATTTCCGATTTTCAAGAACCGTGCGCATTTTAGTATTACGTCCATTGCTTTAAACGAAATCAACGTAAGAGGGGGTAACGTAATAAAACCGTTTGCACGAGAAATCGGAAGCGTTCAAAATTTGTATCGTTATAACAGATAAAGGGGAAATGAGTCAGAAAACTATGAATATGTGATTCATGCATGTTAAATGTTTGTTTTAGAAAATACAGCATGCCTTTCTACCTTTGTTAAAATGAGTCTCTACAATTCGGAGGAAAATATATGCAGTGTATATTAGTGTGCTTTTTAAAAAGTGTGTAACTTATTAAATTTGGAAAGATAAAATAATGTTTCATGCACCATTTTAACGGCGACGCTTTGATCTTTCGTTTGGCGTATAACATAAGATCCTAACGCGTTTGTGGATGGAGTTATGAATGGGTTTTCATTACATATTGAACCCCCCTCGTATATGTCATTATGTCAATCCACACGAGGTGGGGAAAGGCTGTGGGCGGGATGATTCGATTTAGTTGCAGCTGTAAATTTTCATACATACACTATTCGTGTTTGCTGGTTTTCCATCATGCATTCATATCATGTATAAATCATACACATGTACAAACCATAAATATACAATGAAAGCTCGAAAATTCGAACTTCGAATTTTCGAAATACTTTCTTGTTCGAAATAAATTTTGGACACACTGGATTCAGAGAATAGGACTTGTTCAACGTTAGATTGACCTCAATCAAAAATCGCCATAACTATAATATGACAGTACTAGCATACAAAGCAGTAAATAGTCTAACACCCGAGTACAGAACGAATTTACTAACACCATCATTCCAAATTCATATTACTTGACTTTTCGCTTACTGTAAAGGCGGCGCCTCATGCATGCGTAATTAGGACTGGTCAACCTTAGCCATAGGTAAAAGCTGAAAAGGAGGCGTGGTTTTATTCAAAGTAACTGTATCATCTTGTGCCACAACCTCAGTCATTATTTAGTCCTTAAAACGCCAGCAAAATAACTGCATCGGAAAATGTCTATTTAACATAAGCAGGGAGGCAAACATTGTGGACGCAGATCAGACTGCTCCTACATCTATCTCCTTTATCTATGAGGCTTCTTCATCCGGGTACTGATAGGAAGCCACCTGTCACAGACCGTAATATAAATTGCGAGTATTACTTGACTTTTCGCTTACTGTAAAGGCGGCAACTTTAATATTCATATCTGGGTGTGGTTCGGCTATTTCATCTGCTAAGGAAGGGACATCAGGTTTTATTTATAATTTGGTAAAGAGTTAATAAGCTTTTAGAGCCGCGCAAACGTGCGTGCATTTCATGAAAATCCTAACCGTATACACACTGAACTCACTTTTATTAACCCTTAAAGCGCATAATCACAAAATATGTGATTTTGTCGTCCACTAAACAATTTGAAGCCTCATAGATAAACAGTGTGAACCCAGATCAGACTGCTCCTGTAGTTATTTTCAGATACATTTTTTTTCTTGGCGCTTTAAGGGTTAATTCTTTCACTCAGGTACCATTAGCCATTATCCAGCCACTTTTTTTTGTTTTGAAAATTTCCTCTACCTTTTTAATGTCTGCTACACAGACAAACACAATGATCCGAAATGTTGATGCCGTGAATATATAGTGTTTAACAAATCACTGGTATATGTTTTGCACGTCACTTTAAGCTGCGTTTTGCCAACGGTTGTAATTATTTGTCAAATAACGATCATAAAAGAGATACATTTTGCGCAAAATGCGTGTGCTTATATATGTTAGCAAATGCATTAATAGTATTTTGTATTTTATCTATACTAGGCCAAAAAAGAAACGCAGCATGCAATAATTAAAAATATTGTGTGTTAAATGAGAGTGGCAAAATTCCATCATCTGTATATGTTTTGCTATTTTTTCTTCTGCACATTTCCTCCATTGATTTATTGAGGTGAGTCAATCAAAAACAATGTACTGACCGATTTTCCATTTTCCTGTTTTTCACGTGCACACTCAGTCCATTCAGATTTACATGTCTAGTAACTACTGAAATCTCTAGTCGAACATGCCAAACATCTAAAAACATTTAAAAACTTTGGAATTTAAGATTACACATTGCTAATTTACGGTGACAAAATTGGCACATGTGGAACGTGAACGTGCAATAGGAATGTTAAGCCCCATTCTCATTGTGCCGATGTAGCCACGGTTCATCACGATTCAAGACAGCCGGTATACCGTGATGCACCGGGACACATTTCATAAAAAATAAATTGCGTTCTCACTTTGCCGACGTTACCCCGGTATAGCCCCGGTTCTCGAGAAAGCAAGACGCCGGTTGATCCCCGGTTCACCACGGAGCACTTACGGTGCAGCGCGGTGGAGCCACGGTTCGTGCCGGTATACCCTGGTGTTACCCAGGTTGTTTACGGTGATGTCCCGGTAACTGCCGGTTGCGCCACGGTTACATGCCGGTAGGGCCACGGTAGCGTCCCGGTGCTACTCTACACTATAAAACCAGGATAAAAACGTGGAGTAACATCAGTTTTCTTCTGTATCTATCGCATAACAGTTATGACACAAATTGGACTGCACAGCCATATACGAGTTACTAGTAGCGAAAGCAGATGCCTAGTAACCTCGCAGCTCATTTGCATGACAAATAAGCAGAAGCAGACATGTTTTCTTACGACGAGGTTAAATGTTGTTAATCTGGGCCCAGAATTACAATGCCTCCTTAAAGTTAAGGAAGACTTAATTTAAGTATTGATACTTCAACATGTACATTAAATGCTTAATAAATTGCCAAGACCAATGCAGTACTTATGGTCAAAGATATCATTGTGATCTACAGAAAAAATGAAACTATTTTGGGTTTAATCAGTTTGGAAATGTATTTTTAGCATCCTGGAAATTCAATACTTAACTTAAGTACTCCTTAACTTTAAGTATACATTGTAATTCTAAGCCCAGATTGTCTTGCTTTTTCGTAAAAAAATATAAACACTTTGAGCGGAGCATGTGATTTCCAACAGTGCGATATTTTGAGAAGTGTAGACTCAGACAAGCCTGAGCAGTCCCCAATTAAGCTTTAAAGTTGTTCGGTCAGTAGCTTAACAGTCATAGAATAATCAAGCGACTAGCAAAGGCTCTGATCAGACTGCGCCTAGACGCAAGTTGATCTGAAGCTTTGCTAAAGGCAAATACCACATTGTTGGAAATCTCATGTCGTGGCTCATATATGCTTGACTCTTTAGCAACTATATAAGTGCATTTATTCATAAGCTTTGTAAATGAGCACATTTATACTGCTGACAATTTAACCAACTTGTGACGGATGGACTTTCCCATCCTTTTAGGAGTGACTTTTCATTTTTATTTTGCATTTTATTACATATACATAGGCAGTGGAACCGCACGGTTTATCAGGGTGGAGACACGGATGTTCCCGGATTGCGCCGGTATCGCCCTGACGCCGTCCCGGTGGAGACACGGTTGCTCCCGGCGTCTTCCCGGTTTATCACGGTATTTCACAGCCTTCCCGGTTACTCCCGGTGAGTGCCGGTTGTTTTAAACATTTTAAAACAACCGGGGACATGAGCCGGTTCAACGCGGTGCAACACGGTTCATCCCGGATCTCCAAGGTTGTCCACGGTGCCGCCACGGTTGTGACACGGTTCATCACGGTTCATCCCGGATCATCAAACCGGGATGAACCGGCACCTTAAACCGGGACAGTGAGAACGGGGCTTTAAAAGCGAACGTGACGCCATTGATAGTAACCAAACAATTTCAGTGCATTATTTGGAGGATTGGACGTCTTAAGAATCGTTTCCCACAAATTGGGACAACGTCACACCGTCCGCGTCCAGATCGTCGACGTGTGTCGACGCGACGTCAAGATCGAGACATCCAAATGTCTCATTTGTGCAATCGATTTCATCTGGAGTCAGTCATAACTAGGACATCCCAAGGAACTCATAATCCAAAAATCAGGGCTCAAACTGTGAGAAATCGTTTCGAGAGATTTGTCGAAGACCCCCCACCTCCAAACGTTTGAAGGAACTTAATTTTGGTGCAGTATTTACGTCAGATTAAGAAACCCGCGGTAGTACCAACGTCTTAATGAATTGAGAAACTGGCAAAGAGCGTTCTCTAGCACCATTTTACTCTTAATTTTCTAATTACTGCATGTGTTTTTAATGAAAAACATAACTGGTACAGTTAGCACTTTTCATACATAGCGGCGTTTCTTTTTTGGCCTAGTATACTTATCAGTTATATAGAGTTTTGGTTTATCAGCAATCTAATAAGTTTTCTTTTTAAAGAAAAGAAAGTTCGACAAGGCTACAGAGCGGGTCCTGTACTTTATTGGAAGAAGAAAAAGAAGAAATATGCGTCCTTTTTACTTGTGTGCGTCTGATTTTCTTTAATTTCAATGCAGACATTGGAATTCCTTGTAACAGTAAGCTCATTCCTGCGCAATTGTAATGATTCAAATGATGCAATGCTCTATTATAACAATAGCATTCAATGTGCAAATGAAGCTCGATAAACTGTGCAGAAAATTAAATTCTAACAAAAGCTATAAAAGTTGATAATAAGCATACTTCATCGATTCTTATACCACCTTTACCAACTTTAGCATGAACTATCACTTGATGGGCAAGGTCTACACTGATGTAGGTGGTATAAGATAGTTATACCATGTTTGTCCACCTGTACGTAAGATAATCCACTCGCTAAAGCTCGTGGATTATCTCCACGTACAGGCGGACAAGCCATGGTATAACTATTCTTGTCTAATCGACCAGAAAGGGACTTGTATACAGCTATTGATTCTGGTGACGTATTTCGTGCTGACACAGTTATGATTTGAATGAGAACCTAGAAAGTTTGAAGTTTAATTGCTCATGAAAGAAACTGGCAAAAGCATCATTACCCATGCACTCTTCCACTATATAAATCCGCAAACTGTTTTTACATATAAAAGATACGTTAGATATATGTATTAACTTTTATTATCAGGTAAATGTTTTTTCATATACATTCGCTGATTGCAGTGGACAACGTAATGTTATTTTAAAGAGATTAATAAATGACCACTGCCGCGTCACCAGGCATATCGACCCGTAGTCACCGTTTTTGCTTTTGAGTGCCAGGCCGATATACAAAGTTCACCTGCCGAGGGTCTGGCAGTATCTAGAGAAAGAAAAAAACAAGAAAAAAACAACCTAACCCAACAACCCTTAAACAGGAATTTATTAAATGGCATTCATAAGCTCTCTCAAATTTCGATTTGTAACACTTTTTTCCAATAAAATGGTATATGCCTCCTAGGTTCCACATAAATCTTTCTTACCCAACGCTTATTGCGAATAAGCTATGGTGGCCACATAATATTGTAGCACTAAGTGTCTTTTGTTTGCAGCCAAAATTTCAGAAGTCATGTATGGAAATCAACTTATTTGAATGCAATCATATTTACTTTCTGTCATAGACATAGTCCACCATATTTTCATTGTCCGGTATATAGGTATATTTTTGCCTCTTGGAAGCCATTAAAGTAATACATTTTGAAATAGTTTTGGCTTACATGTACATGTATAGAAATAAAATCTCAATCGTTCCAAATATATATGCAATGTAATTATTTACCTTCGCTGGTTCAAATAAGTCTGCAGCTATACGAACTTAAAAAATGTAAAACACTAAACCCTTAAAGCGCCACGAAAAATGCATCTTAAAATGTCGTTTGCTGAAGTCGTCTGCTGCAAATAATTGCCTAGCATTACTGACAAAGTAAGTATAGAAGCAAACAGCCCGGACCCAGAACAGACTGCTCCTATAGGAGCAGTCTGATCTGGGTCCACACTGTTTGCTATGGAGCTTTCTTAAACATTTCAGCAGACGACTTTTGTTGCGATTGGCCCATTAAGGGTTAATATTCGCGGCATCAAAATTTAGCTGTTTGAAAGATTAACCTAGCAGCGTAGTATAATTTTGGCGGTTTCTCTATTAAATACCCTTAAAGGTTATTTTCTTTTCACGCAAGGGGTACATGTACTCTTAAAGGAAAGAATATACTTTTTTACCAGTCCTCAACTTATTTTACAGAGGGGGTCATTTTTTTCAGAGGAAACTAAAATTTTATAGGTGGGTCCATTTAATTCCATGGGGGGAGTTCTAGTGCTTATTCCTATGGAAATCTATACCGTTTTGATTTTCGAGGGCTGTCCGGATCCCCTGCCCCCCCCCCCCCCTCTGGATCCGCCCATGTTCCTAGTAACGTTTCGACATTAAGGTAGACTGCAATTTTTAATGATACAATACGTTACTTACTTTTCAGTTGCCCAATTATTCTGGCTGCGGTATGTAGCAAGTACAATTGCCTTCTCCTCTGAGTCTTCAACATACAAGTTACCACCGAGAATCACACAAGTCTCCTGAGCCTGGTTCCAAGATGTATAGTAGCGGTGAAAGGTGATAGTTTGTTGCTTACTTCTTGTTGTAATACAGTCAACGTCTGAAATTCAACGCAAATCAGGTAAGAGGGAGTAATTCCAAACTAATTTTCTTATTTATCAATCATAATATATGTTGCGGATATTCAAAAGAACTGTTCCATGGGACTTTTCTTTTACCTTTGGGCAAATATTTGAGACGGTTCGTTTGAGCACACAAGTCATATATTACGACAATAACTGTGACCGAAGCTCACGATAAGTACTTGGATGGGTGGCATATTGCTCAACTTGGAAGAGGCGTTTTAACGCTGGGTTGCATTTAGCGCTGCGAGCAGGATTGAAAAACGGGATCTGTCATGACGTTGTCTACCAAGATGTTTGCTCTGCAGGGAGAACGATAGATCATTAATACAGGCTTGCATTAGTGGTCAGGCTTTTATACGAAGTTAAGCAACGGAGATCACGGTCAATGCTTGAGAGGCATCAATACAACTCGGCTACATAAACGTAATTATACATAATCGAGAACTATGCTTGCGTTCAACAGCATCATTGTCTGGTTAAGATATTTTGGGTGATAACCCATAAGTTTATTAGTTGGACTAAACTCATCATCTGTACAAGCTAGAAAAAATATACCTTCCGCTCGCAGATCCAAAGGGGGGGGGGGGGGGGTGAAAAGACACAAGGGGCTATAGGTCTCGCTATAGGTTTCCTTAGAAATACTGGTACGGATACCCCATTGCGAAGCAATTGGACCCCTCGGTCTCGTTTAGATAATGTCCTGATGCTAGAAGAAAAAAAACTTTGTTGAAAAAAACGTTGTTTAAATTCTTTGTTAGAACAACCACATAAAACAAGTAACACTGGGCACTTTGGAGTAATCAAGCAATTGCTGTTTCAATGGTGAAAATATAACACAAGACCAAGATTGCCAAGAAGAAGAAGAAAAAATAAAAAAAAAACACGAGTTTTCTATCTCTTTTGCTAATGAGCTTATTTTTGCAATATGGATGCTTATCAGAATCCATCGATGGACAGAAAAATATCTCAGAAAAGGAAGACTTAGTGCTCTGCCATTTTGTTTTGGAAACAGGTCACATGACTGTTCTGTCTGCACCACCTCGGAGGAGTACACCAGCACAGATGTTTCAGTACACTTGATTTCTGTTCTGTCTGTTTGGAGTAAAAGGAGTAAAGAGGACAGTTACATCAAGTCCGCCCCAGATGAATATAGGGATCAAAAATGTTTTTTTCTATTAAAACATCTGCTGGACCCCGAGGGTGGTGTTGAAACACGAGCCTGAAAGGCGAGGGTTTTAACGACCCCTAGGGGTCTAGCAGATGTTAGTGTATCAGAAAACCATGTTTGATAATTATTATTGTATAAATGATTTTGTCACTTCCAAGTTGCCGTTTTACACAGGCTTTACTGTATATGACATGACCCTGGAAGAAGTCCTCCCACGTGTTGACTGTGGAACTATAATCACAATACTGATGCAGATGCATATGAAATTAAATATCTTACCGGTTAATAAAGCAATGTAACTAAATATCAAGACAAGCCTAATCATCTCGTGTTCTTTATCATCTTGTCGTGCTATCTACTCATCTTGAAATATGCTTGCAAAAATTTAACTTCTGTAAGAAGAAAACACACACATATAAGGAAATTATCACTCGACCAAGTACCTATGAACTGAAACGCGTCAAATGAATACTACTGTATTATTACTTTGGAAATAAGTTAAGCATCACCTTGGCTAATGCAACGGTAATCTTTAGGCAAAAACTTCCCTACATTTTAAAATTGTTTCATCATTTTTTTTCAAGTAATAAGAATTTTTATGATCCAAGGTTACTTCTGCGTTAAAATGACGATGGTTCAGCACACCTGTGGTAGACAGCCGCCATCTTAGATACAGAAAATTCATTTCTGATTTTATGACCATATTCATATCTCTTGTGATTCTATTCTTCCATAAGGTATGAAAAAATCGAATTTTCAAAACATTTCCTCAGAACATAAAGTGGTGCTTAACTTTTATCCAAGTGTATATATAGATTTGCAATGGGAATATATCGCTTCCCACAGAATAGCAAATACTTTTGTGAATTTAATGAAGGGGATACACAAATTAAGAGGTGGTGCCAATATAAATAAAGTTCCTTCTCGATAAAGCTAAATGAAAATCTTCAAAATAGTATAACCGCAGGCCGCGTTTCCCGACCAAAATTGCCATTTTCTCAGTACAGTAACAATATGATAATCACTGGTATCCACCATATGAGTAAGTTTGCCTTTCTGTGATCGGAAAAAGTCGTAAAGAGCTGACAACTCGTTTTAAAAATAAGAAGTCTTAATGCGCCTATTATTTCTATTTTGCTGTAACAAACGCAAGAAAGATTCAAAATATGAAACCTGCGCAAAATTGCACAGGTTTCATATTTTGTACATTTCATGCGGTGGATCCCCGTGCAGGCGTTTTGGGTATTTTTAAAAAAATAAACAATGTGACCAGCTCTCTTCTAACAGAAAATCAAATAAATTTGTTATTAGGAAGATGATATACTAATTAACAGTTGATGCTGTTCTTTGCTGTAAAAAGGCAAATAATGTCGAAAATATTATAACCGCGGGTCGCATTCTTGTCAAAATTGCGAGTTTCTTGCAATAAAATAATGTTAAAATTTGCCTAGCCACTGGTATCCGTTATGCGGGTGATTTTAACGTAAAACGCTTAAATGAATGTAATAAATCTATTTTGATGGCTTTACTCGCAGGAAATATACACACCGTTTGTACAGGTTTCATCTTACATTTTGTCATATTCAAAACATTACCTAATGCAAAACAAGAAAATTAATTTTTGGAGAGAGAGAGAGAGAGAGAGAGAGAGAGAGAGAGAGAGAGAGAGAGAGATGTATATTTAGCCTTCAAAATACATACCTGAGCAAGATACAAATATTCAATCCGATTCAATCACAAAATAATCATGTTCTAATTGATCTAAAATGATCGCGTATAAATTTAATGACATTTCTTTCCAACCAACCTCATTATTTCCTTATTGCTCATGAATAAAGAACCATGACGTTCTCAAAGACTTGCAAGCTAATTACATCTCGCATCAAACTAGTCTGATAAGCATACCCGCTTCTAGTCGATGTATCCGTTCTACAGTTGCATAAGCTCTAAGCCAGACAGCACCGTCTGTGATTAAACAGTCAGTAAGTATGACCCGAAACACTGCAGACCAACCCACGACACAGTAAGAAAGAGACACAGAACACTTATAGCCACATTACAGAAATTAGACAATTACAGTAAATTCAGTGTAAAACGGCCACTCTCAAAAAGACCGAAAATTGGTTTTCAAGACCAATTATGGCTTAATGCAGGTCAAAAGTTTTGCAGAATGCTCCAAAGGGAGCATTCTGCAATACTTTCGACCTTCATTAAGCTACCATTCGTCATTAAGATCATTGGTTTGTCTATATTAGAGTGGCCGTTTTCCACAGGCTTTACTGTAAAGTAATACAACCAGCTCTCTCTCTCTCTCTCTCTCTCTCTCTCTCTCTCTCTCTCTCTGTGAGATGACTGCAAAGCTAGAAAAGCCACCAATTACTGCATAACAAAACAAGTACTTACACAAACCCCCATAAACAATGAAAACAATAATAAACATTGAATTAGCAACGACAGAATCATCTTCTTAGAACGGAACGGACAGTAGCCATAGCAGCAACGATGTGGGGCGCAAAAGGTTTAATCTAGATTCTGTTGTTTTTAAAACACAACAGTTGTTTAGCTTGTATGGACGCTTCCAAATATATTCAATGTATCATCATAGAGTAACAATCAAATTAAATTAACATACTGTGATGAAACAATGAAATGGACTCTCTACTCACAGATAGTTATAGCTAAAGAAAGCATCAAGTTGAGCCACAGTGGGCCCTTCCAAAGACGAGCACCAGTCACCAACCCACCGATTAATGTTTTAGGTCAGGATAGTCAATGAGGCTGAGGCTTGACATTTTATATAACAATCAAATCTGAGTAGATAACATTGTTTAATATCTTAGCAGTCAAAAACTGGTTTCTATTTTTTGAAGTCACTAACACTAGAACATACTCTCGCAAAACGATTAAGCTGGAAGCGAGGAACATCTCCATCAAGAAATGAGAAATTAAATATTTCTAAAAAATTAAAATCATCCCATTTATCAAAAATATGCCATTTATCATAAATAGGCCATTTGTTAAGTCAAGTCCAAAATATATAAGTATTTTGCCTTATTTAACTGGTTCTGTGGGATATATCTGACTTACGATTTGTTCGAAAAAAGGATTATCAATATTAAGTTAGTCATCTAGATATCTTGAGGTATATTTAAATGATCGATAACATTAGCTTGATGATTGTCAGATAAAGAAAACACGAAGCCTGTCTCATAACAAAAAAAACTGCAACAAGAGGAGCACAACTAGCACCCATTGGAATGTCTACGATTTGTCTTTGCAATTCTGAGCCAAAATTCAAAAAGTCAATGGAGAGCGGCCCAACTTTTCTGACATGACCACAAATTATACATTTTAGGTTTTTCAGAAATGAAAAAACACGTTTCGAATAACAAGCCAAATTAAGTGAGCCCCCTCTATAAAAAGTGAGTTCAGCTATTTCAGTTAGCTTTTCTTTGATTGGATTATGAGGCAATGTACTATAGAATGCTGAGAAATCATATGTAGACACACTAGATGCTAGAAAAACTTAAGAATTTATTCTATTAAGAATTTCGCCAGCATATTCATAGACCAAAACGATTTTAAAGAATACTCTCAAAAACTGTTTCATAAGATTTATAATATGTTTTTTTTCGCAGTCAGGCAAGAAATAAAACGTTAAGGCAACACAGTAGAAGTACACGAACAATAATTAGCAAAACAGTGTGATCTATATTGTTGTATTTAATGAATTTTATGTAACCAGTATAACGTATGATGTTTGCCATGATTCTCTTTAACACTCACACTAAATTTAGCACCCATATGACACAGATGCCTATCAATGACAGACCTCTCGTCAAGCAAATTATGCTCATAGATTTTAGCAGTTTCATATTATTTAAAGTATTAGATTCAACATGCTCTCACCTGCTCAAAAAGTTCTCGGCCCAATATGCTTCAGTAAGATTCGTTGAATAAAAATCTTTGTTAGTTGGTCATTTGATCTAATTGAAAGACATTGGGAGTGCGAAAAGCATGTTGTCATGCTTGGTTGCTTATGTAAAGCACTTTTAAGAGAGGAGGGTGCAACACATTTGCAAAATGGAGAAATTTGAAATCAGAGTGGCTATCAAGTACTTCTATAAGAAAGGAATGCCTCCCCAGGAAATTCATGAATACTTCATGGAAACCCTTGGGAAGGAGTATCCTTCTTATAACAAAGTGAAAAAATTGGAAGCAGAGTTAAAGAAGGGGAGACAGAGTGTTGAGGATGATGAACCGTCTGGCGGCCCCATAGATGCCATCGCTGATAAAAATGTCATGGTCGTGCACACCCTGGTTATGTGTGATAGGATGTTTGTGTGTCCCAATATCCCTACTTTATGTGGACATTATACAATTAATTTCAGAGACAATATAAGGATAAGAGCATGTTGAGTATGACATTTTGTACGAATTGTTGCATCATAAAGACATTGAGCTATATCATAAAATTTTATTAGCCTCAATATCCAAGTTACGACGTGAAGAGATAGACAGTGTTCCTAAACGTGAAAGTGCCATATGGTAGCATTATTGTTTAAATGTGATTCTTACGGATTATCTCATTGGCCAAAACGCATTGCGTCATTTTCCCATTTTCACAAACCGCTGCTAAATTGAACCGCAAAAATGACGCAATGAGATCTTGGCCAGTCAGATAAACTGCAAGAAAACACGAAAATGAAAGCAGGAAAATGACGGAATGTGTTGTGGCCAATCAGATAATCCGTAAGCAAACACAAAAACGAAAGTAACAGAAAATGAAAGTAGGTAGCTTCTCGATAGATGTCTGTTTGTGAGAAAAGTAAAAACTGTCTACTTTTTCCTGCAAATGTGAGTTTTTTCAAACTTGTGGACTATATCCCTAGAAAGAGTAACAACTGTACTATCGAACGACGGCAGGGTTGATGTAAAACTAATACGTTTGAGGGTGATGGGATCCGTTCGAACGAGTTGACCCCGTTTCCACTTCAATACCATATCTCTATTTATACTTATAGAAACGAACACTATTCTTATAAACTTGATTTTTTCGATGTTTTCTTGCATTTTGAGCTTTGTTGATATGCTGATGGTGCTTTCATCTTATTAATTGAGGTTTGAGACTCAAGTGCAAGTGAGACGTTACTATTATTTTAAGTTATGGCGCTAATAGAAGTTAAGTATGGTCTTTAAAAATACTGTTAAGTGATGTGTTGTTCAGTGTTAGAGGCTTTGTAAAAATAACGTGTCAGCTTAGTATTGCAGCCGTTGGATTGCAGTATGGTCGCTATATATGTTGCTGAGATATTTTAGAGTTGGCCAAGCTATGAAAAGTCCTGTTTCAACCATATCTGAAACACAAATACACAAGTCAAAAAGTAAGTATGATAATACTCACTTATATATCATTCATATATCATGTGTCGTCCTTTTGTCCGTTCATCTGTGCCCACTTTCGTTTATAACTTGAGTAAATTTTGGTATATTTTTATTCAAACTTGACGAGAGATATGTGGTTTAGGATTGTAGATGGCAAACTTTATCAACTTTCAGTTGCAGCTCTTGCTGTTACCAAAAACTGTGGTAGTTGTGAATAGCTAATTCCTTGCTTGACCAGAAGGTGGATGCGAGGGATGATTGATAAGGTGTGTGTTTGTTTTTCGGCAGCCATAGCAATGACAGACTTGGGAACAAGGGCATTGTCCTGCCGAAACAACACACATTTACTGAATTTTGCGCAGTGCTTGAGTTTAATATATTCCCTCGACTGCCTAAGAAATTGTTCAAAATATGTGCCATTGATTATTTATCCCTACTGCAGATACTCTCAACCATCAGCGTCTCATTTAACCAAGGCCATATCTTTTCTAGCTAAATGAAACCATCTTTAATCTTCTTTGGCAGGGATAAAGCAGGTTGCTCCTATTATTTAGGCTGTTGTTTGACCTCTTGGGTGGAATGATGGACCCACTTGTCATCCATATAAAGGTCTTTCGTTCATACATAGATCAAGATAAACAAAATAAATGAGGCATACTTTTGTAAATATCTTATAGCCCATCATTTTATAATTTGTTTTGAATGCTCAAAATTGTAATTATTTTCTTCCCATCAATGTAGACATGTTTTTTGGGTCCTTATTGAGACAGTTCTTTTCAATGAGACAGGGAAAAAGGACATGGCAATGACAGATTTGTGAACAGGGGCATTTAGTCAAGGAGCTAAATTTTTGAAAATTGACTTGGCACAATTGTCCAGCCAGAAAAGGTTAGACTTCAGAAATAGTTAGAACTACCCTTCCACAACAATTCTAGGCACGTCGTACAGTCAAATTATGGTAGCAGTTTTTCAGGGAAGCCATTTTGTACACCTACCCCATTTTTACTATAAAATACAAAATTGGAACATTTGAATAAGAAATGGTATCCAGGTGGTATCCAGATGGTGCATATAGTCGTTTTTTACTGCCAAACCCTCGATAAGGACCTAAACAATTATGAAAATAAATTGTTTGCACACAGAAGCACAACTTTTAGGTTATAAATGTCATTTACGTTATAGCTTCAATTACACCTTATAAAATCAATTAATTTTGGTCAAAGTTTAATTTGATAAGCTCTATAATGGGTATATAGGTTATACAAACCATGTTTTGAAAAGATAATTACCTGACTGTTTCAAAACTGCATATATCTTGTTTCTATCATAATTACTTTAAGAATTATGAACTGTTGAATATGATTACCCCAAATAAAATGGTGAATATGGTTAGAACCATTTCACTTGCAAGTTAGCATTTGATACCATCTGCTGACTTTTTAAACCATAATTGAGCATTCTATCGATACACGATAGTAAAAAGCTATACTTAACTGCGTTTTTGGTGTTAAGTTTCATATATTAAAGCGTATATGATAATATGTAACGTACATTACAAAATTTAAGACTTCCTATATATATATAGCTAAATATCTTATATTATTATATCATAATGGTATTTTTTTTAATTTCAAACCTGTTCTATTTTAAATTTATAACAAGACAGCAGATTGTTCTAAAACAATTATCAGTTTATATTAAGTTACTATATCTATAAACATTTACTTTTGCAATAAAACAATTCTTTGAAGTTTTCATCTCCACAAAATATAATTTTGAATATTCCTAAGTTAAAGATTCTAAAACATATACACAAAGAAATAGATTGCTCTTTAGTAGTAGAAGTAGGAGTAGTAGTAGTAGTAGTAGTAGTAGTAGTAGTAGTAGTAGAAGAATACATTCCATTTCTGTCAAATTTATCAAAGTAACATATATAACCATATCAAATAACATAAGGTCCTATTTTTGTCCAAAATGTTATCAAAGACAGTATACGATTGAGGCCTGAAAAGCTGAAATATCAAGGATGTAGAAATTTGTAATATCTATCACAGAAGAAAAAAAAACTAAGTTTGATTGAAGTCTAAACAGTCATTTGAAAATATTTTTATGTACCCCGTTTACTATTGTACACATTATACAAACAAAATCAGTAACATAATATAGGCTAGCTCCTAGTATAATACCTAGGTTAATGTCCCATAGAAAAAATGCAAATTACTAAATGTTTAGAGAGATGGTACTATACTATTTTACTTTGCTTAGATTCCAGACAGAATCAATTACCTAAGAGTTGGTAGGATAACATTTATATACATTACAATAGATGTTATGCCTTATACGTGTCTAAATCTGTTATTTTTTTTAAGAGAATGCCTAAAAATCAGATTGTATACTGACATTTATATGCATATGATGACACATTACTTGTTTTAGCTTTTAAATTGATTTTGGTTTATTTCAGCATACCTTTTATAGTTTGTTTAATGAAACTGTTAGTACCTATGATCATTTGCTAAACTAATATCACTTTATAAGGAGAGGTTTATATAGAAGAAACATATCCCTGAAAATGGGTAAAATCAGTTATAATGGATGATAACGATCTCATGTGATATGATCATATCCGAGAAACGAAGGTTAAATGCTGCTAATGAAACTATTTTGAACACATACTACATTATCAGTCAAGAGTTATGTCAGGCTGAATTAGACATTGTGACGCTCAAGTAAGTAATGCAAAATATACTTTAAGATATTGGATGGAAAAATAAATCGTTTAAAAACATGCAGTCATGAGATCTTACTCACTTTTAGTAATCAATGCTTATATAAATGATGCTAATTTTCACTATACAAAATGTGGCATGGCCAAATTATTACAGGAGCCTTGTGAACTGAACTCTTGATAACAAAGCGCTATATGTATATAAACATAAGAATGAATACGTGATATAAAATCAAAATCAACACATCTTTTAAAAACTATCTTGCTTCCTCAGATAGAAAACAAATGCATTACACATAAGTAGGAAATTATATAAAAGAACAAAACATGTTGAGGGTAGTGATTTATAGAGACATACAAATAGTCAATTGTTCTTACAATCACTTTGTGCAGTATAGTCTTTGTCATCAATGAAAGACAAATGCAATGCCTAGAAAGGATGTATGAAAGTATATATGTGTGTCATATTTGCAATGCTTCCTTCCAAAAGAAACCATACTCTTATTACTTTTAGAGGTAGATATAATTCTTAGAGGTTGATAAAGCAGTGGCTCTATTGTTGTATATGTTATGTGATATAATATACAAGATTTTGAATATCTTATCTTTGATATGTTCTTTGACAGTAGCACAAGTATGAATTTCGTTACCATAAGATAAAAACAATTGCTGAACTTTTTTTATGTAATTAATACATGCCCAATTGAAGTTTTGAACCACCATATGCGATTTTGGTACTTACCTCACATGAGTAAATGCATCGTTTAATCCCCCATGCTGATGCTGTGGAGCTAGCGTTTGTCTTTATCTACATATACAAGCAGCAAATGCTCTGATGTGTATAATGATATATTTTTACAGGCTCGCATGAGCCTTCATTGCTGAACAAAAATCAAATGCGCTCACTTATTTGATTTTTATTTACGTTACTATTTATCATCAATTTAGTTTGATTTGGAACATACAAAGGATTATTGCATGCCATTCTTGCATCCATGACGAAGTCCTCATTTGACATACTGAATATCGTAATGATTTTATATGAGAAAATTTCACGTTTATACTAAGTCTAATTGATAGAAATAATGCAGAACAAAACTTCCAATAATTTATTTGAGTCCATTCATTTTGCAACAGCTACAATATAATCTTTACAATGCAAGAGAGTTTTTCTAAGTGATAATACTTGACCTCTAAAATGTATGACCATAAAGAACCTTGGAAAAAACTGTCCTGTTTCAATGCCCTATAAGATTGCAGAACCAGACAAAGCGTATGCTAAATGTCATCATCTCCTAAGCCCTTTTAAGTCGAATGAAACTTCCCACTTTTATCAAATGGACCAGTCCATTTTCATCTTCATGGTTGTTGGGTGTTCATTCTTATTCAAATTTTAATAGAGCATCCTGTAAGCAAACAGTAGAGAGCCTGGTCAGACAATGCAGTCTATGGCGTCGGATCTTGGTCTGTACTATTTGTCTATGTCCCACAAAAAGAACGCTAGGCTAATATGGGTTAAATACTTTTGTTGTAAATGTTACTCACATCAATTGTATTGTTTCTTCATTGAACTGGATAATTATTGGGTATAGATATGCATAGGCATGGCGTTTGCCATATGTGGGACAGGAACTGCTTCGATTAAAACAGTTTTTTTTGTTATGGCAAGGATTTACGTCTGTTTTAATATTTCATTTCTCGATTTCAACCAATATTGTAAATAAAAAAGGGAATTTTAAGAATTAAGTGTAAGTTTTTTCCAGAATCATAGTTATCAATATAGTTATTGTAGTCAATAGCTGACACGCTATAATTGCATGTATTTTGGTGGCTTACAGAATGGGTAATATAGTGCTTTCATTTCATTAAAATTGTGCTTAGCAGAACGTAACATATATAACTGTAATAATAGGTGCTAGATTTAGTTTATAATTATATTGCTAGTCATTTTCTTTCAATTAAAAGATAACATTGATACTTAAGAATGAAAAATAACTGGATATTAACAATATAGGTATTCCTATTATTTTAGGTTAGCGTAGTGATTTCGGCTATTGCATGGTAACGCCTTATCCACTGAAAAACTAACACACTTCATTATGTGGCTAATATAATTTGGTTTTAGAAACTTACAGTCTAAAAACTTCATTTCGTAGAGGTCGTTTGGTAGCTCATAGTCTAATGATATTACTGCATTAAATAGTAATACATTTGAAAGTAAGTAACGTATATAACTGTTATATCACGTGGTATAATGGTTAAACGAATACTGACTGTTTGCTGCATTTCATTTAATGATTTTAAAGCTATCGTCATGTCCATATATAAGAATTAAGTATAGGTCACAGATACAATATATTGCAGCGGAGAATGTACACTGAAAATTGTGTAATACACGCATTCCTAAATTGACATTTCAGGTGGTATGTTCTTTCTTTGATTTGTAAAAAATGTAAAACATGGCAATCATACTATAAGAATAATGCTTAAATTTTATCATAAATATGCTATTTTACTTGATAAATTAAGAAAAATGGGGAAGATTTATTTCTTTTTGAATTTGGATACATTATATTACAGGGGTGGGGTAAATGGACATTTTCGCGTCGTATATACCATATATACAATCATTTTATATTGCTTTACTGTCGTATGCCATTGCATACATGTTATGTATAAATTTAAAGGGAAATACGCTGAATAGGAAGCAATGGGTGAACGTGAGGCGTGTTTTCGTCTCAATTTATCTAAGCCTCATTTAGCGTAGGGTACATTCAAAGATGACGTCCTACAGCAAAATTGCTACCACAATTTGACTGTACGACGTACCTAGGAGTATTGCAGAAGACCTCAGGATTGCATTTCTGCAACCAAACCTTTTTTGGCAGGTAAGTTGTGCCAAGTCAAAAACTAAGGCCTGTACAGAAATCAGCGCCTGGACTAATTGTCCTGGTGGAACAACACACCTTTTGTGAATTTTCTGCAGCTCTTCAGTTTTACATATTCCCTTGACTGCCGAAGAAGTCATGCTATAATGTTTCAGTAAACGAGGGGAGAGAGGATCCAGATACCACTAAAAGCGGACGATCATCGTCCCACCAGCCAAACGCCATTTAAATCATGGCGTTTCGTTGGCGGGCCAATGATGACCAAACATTGAATGCTGACTTAATAGCTTTGCGGTTTTCCAGGGCATCCGGACCAGTATTACTAAGAATCCTTATAGCTTTGTGATTTTCCAAGGGGGATCTGGATCGCCGCTCCCATCTGGATCCGCGCATTGAAGTGATGCAAAATATGTACCATTGATTGTTTGTCCCTATTGCAGATACTCTACTGTCAGAATATCATCAACATCCCATTTAGCAGAGGCCATATCATTAGGCTCACAGCGTATTAATAAGCCCTCATATGTACGAGGACCTGTTCTAAATGAGTAAGGTTTCATTGTTAGTCTAAATCATGTAAATATCAAAGTTAGCCCCAGTGCAAAATTAAAAAAAAAAAACAGTATTACCTTTGAATCAACGAGATGTTTTGATAAAGTTTTCAACTAAATGATTGTCGTTGCGCATTCTATCATCATGATGAATGTTAAAATCTGTTTTAAATCTAAATTGCTATTAACTCTTTGCCTGATGGATACTTTTTCATGATTTATTTCTGCTGACTTTTTTCAAAATAAACTTTTTCAAAATATTCTTTCAGGAACACTTTCAGAGTGTCAAACGGTTTGTGTCCAGAACAGACCCAACGTTCTGTCGGGCCTGACCTGGGTTGAAACTGTTTGCAAAGATTATCAGCATTTAAGAAAAAATTGCCGCTGGCAGGCAAAGAGTTTAGTATTTCAATTGATTAATAGATATACTTATAATATATCATACACTATCGCATTCAACTGTTGTTTGTTTGTTTGTTTGTTTGTTTGTTTGTTTGTTTGTTTGTTTGTTTGTTTGTATTGATGCTTTACATCCCATTCAGCAATTATTCAGTCAGGTTGGAACGTCTTCATGGGTTTGACCAGTACTAAGTAGAGGATAAAGTGTCTTGCCCAAGGCCACAACACAGTGCCTCCAGGGAGTATCGAACTAGCGACCATTTGATCCCAAGTCTAAAACTCTACCTTTGAGTTACTTCACTTTTCATCATGTTTTTTCTGTGGTGCGATACATCGTGTAGTATCTGTGAGTTAATAAACGAACGCCATGGGTCCAGATATAGAGAATACTAGGTGAGTGTCTTTTGATATCAAGTTTACAGGCAAGGCGTTGAGAACGCTTGTTGACATCGCGAGGCTTGCCGAGCGATTCAACATGCGTTCTCAAAGCCGAGTCTGGTAAACTTGATATCAAAAGACGCGAACCTGGTATTCTATTTATCAGTTTACCCATTTTTAAACACTCTTCAAACTAGATCTATCGATTATGACGTAATTTTTGATTACTGTGTTGATTCAGTGTCATTGGCGACGTCATTCAAAAAGTGCAACGTCATCATGACCTGATAAAGGTAACATGCCGTGAGATAGGAAACGTTTATTAGGTTATGTTGAAACAATTCAGTTAATATTAGTGGTGACTGATAAAAGATAATATTTCAATGATATAAAGTATGTTCAATTTAGTGTCCATCAGGATACATGTTTTAAATTATCTCAAGTAATCAAAAGTATAATCATTTTAAGATGGTTACTTTGAGTACTTACAGCATATGTTAAATATGATTGAGAAATTAGAAATTCATCTAATTTTACATTTCCAAAGATCTGTTTGCATAAAGTCTATGAAACAAACAACATTAACCCTTTCTATACTGGAAACCCCTAAACGGATAGTTTGGCAAACAGTGAAGACCCAGTTGAAATACAGCATAATGCTGCATTTCATCAGGGTCTGTTCTGTTTGCTAAAAGAGGTACACCGCTATTAAGAAAATTCTACCTGCATCAATATGTATGGGAAAATCCATCAGAATACAAAGGGTTAATTGTTCAGCTTATTATTTGTAGCTTGATATAAATAGTGTATGAAATGGACAGCATCCGCAGCAACAAGAAACCCCAAAACAATGCCCATGAACACAGAGGCCACCACCCCAACCGATACAGAAGCAACTCTATTGTCTTCAGCGCTGGTTTTCTTTCTAATAGTTGCTGAGAGTGAACTTTTGTTAACTCGAAGTCGTGTCACTAGTGCCTCTAATTTTTCTTCCGTTGTCATATTTGCAAACAGAGAATTTGAATAGTTTGAATATAAACTCCTCCAAGCTGCACACAGACAAGAACAGTTTGCACTAGGTGAAGTGGAAGAAGTGGTTGATGTTGAAACTGTTCTTGTAGATGCTGTCTCTGTAGTCGTCGGAGCGGTGGATGCAACAGTTGTAGTTGTATCAATGCTTGAAGATGTTGTGGTTGGTGTGGTTATTGTCGTTGATGTAGATGTAGGTTCCGGTGTTGTTGTTGACGTAGGTGTCAGTGTGGTGGTAGTTGTAGGTTCAGTTGTTGTAGTGGTCTTGTCAGTCGTTGTTGTGCTTGGTATTGTAGACGTTGATGTTGTTGTTGTTATCTGAGGGGCATTTGTTGTGCTGGTGCTTTCAGTCGTTGTAGTTGAAGATGTGGTTTCTGCTGTTGTTGTTGTTGCTGCTGCTGTTGTTGAGGTTGTGGCAGTTCTGGTAGATGTTGCAGTTGTGGTAATTGTTGAAGACGTGGGAGCTGGAGATGATGTTATTGCAGTAGAACAGCCTTCATCAGGAGTGGATGTAATATTTGCTGTAGTTGCTGTGTCCTGCGTTGAATCAACTGCACCTGCAACAAGGCAATATATTATAAGATTATATAAGAATGTATTAAGAGTGTGAGAGTGGGATTGAAACATACGTCCTGAGGATCACAGTTTGGCATCAAAATATTTCCAACTCAATGCTTTTATCTTTTTTTGACGATTTTGACTGGTCCATTGGCAAAATTAAATGTTTTTTTCACTCGATAAAAACTATGCGTATGAATATTTGATATCTTCCTTGATTTCACAGTGCTAAGAAAGTTTTCACAAGAAATATCTTTAAAAAAAGATATGATGAAATGACAGAAGATATATTTGATATGAGTAACCTGAAAATTTTTAATATATAAATTGAAAAGAAAAAAAATGGGGGATGTTCATATTTTGTTATGTCTTTTGTCAGCTGAGCTCAGTAAAGATTTTGGGTTAAGAAACCTATGCTATTCCAAAATATCTGTAGTGAGGATTCTAGGGTGCAGGATTGCTGGAATCTCGCAAAAACTCAAATCAGAACGAAAAAATATACCCTGCGCCCAATGCTGCAAACACCTAGTGTCATACATGCCTGGTGCAAAAAAATCTAAACCATAAGTAGACTTTAGTTGACGGTAACCCTCAAATATTAGCTTAGTTGACTAATGTAGTTTAGTCTCGAAAGAAAACACAGATATTTCTTTACATTTCTTGCGTTTTAACTACCAATCTTTCAGGGTAAACGTGATAAATCATATTTAAAACTAATGAAAAAGTTAAAAAATAAACATAACAAACTACTACATCTCTCCGATAGATGAATAACAATTTCATGGCATGTACTTTCTTCCATACAGAGATCAAGTCAGCTTTTCAACAACAATGAAATTATGACTTCGTCTTATAATGATGAACTGTACACAAGAATCGTTGTGTCTGAATTAAAACATTCACCAGATTAAATGTAGTTTAGCATGTTGAAAGCTCATTTGAAAACCCTAAAATCGTATGTTGGTGCATCTTCAGAGCAACGGCTCTAAGAAATTAACTGGATGACGAGATTATGTGACGTCACTTAACAAACAGTCGCGTCATTGAAGAGAATCGTCATCCCAACTTCAACATCCAGACACCTAGGTTTTAAGTGCACCTACAGACCTACAGTTTGATTGTAATAGCGAGAGACAATTTACTTAAGAAGATAACACCAGAGAATACCAAGAGAAATATTTACAAAACAATGTTAAGGCGACATCAACAATGAAATGTTTCAACGCAGTTTGATGGTTTCAAAACGAACTAATAATGTGGGTAGTTTAGACAGAGACTTATGAAGGTAAGTGCTTTTTAAAACCTGTCTATCTGTGGATCGGCCTTAATCTAAATGTTCTTCAATGAGCCCAGCAAGCTGCTTGACAAAAGGAAACAATTCCAAACTAAATGGAGTTGTGTTTGATCTCATACTCACATATAGTGGGGCAGATATGTAACAATTTTGAGAAGAATCGTTCACTTTATGATAAAAGCATGAAACTTGGTACATGGCTAGTTGATAACAAAACAAAAAAATAAGGGTCAGTGCCACGCCGAAAATACCCTCTAATGGCCGCCATCTTGTTTTTTTCCAAAATGGCGGCCTTTTTAAACTTTTTCATTATAATCTCATTTTTTATTTGCAAACATCATGTTTTCTTCAGTTAATTTTACTTAAATAGCCATCAGTTATATCTCAATACCTTAAAATCATCTTTCAATTTTCAAAAATCAGGATTGAGGCTGTATTTTTTTCAATATGGCCGCCACTTTTGTATCTAAATAGTGCAGCTATATTATAGAACTTTACAAAGTTATAAATTTTGATGCAAATTACTTCTAGCAAGTAGAAATAGTCCCGTTAAACAAGTTTCTAACTTATCAGCATGGCTTTATTGTTGCGTATTGTTCAAATATGGTATTAAAGATGGCTACCAATGTGCAAATCATAACATACTATCTGCTTTCATTTGGAACTAGAAGAATGTAGTTTGAATTAATGCAAGCGATTTCAAGAATAACTTTATCTAATGGCTTTGAATAAAAAAGAAAGCATCCAACATACCATCATACATTTGCAAGCTAATGTGTTGTCTTCATTTATTTCAACTTTTTTTTGCAGTCTATCATACTAATTTGCCTCAAAATTGTCATTTAGGCTTAGAAAACACAAGATTTAGGACATAGTTTCAAGGTGGCTGTCACATTTTGCATCCAAAGGGAGCTCAGTGGCTCAATGGTAGAGTGCTTGACTCGAGACTGAGGGGCCACGGATTCAAGCCTCACCGGCGTCTCTGTGTTGTGGTCCTTGAGCAAGACACATTTATACTAACTTAGTACTGGTTCATCCCAGGAAGACCCTTCCCTGTTTAACTGAAAGATTGCTAATGGGACGTAAAGAATAAAATCAAACAAACAAAAACATTTTGCATTCTCAATAGTGGTGGTATACCAACTTGACAAATTATGAATTTCCATGCAAAATTATTATGCAATTAAGTAGAAATAGTTACACAAACAAGGGACGAACTTATCAGACTTTATTTTTATTTTTTACTTATTATAACATGGAATTCAAGATGGCTTTGTATTTAGTTTAGAAAAAAAGAAACGTATTTTTACTTTCTATAGGAACATATTTTGATGTTGTTTGAAGGTATAAAAATGATTTTAAAATCATTATTATACTTAATGAATTAGAATGGTAAAGGGGACATCCAACCTGTCATCCACGATGGTTGCCGAATTTGGTTTTAGACACTTATACATATGTTGCTATTAAGTGTGTTCTATATAAAATTGATATGATCAAAATGAGATACAGAGATACAAAGAATTGTTGTACCTCTAGCAAACTAAAACTGTCCTTTGTAGAATTGCCATTGCATAAAATATCATTTGTTTACATCAGATTTTAGTGAAAAATCCTATAATATCTGTAATAGAGATATCAAAGTTTCTTTTTGACATTTCTCCTTCTCATCAAGTTACCATAGGCTTAAAAGGCTATATGTCTCCTAAAACTGTATACAATTTAAAAAAAAGTACTTAGACCACAACCCTCCATTTTCACACACATCAACTTTTCAACTTGATCTTGTCAAATGACGTATTTGCTGCAGCCAGCCTTATTAGGTTGTGTTGATGATGTAGCTTTTCAGTCGAATCCCTGTCCTTGCTGTATCAATTCTTGCTTTTCATGATTTATTGTTCACTGTGGTTATTCATTCACTAGTTAAACAATCGTCCTAGAAATCGTTCCAAGGTAGTAGTGCTGTTGTGGTTCTCATTTTATTAGTGGTTTGTATGTACTTTTATATATACGCATGTGAATGATTTTGTTTATGTTAAGGTAGTCTAGTAACTGCCTTCAAGGGGAGAGCTACATCACCACTGTATACTATCTAACTGTATATTTAGTTTTCCCCATTTTGATTTTGTAGGAAGAATGTTAGCTTTGATTGTACTAGTTTCTGGTCATCGCTTTAATTTTACCTAGTATATAAGCAAAAATGGGAATAACATGTCCGAGATGACGCAGGCCAACAGTCTCTAGGTGAAGAAGCGATGAAAGAAGCGTGGAAAGAGCATTATGAAGTTACTCAAATTCGAACTCTCCGGAATGCAGATGGCATGCTAGAGGAAATCCCAGTTAAAGGTCCAGCCAGCTTATCAGTACAGGAATTATCACAAAACAATTAGCAGGATGCGTTCTGACAAACCAGACATATTATCATCAATTGTCATCCAGATGCTTTATTCTACATGCATTTGGGAAACTGGTACAGTCTAGGTATTTGGCCTAATCTGCAACATAATCTCGAGTGTTAGTATTCAGTGAAATTGAAAGGGGGTGCTCTGAACAGAGGCTTGAAGTTAATTAAGCAATTAATAAGGGTGTTAAAGTGCATATTGGAGAGACATATCAGGCAGAGAGTTGAGATTGACGAGATGCAGTGCAGATTTATGTCAGGCCATGGTGGCACTACAGTTGCGGTCTTCATTTTAAGCCAGCTATAGAAGCTGCTCCTGACTTCTAACAAGCCATTCTATATCACATTCATTAACAAAGAGAAGGACAGCAGGTAAGTAGTGTGCATGCTTTTAAATCAAAAAGTAGTTATCGGAATTGATGAATGACATGATCAAGGACATGAAAAGCAGGACAATAGTTGGCTATTGTCGCAGTGAGAAGTTTTTTGGTGTTGATGTTCATCGTGGCTCTGTTCTGACTCCACTGCTCTTAATTGTTATGCAAGAGGCTCTAATCGAGGAATTCAGAACAGACTGCACATAGTGGCTGCTATACAAATATGATCCGGTGATCAAGGCTGAGTCCATGGAGGAATTGCTGGTGAAATTGGATGCATGGAAGTATTGGAAGAAGAAGGCTCTTCATGTGAACAAAATATTATGAAGTCATATACAAGTAAAGTCATCCCTTGAGCTAAAGTGCACAAAATGCCTGTGGCACTACACTACTTAATGATGGAAGATGGAGGTGATAGCACCTGATAAAAACTTGAGGTAGGAGATCTGTAACCATATAGACATTCTCTACGTTAGAGATATCCTCGAGCTGCCTGCAGTCATACATTGCAAATGTACATGGCAGAAACTCCGTAAACTTCTTAACCTTATGATCACCTGCTGCCCTTGACTCGAGACAGGTAGTAATAAACATGCATTCATTGTTTTGTTTTTGTTGAATGTATGTTCACTAGCATTATACATCCTAGCTAGTGATGTTGAAAACGCCTAATAGCAAAAATGTATAGATTTATTTAGAAAGAACAGCAAAAATTACCAATAAATAGGATTTTCCAATTCGGCGGCCATCTTGGATGCCATGCTTGAATTAACAGTTAAGAAAATTTCAAAATTACATATTATATATAAGAAACGAACATTCATTGCTAATAAAGCAAATTTCACTCATACACATCTCAATGATATATTAATGTATAAAAAACGAAAACCATAAAATCATTCTTCTTAGGCAGCCATCTTGGATGCCATATTGCATCAAGGCTCTCTTATAAATTGTTCACAAATAACAAAGTCACATTTTGAGCCTTTCTATGCTTGAAACAACTTGAATTTGATGCAATAATCTGAATTGAGTTAATTATATGATGTTTTCATAAAGCAAGCTTGATTTAACATATAAAAATGGCGGCCATCTTATAAAATGGCCACCGTCTTGGATAATATGCCTTTCTACATGTGATTTCAGATAATTAAAAATGTTCTATTGTTAAAATTTACACTTACACAAGCTTTAAATAATTTATTTTTGCAAAATGATACCAAACTTAACAGGCATTACACAAAAATAAGTCGCCATTTTGAAATTCAAGATTGCGGCCTTAAAGGTGCATTTCTAGCTTGGCACTGACCCTCAGAAATTTTGATAATTACTAATCTGGCCATGTACCAAGTTTCATGCTTTTATCATAAAATGCACGATTTTTTTCACATATCTGCCCCAATAATATTCGCTCCCAAAAGAATGTCATTTTAAACATTATTTAGCAAAACAAAGTTTTGAACTGACAGAATTGTCAAAATGGCTACCCCAGCTTTCAAGAACATCGGTTACGAACTAATTTTCTTCAGTGGGCTTTAAAATTTGAAATTTTGTCAATAGTCTTTTTCAAATTAGCTGTTTTTTCCAAAGTTAAATTATAAGGATTGAACTGTTAGTTTTGTGGATTTTATTGATGTGTAAACTCCAGCGAATCACTCACAAATTTTACTTAAAGCTCTTAACGCTTTACTCAGTTTGTTAGTGCTTCGCCGGAGTATACTCATGATAAAATCCACAAAAATAAAATTTATTCCTATAATGACAAATGGTGATCCCAAATAGACCGATGTTTCTATCCCACCCTCACAAGCTTTTTTGGATTATTTTTCTTGTTCACCATTTAACACTGCATTTTTTCCAACAATCTTTTTCCAATAAGTTTCTGAATAAGCCGGACGTGACATAACATGGTTACGTCACTCTAACATAACAATGACATTACGTCACTCGTCTTCCAGCGTGCGACTGTTCGATTTTCATATTTCCCACTGGTTTGTAAGGGGTATGTGAGATAGAACTTTCTCATATTGGTTAAAACAGCGGGAAGCCCAATCCCGTGTGCAAGAAAAATGCTAACATGATTTCACTACGTGTGTCCTCACTGATGTCAATATAACTATCGGAAATGACGGAGTTTTTTATCATTTGCATATTGACAGTACAAACAATATCAGAAATAAATTTACAGCAATATGATAACAACATGTATTCTTCCGGTCTATCTAAATACTACAAAGACACCCAAACTACGCAAAGACACGCAAAGTCGCACAAAGACACGCAAAGACGCGCAAAGACACGCAAAGACGTGCAAAGACACGCAAATTTTTGCGTGTCTTTGTCCGTCTTTGTGTGTCTTTGTCAACTTCGAACGTTTTTTTTTTGTTCCATTTGCGTGTCTTTGTGTGTCTTTGAGCGTCTTTGCCCGTCTTTGCCCGTCTTTGCGTGTCTTTGCGTAGTTTGGGTGTCTTTGCGGTATTTAGATAGACCCGTAGTATTCTTCTGTGTAACAAGAGGGTCAAAATGTCCGAAAGTCGCTTATCTGAATTGTGAAAGGCTGTCATTGTTAAAATACAGAAAACGGTCTATTACGACCACTCTCAAAAAGACCAAAATTGGGTTTCAATACCAATTATTGCTTAATTCAGGTCAAAAGTCTTCCAGAATGCTCAAATGGGAACATCCAATTGGAGCATTCTTCAATATAACAGACCTACATTTAGCTACCATTTGTCATTAAGATCTTTGTTTTGTCCATTTTTGAGTGGCCGCTTTAGACATGTTTAACTGTAGCATATGTTGTAGAAATTAAATAAGACGGCATTATAAAGGGAACAGATGCCAAGATATTAAGCGACATATAAGGAGAAGCAGTTAAGTATGCCCCAATTTATCTGCTTCCAATGTCAATGAAGGCATCTTCTCATTAGAAACAGTACGACTGATAAGGCTTGTAAGAACTCTTCCACAAGATTTTGTGCTAATCTAAAGAGTTATCTGTAAGCTACTCCAGACAAGAAAATGAACTGCAGTGGCAACTGCATTCATCAAGTTCCGAGGTCAGAAAACTTTTTCCATGCTCAACTCAACTGAGCAAGAAATTTCAACTGCTCATAGAAACTTAACTGCTGAAAAACGAAGATGTATTAATCATGCTCTTTAGTGTAAATTCCAATTCGGTAGAAAATCGAACTTGTCTATGTATTTTTGCGTGTCACACTATCCTATAAGTTTCATTAACGTTTTGATAAACTTGCAATTGGAATTTGAGTTAAATAGAGTTTGGGCCAATGCACGAATTTTCAGTACATATCGCATCAATGCGCAGCGAATGCTCAGGAGGGTCTGCACATATGCCCAGACAAACCAGAGCCTTAGTTGCTCGCATAAACTAAGTACGGGTGAAAATAAAGGCTCCAACCGAAATTTAGACTCTAGCTATGCTGGATCCGCGTACATGTACATTTATTTAAGGTATTATCGTATATCCGATACGTACAGAAATCTCGTTCACTGGCCCATATATACATACTTGTATAACAGTTTTTCACAAACAGCTTTACAGTGCTAGCCTCTATATTCGAGCTGTCAGAAAACAACCAGGGATTCACAGTATAGTATAACACACAAATAGGAAAATCGAAGGTGGCCGCCCAGCAATTCATGTTATTATACACCGAGTCAAGGCAATCGTCTCGACACCTGGAGGAAAATACTTTCATCTTACTCTGTGTCTCGTATTGTAGAGTAGAGTTTGGAATACCAGTCCCAGTTGTAAAGGTGCAGTCAGTAGCTACAACAGAAAATCAATGTGATTATGAGCATATTTGTTAGTGCTCAGCAAAGGCTCTGGCGAGACTTACAAAGTGCCATTTTATGTGTAATCTATGCAACGAGTAGATTATGACAACAATCTACTCGTTGCATAGATTACAGATAAAATAACACATTGTACGTCTCGCCAGAGCCTTTGCTGAGCACTAATAAATATATATATATACTAAAAAAACATATTGAAGGATATTAGAGTTATTTTGACTTTATTACATTTGATAAAATAATTTCCAAAGAAAGTATTTTATTTTTGTATTTGATAGAACTACCAATCTACAATTGAACAAAATACAAAAGCAATTTACGGGTCATTGGTTACGATCCAGTACCAAACCAAATGTAACAACCCTCCTTACCAAAAGTTCATAAGCTATACAATTTGTTTCTATAATTTTACTATAAATTTGACCTGGTCATTGTTCTTTTTCTAATTCCAACCACATTAAGTTTTCACACACATTTATCAGTCATTCCAGCTAATAAAACGATAATGTATTCAACAACAGTATGCTAATATGGCATACCCGATCCAATATGACAGCATATTGGCATTAAACATTGATAACGACAACAAAATTACATGGTGGTGTCATACTTTTGACTGAGAGCCAGCGATGGTTTTGGGACCAATCATTATGGAATACAAACAAATAAATGTGTTTTTATCATTTTTGAATGTTTGTGACTTTTCAGTATAGAGGGTAAAAACCATTTGGGACTGTACTGTATTTTAACCATTTAAGCTTGGCTTAAATTAAACATCAGTTTTATTGCAGGTATCTGGGACTATGGACTGCATGTATACTATGAGCCACGGCATGAGATTTCCAACAATGTGGCATTTTGACAAGTGTAGACTCGGACGAGCCTCTGCATCCTTCTTTTAAGCTTAGAAACACCAAATGGTGTTCAATCAGTAGCTTAACAATCATAGAATACTCAAGCGACTAGCAAAGGCTCTGATCAGACTGCGCGTATGCGCAGGCTGATCTGAGGCTTTGCTGGTCGCACATACCACCTTGTTGGAAATCTCATGCACTAGCTCATATATAGTTTATTTTTATTGTATTGAATGTTAGAGATGAAGTCCTTCAATTGTTTTTTCTGAGTATAGTTTGAAAGTAGTTGGTGTTTCAGACCAGAAACAAGAGATCAATCCCTATTTGATAGTGGCAAATGGATTTACAAATAATGGCTTTATTTAAATAAATTTAAGCATGTGCAATGAGCATTGTTCACAGTATATCTGACAGCATTATATATAGAAGAAAAACATGAAATCTGCCCAATTCTTTTATTCCATATTGATTGGGAAGCAGGTGTGTCTCTTTTGATATGGTTAAAGTTTGAAAAAAGAAAGCGATAACACTTGGACTAGTTTATGAGTTAGGAGGCCATGAAGGTAAACTTGGTATAGTTCATATAGATACAAATGTTCATTAAGGGTACATGTGTTTTCTTTGAGCTCCATTTACATATATTTTGGTCTAGAAATTAGAAAAAAAACTTTTAATTATGCACACTTATCTGCAAGTCTGAGTAAGTATGTGAAACTGTACTTACGTTCGTCCGTCTCACAAATAAATGTTAAAGATGTAAGTTGACAATTCATTGAGATCCACTTGTTGTTTTCCAGGTGCTGAGTTCCACATCTATTGGTATTAATAGGTTCGCTAGCATCCCATTGGCTATGGGTAGAAATATAAATGGCATCGCAAGTAGGCATCCCATAAACCCATGTGTAATCAGCACCAATCTTAACAGAGTGTAGACCAATCCAGGTGTGGTTTGCCCTGCAAATAAAACAATTAAGGCAGATTTTTTTAATAATGCCCTGGCAAATGGTTATTGTGGAGATAAGATAAAATAGAAGCTCACAAAATACTGATTTTGCTCTGTCCCCATTGCCATCACCAAAAGTTTAAAAGTAAAGCTTGTCAAATATGACATACACTATTTGCTTAAGTTTCAATATATGTATGCTATAAATAATCTGGAAAAACGGATCCTTCAGAAATAGAGAGACCCTACAATAAAAACAGCAGACTCAGTTTTAATGAGTCCGTTCACGAGAACTAATGAAAAGTGCAACAATTCTTACGTCCCCGTTGGTATTCTGCTTTCTGACAGAACCCAACATTCCTGAAAGACCAGAATCAAAAATATACTTAACTATAAAGTTTAAATGTTTAACCTTTAAATTTAAACCTAGAGTTTAGAAGTAAGTTTAAGGTCATTATTTTGCGAACATATTTTTCATTTTTATTTCTTTTAATTTGATATAGATCACGACCACTTTCAGGACAAAGTAAATGTATTACCTCGGCCATATCACATAGATAGCAACTGACCTACATAAGGGTACAATCATTTGGGAAAGTCCGTCATAATTCGAGAATCGAATCATGCCTGGGGTGTATATAAGGAGCATTACGCGTATTACAATGTACCAAAAAGCTCCATTGTCTATTAAAATCGAGTATTCTGGTTATCCAAAAAGTTTAATCAGCAGAATAAATAAAGTTTATGTATTTTACACTAACATATCGCTATGGAGATATTTTATTGAAAAAAACATACACTTCATTTATAACCTTTTTTTGCTGCAATCACACTTGTTATTGTGGGTTTTTTTTTGTTTCTGTGACGTCAGCGTCACGTTATCACCCGCGTTATCAAAAAAAGATCCTCGATGTTCGTATTTTTCATTTTGGGTGCAGTTATCCCACATCGTGTCGCCATACTCTATAAAAGGTCTTAAAAGTTGTGTATATGGATTCCAGAGATTTATAAGCATCTCCCCATTATGTTAATTCTAGCCCAAGCCTTCTCTTTGATATAATTTACATATTGATGCCAACTACAGGCACCAGAGTGATATAAGCCAAGATGCTAGTGCGATTTAATTTAATTGATAGGTGTGTTTCCCATGAAAGGTGAATTTGCGAGAAAGTAACAGGGCTACACTTTTATTTGGATTAGAGGCCACCGGCCTTAGCTGCCCAGCTTGATGTCTTTTCCAAATCAGCATTCAGAGTTTCTGTAGCCACCGAAGTGCTATCTGCAATAAAGTGCAGACAAGTGGCATCTGCAAAAAGACGTATGTTGGAGCCACTACCAGCTACTATGCTGTGGGTTGGTCTGAAATGTGTGATTGTGGCATTTCCTGGTCATACTCACTTACTTTTTGAGAAAAATAAAGACGATGTTTCTGTTTTTCTAGCCGTATAATTTCAAGAAAACGCATTTCAACTAACGCTTCCGAGGGATGAGAACGTTGGCTGTTTGTTTGTACAATCAATAAATAGAGAATACTAGGTGAGTGTCTTTTGATATCAAGTTTACCAGGCAAGGCTTTGAGAACGCTTGTTGACATCGCGAGGCTTGCCGAGCGATTCAACATGCGTTCTCAAAGCCGAGCCTGGTAAACTTGATATCAAAAGACGCGAGCCTGGTATTCTATTTATCAGTTTACCCATTGTTAAACACTCTTCAAACTAGCGATTATGACGAAATTTTTGATTTTGGTGCTGATTCAGCGTCATTAGCGACGTCATTCAAAAAGTGCAACGTCATCATGACCTGATAAAGGTAACATGCCGTGAGATAGGAAACGTTTATTAGGTTATGTTGAAACAATTCAGTTAATATTAGAGGTTACTGATAAATTTCACTTACTTTTCAGTTGCCCAAGTCGGCTGGCTGCGGTATGTAGCAAGTACAATTGCCTTTTCCTCTGAATCTTCGACATACAGGTTACCACCGAGAATCACACAAGTCTCCTGGGCTTGATTCCAAGATGTAAAGTAGCGGTGAAAGGTAATAGTTTGTTGCTTACTTCTTGTTGTTATACAGTCAACGTCTGAAATAAATGACAGAACTGGCCTCCGTATAAAAGGAAGAAATTCAGGACCACTGTCGTGCCAACCGAGAGTGACAGTGACGTAATACTTTGTTTACAGTTGCTAATTAAACACTAACGTGTACATTTCACTTGAGCACACGTGAACCAATAGATCACTTGCGTATTAATCCTATCCTTCGGATATGATTAATACACAAGTGATCTATCGATTCTAAGTTCCTGATAACTTTGTAAACAAAACAAAACATGACGTCAGTGTAATTCTTGGCTGGCAGGACAGTAGTTTTCTTGTTTTTCCATATGTTGTTGGTACTCAAACTCTACGAGACTGTTCATTTGAGTGTGCAAGATACATAGGTGAACTAATCGTGTACCTCTACCTAGTTTCGAGGATTAGCCAACCAGTACCATGCTGTATTTTGTCACGTCTTGGAAGAGGAAATGAATATGCACATTTTCTAGAAGTTTGAGGTCAAAATTTTTAAATATAAGAAAAAGCTGACAGCAGATAACAATTGATTTTCGACGTGATATTTAGCACCCAGTACTGATCAGAAAATCTGTAAAAAATTAGTCTACACATAAAATATATTGAACAGATTGCCAGACAGGAAGAATTAGTATCGTGTATCCTTAGCACTGGTTGAAATCACCATATAAATGCACTAGAGTCAAATTTGAATACAAAAGGACTAACTGTAAAACAGAACTGGTTAGGGGTTAAACTTTCACATATGGTCCCGTCAAACACGTGTGCCAACATTCAAAAATGAGCATAACGCAACATTCTCAGGCGTGTCTGTGGGGTTGGTACAAGCTTGCTCCCTTTTAATGTTGTTAGGTATATCAATGTGGTTTTTTTAGTCAGTAAAATACATTTATGGTCTGTTTTAATCAGCAAAATAAATTTATGACCCCACCCCCCCCCCCACCCTCCACCACACACACACCTTTTCCAAAGTTAATTATATGACAAACCCTTTTTCTGTAAGGCTCTGGGTTACTGAGGATCATAAACCTTCCTTTAATCTTGTAATGTGCCAACGCTGCTAGATTTATTTTGGGTGGTCCTTCTTATGAGGCAATACAATATTTCAATACTTGCTAATGTTTTAGATTGGGCTCACACATTTAAGCTTGCAAGTTACATGCAAATGGGTTCCTTCTTTTAAATGATCTCCAAAATCGACCATTACAGATCTTGGGAAGTCTAATGCTTAGTCTTTAAGTAACATATATAGGGCGATTTGTTGGCTCAGAAGCATACCATTCTTTAAGATCAATGGCACTGAGGTACGAACTCTGAGGGTCAATCGGAACTGCCTCTGCAAATTCCGTGGAATCAGACCTCGGATGTACGTCGATGGTCTACTTTGACAACGTGACGCTCACGTCACATAACATTACGCTGACGTCACAGAAACCATGACAATACAATATTAAGTTAAATTGCAGCGAAACAAACGGCTACAACATTCCACAAGACGCTTTCAATAAAGTCGCCCGGCTATGGCTGCTGTTCACATGTTTGGTATTATCTTTCCAATAAACGCAACCAAATCAAATGGCGAGTAGCTATTCAGATTTTCCCCGCTGGTTGATACAATTTTGCAATTGGGGCTATAGCCGCGACCATGCTTCTCAGCAAAATCGCGGCTATAGCCGAGCTACAGCCATTTAGTTAAAGCTAACACTGGCTAATAACCGGACAATAGCCACAAGCAAACAAGGCCCGTATGCCATCACTCTGTAAACCTTGTGATGCCAATCGGTGATCATCCTTACATTTTTTTCTTTTCCACCCTCATATTCCTGATAAATTCTTTTATTTTATACTTAGCATTGAAATCAATGCATATCAAAAACAAATAAAAGTGATATAAATCACTAGTGAAATGATATGATGTCAATCACTAGTGATTGATATCAGTCTATATTTTCACTTTATTATACCTCACATAAATTTCTAAGGTAAAACCTCCATAGGCCGGCGGGCGGTAATTTCGACTATCACCCTGCGATAATTTTGACTATCACATGCGCGACTTCGATGCGCGTACGGTTCGTTTACGCGAGGAGACGCTAACTTTACAATGGCGGATACATGTATGATGCCATGGCCTGGCCGCTTTAATATCCATATAACTTCGTTATTTGTGGGCAGAAACATAAAGTGTGGGTACTCGTTTTCTTAGTTAGAACGAGAGGAAAACTTTGAGATCAAAATTGAGCAGATTAGGCGAAATTTTCTGTTTTGCAACAAAACTGCACCACCCATAACAACTCCATTTACAATGTAGATCTAAGCGACGCTGCTTAGTAGCATATTAAGTTTGCGGTCATCAGTGATTATGGCACGATTTGTTTAAACGGCGATCATGATCAGCTTGAGCACTAAAACTGTTTACAAACACAACCCTTTTGTGAAAGGTATTATTTCATCCATTCGTAGCAAATATGCATTGTGCTGTCCTTGGAACTTCCCGCCTCATAATTAGAGGAAAAAAGATAGAAAATAAAGGAATAATGTTCGGTATTATAAAGGAATAATGTTCGGTAATATAAAAGAATAATGTTCGGTATTTTAATGTTCGGTATAATAAAATAAATATAACAATCTTGAGAGTGTGATAGTCGAAAATATCATCCCTCGAAATATGATTATCAACCTCGGCTGCGCCTCGGTTGATAATCATATTCCTCGCGATAATATTTTCGAATATCACACTCTCAAGAATGTTACATTTATATAGTAGCGTTTGTTGGATTACCTCTGACTTATCCACTCACTTAAAGCATTTCATTTCAGAACTTCAAACGCCGATAACTTTCTTATTTGTGAACGAAAACATCAAGTGTGGGTATGTATTTTCTTAGTTTGAACGTGACGAACATTTTGGTACCAAAATTATTTGGGTTTGCTTAAAATTTTCGCTTTTGCATTTTCCAGCAACTCCTTTTTCAGCGCGTGAGACATTGCATGAAGTGTATAACAAGTATAAAATAAATAGAAAAATTACTTTTTCGATAAATATCAAATATATTTCATCTCGTGAGTTGAAAACATCAGAATTTTCACTCGTGCTGCGCAATCGTGAAAATTCTGATGTTTTCAACACACTCGATGAAATATATTTGGTATTCACCGAAAAAAGTAAAATATCCGCTATATATTACATTTTTAGCTCTCTAGCTCAGCAGGATACATCAGTATGGACGTTCAAACGTGGCTTTTAAGATCCAAAATAACATGAACTGGCCCATACGTATTATCATTTCGTTTATATGAATGCTAAGCATCTTTGTGTATTTTTTCTCTATGGTGTTAATGTAAATAGCTATAATTAAGCTATAATTTTTCTAATCGATGAAAATCTAACCAATGTATTAATGTGAAAGGACATTTATTCACAAACGTCATTTGAGGATAATTGCTAAGATTATATTAGAAACATTCATCAATGGTTTAGATCTGTAGGGAAAATTGACCGTAAACGTATTAATTCATGCAGACGTTATCTGTGGTTAATTCCATACCGTTGTTAAATGATTTGTGATGTTTATTAAAAATGCAGTATTATATTAACCTCACTAACATATGACAACAATGGGACACGTAGATGACAAGGTACATGAACCAATATACGTGTGGTAGTATCTAGGGTTTTATTCCAATATATTTTTTTCCTTTTCTTTTTGGTCATAATTTTAATGGGCCATCATCATTTATTTTGATGGGCTGGGTATGGTAACATTTTGCGAGGAGACTTAAATATTTTATACTGCGTCTTGTACGGCCAATACATCTCTCATTGCAATTTTACATTGTCTTAATTTTTGCCTTTTTAGGTCAGCTAGACTACTGAATTATTGTTTTGAGAATCCATAATTTGTTGCATATCATGTCCATCTAGAAATATTACTATTATTTTGAGGTCTGTCATTTAGTCATGTATCAGAGAAAAATATACATCTCTTGTAAATATACCCCACACATGAATGTAAACTATGACTGCATCTTAAAGCGCTAGAACCACTATTATTGCATAACACGCAGTGCTAAAGCTACATGTATTAACACATATGTTTCAACCAGCAACAGCTCATGCTTTAACATGGATATTCAAGTGGTGTTATGAATTAATAGACTAGAAATCCCGCATGGACATTTTTGAAGTATTTAACCTTTTTTCCTTTTTTAACTCTTCTTTAAATGTTTCACACCTGTGCATAAAATACATAACTCAGTCAGGGAATGACAAAAACAACCGATTGACATAATTCAAATCAGCCTATGTATCACTTCAGACAAGTCTGTGTCTTCACTCTTCACTCTTCACTCTTAACCCAGTGAGTAGCCAAGGAATCCAGGTTACTTCCCTGGGCTGACTTCAGACTTAAGATGCGCCGACTGTAAAGAGGTGGGAGAGAGCCAGAGCAGTTCTCGGTATTCAGCAGGGAAATACTTTGTGGGTAGAATATAAGTAAATTTTCACAGTTAAAAGCCATGTTGACAAGTCCAGTCAACAGTTCATAACACCTTCTTTGGTTTAAGTGAAACAAAACTTAAAGAGCATAAACCGACTAAATGATTGTGCATAGATGGTTCTCTAATGCCGTTTCGACAACATGAGCAATGGCGATGGAGGTATTATGTTTTTTTGTAAAAATGGAATAAATGCTAAACGTAGAGCTGACTTAGAAACTTATGATATACAGTGTGTTTCGATCAGGGGAAATCATTTCTGATTTGAAATATGTACAGGCATCCAAACTCAAAGGTAGAATTTAATGACAGGTTTGATGTATGAAAATTTTATTGATTATGTTATGAGAGAAGAGAAAGAAATCATTTAAATTGGAGATTTTAATAAAGTCTTATTTGACGAGGACATTGAGAAAGAATTGATAAATTTCACCTCTTTAGGTCGAGGTCAGTTTATAAGTGTTCCAACAAGAGTTACTGGATTAATTGACCACATTTATACAACTCACGAAGAAAATAATTTGAGGGTAAACATAGGTAAATTTTCACTCAGCGACCATTTGGCAATTTTCAGTAATAGGAAATTAAATAGTCAAATGCAAAATAAAAAGCATCACATTTATACTTATAATGATCATTTTAGACATTTTGATGAAAAATTGTTTATTAAGGAGGCAGAGGTTCGTTGGGAGACAATAGCATATTTTGATAAGGTTGAAGACATGGTACAAACATGGAATGATGTATTTTTGGAAATAGTGAACAAGCATGCTTTGATTAAAACCAATAGAGTAAAAAGAAAATATCAACCTGAATGTCTAACATTCTTTAGACTTAATTAAAGAAAGAGACAAATATAAGATTGATGGTAAAATGGATAAAGATAAATATGCTTTATTAACGTCTCTTATTTTTGAAACAGACAACCTCTGTAGAGCTTTTACTGTAGCATAATGATAATATTTTAACAGATACTTACCTGACTTACTCTATGAGTACCGATGAGCACTGAATTTTAATAAATAAAATTTCAAAAATGATAGATAAAGCAAAAAAAGAAATGTATAGAAATAAGCCTGAAGCGGGACCAGATGACCCTATAACTATTTGGAAAAGATTTAAACAGTTTGCTGCCACAGAAAAATGGAATCTACAAAAATGCTTTCAGCATTAAACTTGATGTACATGTTATGACGTATGGACAAGTGCTTGCTGACCATTTTCACGAGTTCTTTGTAAATGTAGCTTCTAAGCTGAAACACACACTGAAGCCCTCAAATTTTGAAAAACTGAACAATTTCATTTATTCGAAAGTGACTGATGTTTCTTTTGATATACCCCTAATTAACTCTACATTTGTAACTTCTTTTCTTTCGTCGTTGGATGGTACTAAATCAATGGGCTTGGACTGCATAGGACACAGGCTGTTAAAATTGGCCATAAAATTTTGTCATCCAGTATAATTTTTATAAACAATAAAACATTACGTCTGGTATTTTACCCATACTTTCAAAAATATTTGAGAAGTGGGTTCATATGAAACTTATGTCGTACTTATATCATCATCAACTTTTAAATCAAATGTAAAGTGGAATTAGATCTGTCCACTCAACTGGATCAGCTCTACTTCATATGGCAGATGCATGGTTACAAGTAATACTCAACTCAACTCAACTCAAAATATTTTTATTCTCTCAAAGTCATTAAGACAATACTAGGAACTACATAACACAAAGAAGCAGAAAGCGGTAGGCATGTGATACTCAACAGTTCATAGTACACTTGTAACAACTACCTAACTACAGAAGGATATAGAAAAGGAAGAATGTTAATAGAAGTAACAGAGTTAACAAATATATTATCACATTTAAATGAGCATATATATACTTTAGAGACTTTTGTCTAACTTATAAGAATACATGTCATCAGGGAGCAAGATAGATAGATAGATAGATAGATAGATAGATAGATAGACAGACAGACAGACAGACAGACAGGCAGGCAGGCAGGCAGGCAGGCAGATAGATAGATAGATAGATAGATAGATAGATAGATAGATAGATAGATAGATAGATAGATAGATAGATAGATAGATAGACAGACAGACAGACAGTTAGATAGATAGATAGATAGATAGATAGATAGATAGATAGATAGATAGATAGATAGATAGATAGATAGGTAGGTAGGTAGGTAGGTAGGTAGGTAGGTAGGTAGGTAGGTAGATAGATAGATAGGTTAGAGATAGATAGATAGATAGATAGATAGATAGATAGATAGATAGATAGATAGATAGATAGATAGATTATTTAAAACATTTGTTTCGGCCGAGGCAAATCAAGTCCGCTCAACCAAATATCATATTTTTTACACGAAAGGTGACTAGCATCTACCAAGCAACATGTGTATATATAGATAGATAGATAGATAGATAGATAGATAGATAGATAGATAGATAGATAGATAGATAGATAGATAGATTTGGCAGTTTATTTAAAACATTTGTTTCGGCCGAGGCAAATCAAGTCCGCTCAACCAAATATCACATTTTTTATACGAAAGGTGACTAGCATCTACCAAGCAACATGTGTACTGTAAGATACCTTGACTCACGAACAGCCAGACCACGCCTTCTCTACCTGTCAAATTCTAAATACTGGTATTGTGAGAGCACGTGAATAACGTGGAGTTTTCCATGAATTAAACTAAAGCACATTTGTTGTAGTACTGTAGTTTTTAGGATGTTGGGGTTATAATTTTGCCTGGATTAATTCTACAGAATTGTAAGTATTCTTTTATAGGATACTCTTTCTACAGTAAGGCGTAATGAAGATGGCCGCAAAGTGAATATACTCGTGTGCTGAGAATGCTAATATTTTGACAACAAATTGTATTTGCTTCATTATATTTGGCATGGTCTGGCTGTAGTTCTGGGACCATAACCTAGTTTGTAAGTTTCATCATGGTCAAACTAGGTTATGGTTTTTATGTACAATAGAAGGAAAATTAGAAATTGTTACACTACACTTTGTTTACAAATATAAGTTGTAAGTATTTATTCATAGTTCCTTCATTCTACATATTCTATAAGCTTATGGCAAATACTGCACATATAAATGAAATAAAATGCATGAGAATATTTAAACATAAAAATGTACAAACCAGAAAGATCAACAAAGTTTCAGAACACATGTATCTCCTGACCTTTAGCTTTCATTTTGGGTCAACCTGGTTCCCTGTCTCTTAGTGCTATAAATTTGGAGACAGGAATCAGTGAGCCACATCAGCAGATATGTCATGTGACTATCAGTTATGGTCAATTGACCATCAGCCAATGGGCTTACAGGTTTCTCTTCATGCATATTCACCCACAATGCTGCAGTCATTCATAAAATTGTGATGTCATTGCGTCAGCATATGTGTTTTGAACTATTTTTTGTAAACAAATCATTATTTGCTGTTACAAAAGTGGATTTCAAATATTTTGGACATATTTTTGTGTGAGCACCAATTAGAGGTAAGGGACTTACTATTACAATAATTTTTTCACCAGACATATTATTCCATATATAAACTTTTGAGTCAACTGTTAGAGTGTTGCTATTTGAACAAAATGTGACCAAAAATATTAGGCCTAAGAATGGGACAAACAGAAACATCCATTCTTAGGCCTAATCTTAGGTCTAGGTCTGGCTGTTGCGTGACATACATGAACCGTAGGGTATTCCGTAATTCTTTGATGCCTTCAAATGCGAAACACGTTTCCTATTTATCAACCGGAATATACATGTTGTTATAAAGTTGGTTGTGTTTTTGTAGACTTTCGCAAGGCTTTCGTTCTGGTAGACCATAAAAAAGACCCTCAAAAGTTTAAACATTATAAAATTATAAATAAAGTCGTTCATGGTTCCATTTGTATCTAAGTAAGAAAGAGGGCAAAGATCAGGCATCGATAAAATCAAGCACCACATCTAACCTAGGATACCAATGGAACAGTGACAACTTCACAAATAGACAAATGACAGCCAAGAGGTCAGCCCTTTCCCAGCAGGTGACCACAAGGCATCAACAAACAGACGCGCTTGAAAGCATAACAAAAACAAGACAGATATAATATAAATGATCCACAAAAGAAGCACCGCCTTGGAACGGTCAATAAAAATGTTTTAATGGAGGGCTTAAACCAGTTTCAGGTCGCCCCAACCACACCCTTAGTTAAGATGTAGATCAAGACGCATAGAAGTTTGGTTTGCATGAAAGACCCCTAACTATCACAGAGCTAATCATCCCTAAGTCACAGAACTCAACAAGTCAACATCAATTCAAATCAGTCAAAAGCTTGAAATATACTATGAGGTGTACCACAGGGTTCTATTTTAGGTTTTTTTTTATTTATAAACGATTTACCACTCACTCACTCACTCACTCACTCACTCACTCACTCACTCACTCACTCACTCACTCACTCACTTACTTACTTACTTACTTACTTACAGTGAAACCACAACAACCCAGAAGGTGACATTCAAACCATTGATACATACCACTGCAGGAACAAAGGGATATTTGTTCACTTAAATTGGCATTTGCAAGAGATGCTGTGAGATTCGAACCTACACGGCAGAGGTATCTAGGCTAAACACACTATCGACTGAGGTAACTGGGCACCCAGGTTGATCTAGTCATTGCTGGATGAACATGTCTTGCATGGACTGCTCCTTAGTATGATTTAGCATGGTACGAGTGCAGTCAGAAAGTTTAGGACAACGGATGAAGATGCAAATGAATATGAAATGAGTCGCGACAGGAGATTTCCAACAAAGTTGTATGTGCGATCAGGAAAGCCTCAGATCAGCCTGCGCATACGCGCAGTCTGATCAGAGCCTTTGCTAGTCGCTTGAATATTCTATGAGTGCTGAGCTACTGAATGGACATCATTTGGAGCTTCTAAGCTTAAAAGGAGGCTGCACAGACTCTTCTGAGTCTACACTTCTCAAAATGCCATATTGTTGGAAATCACATGTCGTGGCTCAAATTAAATATCTTACCGGTTAATAAAGCAATGTAACTAAATATCAAAACAAGCCTAATCATCTCGTGTTCTTTATCATTTTGTCGGGCTATCTGCTCGTCTTGGAATGTGCTTGCAAATGGTTATCTTCTGAAAGAGTAAACAAATATTCGTCCATGTACATGTATCTATTAATTGCCAGGGTTTGTAGCACCCGTTAGTGTAAACGTTCCCGTTAGTGTAAGCGTTGACAATAACGGGAGATATCGCGCCCGTTAGTGTAAACGTGCTTACAATTACGGTACCGTTAGTGTAAACGTTGACAGTAACGGGAGCGATGTCTCCCGTTATTGTCAACGTTTACACTAACGGGAGAGTGTGACGATACTATGTGTGATATCAACGCTTTTTGTAAACAATATCTGATTCGTTTGATGATAGAATTTTGGGTCCGTTGATAGAATTCTCGTCTGATAATAAGCTTTATCAGTCACCCATCATATTAACTGAATTGTTTCAACATAACCTAATAAACGTTTCCTATCTCACGGCATGTTACCTTTATCGGGTCATGATGACGTTGCACTTTTTGAATGACGTCGCTAATGACGCTGAATCAACACAAAAAATCGAAGTGAAACAATGGGTAAACTGATAAATAGAATGCCAGGTTCGCGTCTTTTGATATCAAGTTTACCAGGCTCGGCTTTGATAACGCATGTTGAATCGCTCGGCAAGCCTCGCGATGTCAACAAGCGTTCTCAAAGCCTTGCCTGGTAAACTTAATATCAAAAGACACTCACCTAGTATTCTCTATTTACTGATACATGTACCCCGCTCGATAACCCAATTACTAGTCAAGCTTATTAAGTGAGCAGGTGGCAAATGGCTGGTAATGCACATTACGTTATATCCGACAAAGCATGAATATTGGGATTCCTATGGTAACGGAAATAGTCTGACTGCTGCATAAAAATATGGATTCCTAGACAACTCAAAAACTATTAAGGCTAGCTTGATGAAACAGTATATGTGAACTGGTCGCAAACTTGATTATGCACGCCTCCTTCTGTTGATTCCACATGAAAAACCTATGAGCATTGCTTGGAATTGGCGCGAAACAAATATGCATTTGTAGATTTACTATGTTTTACGGAAAATGCAAATCATCCCATTCACTTTCCTGATATTCGATTACATATTTGTATGTGTTGTCTTGTCGGGTGCAACTCGGTTATCATATGTTGTTTTACAATATTGGATATGCACAGGTCAAGATAATAAAACACTAACTTACTTACAATTCGTGGTTCAAATAGTTATCAAGATATAAGGCAAAATCACTGGAACTTACAAAAGTAGGTTAAACTGGTCTTAATCCAGTAGTTAATGTCACAAAGTGGGTATTGTCACGGCTGCTCATATGTCTGCGATAAATGGTGATCTCTTGTAAACTCAATTTTTCCATGATGTTGAACCTGACGGTTGATACTGTTTTTGGGTCTGCATTATCGCCGCTTAGTGTAAACATGGTCCTGTTTACAGTAACGTGAACGAGATCTCCTGTTATTCAGGTTAACGTTTACACTAACGGGAGCGTTTACACTAACGGGTGCTACAAGTGTTCAATATTTTGTGGATACTCTTAAGAACGGAAAGAAGAAAACAAATTAACCCATAAAGCGCAACCCATAATTTGCAGCAGACGACAATAAAAAAATGCGGATTTTTCAAAAATAACAAATAAGGCATGCTATTTCATGAGAATTGTCTGCTGGCAAACGATTTTCATGAAGTATCATATCGTATTTTTTCTTAAAATTAGAAAAATGTCACAAAATTTGTCGTCTGCTGCAGTTGTGATTGGCGCTTTAAGGGTTCAAAGAAATTATCATTCGATCATGTATGTACTCATCACATCTTATAGTGTACTTTGATAATTTATAAGCACGAGCAAAGACTAAAATCACAACATGCAAAATGACAAAAAAATCATAATCTGAGAACTACAGCATAACCAAACCTCATACACTTTGAAAGTATTTAGTCTTTAAATGAAAAGTCACAATGCGGAAAATAATCAAAACAATCTGAGAATAGCACCCAAACATCGCTATAAACTGTGAGGAGGAGTTGCGGACACAAGGCGACCGATGATATTCAAGCCTTTGCAAGAAAAACTATAACATGAAATATCATGTTATACTGGGGCGGTTTTAGTGACTCATTAATATTTGCCCAAGTTTATGATAGGGCAGTAGATATTTACTTAGTGTATATGTTATGTTTTTCTTGTTCTTTTTTATTCACAGGAGTTAGAATTCGGGTGGTTTTAATCACATAAAGGTAGGGTGTTTTTAATGGATTAATTCATTATGATACTGCAAGAACGTGCAGACAACATGCAGTACGCAAACAGATTGGCTTCTGTTAGAGAGGAAAATGTTATTACATTTTAGCGCCCAGATATGTCCAATCGTGTGCTCGCTTTTGTTGGTTATTGTATAGCAGTGGGTATTTTTGCGAGACTGCGCTCATGAGCCTTCCCTACTCGAGAAGAAAGTGAACATTATAAATTTATTTTTTCAGCTGCCAGTTTATGTCCACAATCATCTATACAAGTGTCGTCCGCTGATAACCTTTGAAAAAAGTTCAGGCCTGTCAAAATATTCTTGCGAGAATGTGTGCATGTGAAGTCTCGCATCAGCCTTCGCTGCTCGAGAGGAAAGTGTTATATTTCTTTTACAGTGCCATTTTTGTCCTTAATCATCTGCTACTAGTGTCGTCTGATGATAACCCTTCTGAACAGCTTGTACAAAGGTCAGGCCCGGGAAAACTTTCTTGCGAGAATCTGCGATTGTGAAGTCTCGTATAAGTCTTCGCTGCTTGAGAGGAAATTGTTTTGTTTTTTATGCGCACATTTCTGTCCTTAAGCATCGCCCAGTTTTTCTTCGTTATTGTATAGCAGTGAGTTTTCTCGCATTAATGCGCTTATGTGCAGTCTCATATTTATCCTTCTCGGCTTGAGAGGAAAGTGTTATATTTCTTTTTAGCGACCATTTGTCCGTTTTGTGTTAGTCCCTTTCTGTCCACAATAATCTGTCTATTTTTGTTAGTACATACGTGTTTTATAGCTGTGAGTATTATTGCGAGAATGCGCACATGAGCCTTTGCTGATCGAGAGGAATTTTTTAATATTTTTGGGTCGAGTTGTCCTGCTCCCAAGATAAATACCTAGACAATGCGACATAGTGAAATTTGTACATGCAATTAAATAATGCAACATATATTTCAAAATTCATTCCATTTGTCAGTTTTTACAATAGTATAAATGAAGTAGTTGAAAATATCAACACTGAAATAAGACGTTTCTGTTGAAGTAGTTACGATGTACATAACATAAATTTAAAACAAAGCAAAAAAAAAAAAAAAAACAGCCTAAACAGATTTTAAAGAAAATAAATGACGTGTGTCATTGACAATAGTTCGGCAATTATTCAAATATATGCCTTAAAACTGGTAAATTCTCGTTGTGTTAAATTGAATTTAAAAGTCTACAAAGATGTTTTTAACGGCAGCACCCGTTATATTCATTTCAAGCCGTGACAACGACAGAAAAATTATCTCTGTCCTCTCGTTTAACAGTCAAAAGTGGGAAATTCATTATAATTTTACAATATAAAATTTGTTGATTAACTGTCTTCAATTCTGTCTGTGTACTTCTTGAGTATGTGTTGCGGCTACACATAATCCTCGCCACAGGGTGATGCAGGATATATGGAAAGAAATAAGAAATTCTGTTGGTAAATGTATGTCGGTGAACTATCTTGTCGGCGAACGGTCACGATTCCGTGTTGGTACCGGCTTTTATTACTTCCCTTAAGCGGTGATGTGACCTTCAGCTGAAATCACTAAGGCCAGAATTTTTTTATTAGTCGATTTACGAACCCTCCTACTGTAATTTTTCGGAAAGTAGGAAAAAAATAAAATTTAGTTTCTAAAAATTTTTTTCTATCTTATCGGCCGACTCTAAATATTATTTGTTTCGTTGAATTTTTGTAAAAAAATTTTGAGGTTCTGTCTGTGTATTTTTGAGAGTGACACTGTAAAAAGTGATGGTCCTGTCCAGATTTTTTAAGAAAATGATAAAATATTTAAAGATTTACTACGGACTGTTGGTTTACCTTACTAGTTTTACTGTTTTTTTCTGGATATATTTTAAAAAAAAAAAAGAAAAAAAAAGAGTTCTGAAAATGACCAGTTAACTGGTCATTTTCAGAGCTTTTTTTTTTCTTTTTTTTTTCGTCCCCCCGACCCTAAATCTGAAAACAAATTCCCGTAAATCAACTTATAAAAAAATTCTGGCCTAAAGGAGAGCTGCAGTTCTGTCTTTTTTTTGCATTCTGCTGGAATCAATCCTCATTTCCTTTGATGAATTAAAAGAAAAGACTTTGAATTGTTCTTGCATTTTCATAAAGACGTGTTTTCGAAACATCGAAGCCAGAAGGCAATGTATTGAAAGCTTGCCACTAGGTGCCGTCCTACTTTTTAAACAAAACGGCATAACTAGACATAATACTTAGGATGCGATTTCAATGGGGAATAAAAACACAGTCTATAGAAAGACTAATAAAGAAACACACCAAATGATCATCTTCATATTAAACACTCCGCCCCAGAAAATGTCCAAGCTCTGAAATGCGAAATCTAAAAAATACACGGTTTCTTAGCAATACCGGTCCGGATCCCCTGAAAAATCACAAAGCTACTAAGCCAGCATTCAATGTTGGGCCATCACCACCCGCTAGCGAAACACAATTTAAATGGTCCGATTTTAGTGTTATATGGATCCTCTGTCTTCCTCTCATCAACTTAAAAACCTTTACAAAGTTCGACCCCCATTGACCAAACTTTCTGGATCCGCGCATGGATTTTATTAAAAGCTATACGCACATCTATAAACATCATAGTGAAGAAACTATAAGAACCACCATTTTGTGAAACTTTAAGAAAATCGTAACTTATTTGCCCTCTGCTAAGTACACTATCCCATACAGCTTCATCAACCAACTGTTAAATCACTTGTTTATGAAATTGGAACTATTCATCTCACTAGACTGATAAGGATTATGTTTTCTACCTCCACATTAAAACCCCGTAGTTTGATAAAGAAAACGAGAGTTAGAATATCATTGGTCAGAATTACCAGTAAGATTAACCCTTAAAGCGCCAATAACAACAAGTCGCCTGATTAGTAGTCTGCTGAAATGGTCTGGAAGCTTCTTGGGCAAACCGTGTTTACCCATATCAGACGGCTCCTACAGGAGCCGTCTGATTTGGGTACACACTGTTTGCTTCGTTACTTACTTTATAATGTCAGCGAATATCTGAAGCAGACACTTCAGCAGACAACATTTCGGATACACATTTTTCATGCGCTTTGAAAGTTGGATCATTGCAATCGCAGCATGCCATTTTTCAATGTCAATTCAATTTCCGGTAAGATTTAACGCATTATGGAATAGTGAGCAGACGACATTTTAATTACGCGCATAAAAAGTATGGTTGATAATAGAATCGCATTCAAAGAACACAGTCTCGTTTACTCGTAATTCAGGGAACCAGAGCTTTCACATCGAGCTGTCGGTTATTTGAATTAAAAGTGGTTGGTTTTAATAGTCTGTAAATTTTACATTGCAAAGCCATTGATTTTTATATCAAAATAATTTATTTGGAATCAAAATATATGTTGGATATATGAGTTATTTAAAACCATGTATTTTAACGAGTATTTTAAAATGGGAAAAATATTATCTTAGGATTATATCTAAATGACAAAAGCAAAAATACATGCTACAATTTCAGATACCCCTAAATGTTTAGGTATACGCGTCCATAGTTTGGCAGTCACAAACATTAAAACAGCTTATAGTTTACTCCGCCCCTTCCTGTGCTTCACAACCAATCAGTTTGCACGGAATTTAAAAAATAGTTTTTCCAACCTATTCACATATTTTGTCAATATGTGTAATATCTATTAAGTAATGCGCTCGTTCCCACTCAATTCCTTTATAATTGTAAAATATGATCTATAACCTAGACATAATGGTTGTCATCATCATCCTCTATTCCACTTTCACAATGTTTTAGAATATCATTACATTTTCATAAGCCAGTGCTTGGTACTTTCAGGGCATTAACCTACCAATTGTTTTTCATCATGCAGTGCTTCAAATACTATCATAATTTTCATCATCTAACTCATCTTCCATTGGGCTATTGTTCGCCAATCTTTCGAACTTTACAGACAATAATCTTTCAAAATTTTGATGATCATACAAGGCTTTACAGACTCCAACCTGTCAAATATTTAATTATTATCTAATAATACGCGTACCTTTACAAACGTAAACCTATCTATCTATCTATCTATCTATCTATCTATCTATCTATCTATCTATCTATCTATCTATCTATCTTTTGCTCGGATCTTTACAGACGTTAACCTAACAAATTGTTACATACATTAACCATTCAAATCTTTTACATGTTTAAGCATCGTCTAGTGTTCCGAACTTTAAAGATGTAAAACCTTTCAAATATTTTCTATTATATTTCAATGCTCTGGACTTAACAGACGTTAACCTTTCAAATCATTAAGTGTCATCCAATGCTCCAAATTTTACAGACTTGTACCTTTCAAATCTTTAGATATCATCCAATACTCCGAATTTTAAAGACGTTAATCTTTCAAATCTTGAAAGACAATCCAATTCTCCGCATTGGTACATCACGTTAACCTTTCAAATCATATCATCCAATGCTCCGAATTTTAAAGATGTTAGCCTTTCAAATCTTTAAGTATAATCCAATGCTCCAAATTTTTACAGACACTAACCTTTTAAATCTTTAAGTATCATCCAATGCTCCAAATTTTACAGACGTTAACTTTTCAAATCTTTTAATATCATCAAATGCTCCAAATTTTACAGACGTTAACCTTTCCAATCTTTAATATCATCCAATTCTCCGAATTTTACAGACGTTAACCTTTCGTTCTTTAAATATCATCCAATGCTCCGAATTTTACAGACGTTAACTTTTCAAATCTTTTAATATCATCCAATTCTCCGAATTTTACAGACGTTAACTTTTCAAATCTTTTAATATCATCCAATTCTCCGAATTTTACAGACGTTAACCTTTCATTCTTTAAATATCAACCAATGCTCCGAATTTTACAGATTTGTACCATTCAAATCTTTAAATATCATCTAATGCTCCGAATTTTACAGACGTTAACCTATCAAGATTTTATGTAGCGTCCAATGTTCCGAATTTTACAGAATTTATTTATTCAAATCTTTAAGTATCATCTAATGCTCCAACTTTCACAGACGTTAACCTTTCAAAATTTAAAGTATCATCAAATGCTCCGAACTATACAGATGACAGCATTTCAAAGAATAAATATCATCTAATTCTCTAAACTATACAGACTTGAACCTTTCACGAATTTAAGTATCACTGAATGCTCCGAATTTTACAGACATTAACCTTTCAAAAATTTAAATATCAGCCAATGCTCCGAATTTTACAGACGTTAACCTTTCAAAAGTTTTAGTAACATCCAATGCTCGGAACTTTACAGAAGTTAACCTTTTAAAATTTTTAAGTATCAGCCAATGCTACGAATCTTACAGACATTAACCTTTCATAAGTTTTAGTAGCATCCAATGCTCGAACTTTACTGGCGTTAACCTTTCAAAAAATTAAGTATCATCCTGGGCTTCGAATTTTACAGACGTTAACATTTAAAAACATCAATCATCATCTGCTCCGTTAACCTTCCAATGTTTTATGTGGCATCCAATGCTCTGAATTTTATAGACTTTAAGGCTTGTTATTTTCCAATATATCTATTTCGAAATTCACTACTATTATGACTAGGAAAAGAATTATTTTATATTCTACCTGAACGTAGTAGGCTTCCATAATACCGAAATGCTCAGAATAGAAATTAAAGTTTAGATTGTCTGCTACTGTGCGTTGATCACATCAACCATATTGCCAGCAATAGAATAAAGTGAGCCAGTGCATGATTTCCAACAATGTGGTATGCGCGACCAGCAAAGCCTCAGATCAACCTGCGCATACGCGCAGTCTGATCAGAGCCTTTGCTAGTCGCTTGAGTATTCTATGATTGTTAAGCTACTGACTAAACACCATTTGGATTTTCTAACCTTAAAGGAAGGTTGCAGAGGCTCGTCAGAGTCTACACATGTCAAAATGTCAAATTGTTGGAAATCTCATGCACTGGCTCAAGTATTGTTTGACACAGCCGTGGACATTGCACGGAATGTCTGCTGTCTGCACCAAGAAATACTTCGTCTCCGCTGAGAAACATTTGCCACTTGTCAGAATTTGATGGATAGTTCATAATATTTACGTGAAAGACCGCATGTCATTGGAAATGGGATTGCATTGTATTTAACAGGAAGGTTTAAAGTCAATGGATATCATGGAGGTTGTCATCGTCCAGGAATTAGGCTTGACCAAGATCATGGGAATATGTCGTGTTGTTCGTGTAGGCATCCTATCAAAAGGCACTGAACCAGTTGAAAAGTCTTGTTATTTTTCACTATCATTTAATTTTATAATTAGAGTACCGATGAGGGGAAATCGTAATCTGCGTATAGCAGAAAAGAAAATTGTTTTAGTCATAGTATGTTAAAAATGAGTATGACCAGGAAACAATCACAGACCACAGACCAATACAAGGCTTCCACATATTTAGGGAGATGCTTAATGTTGTCTCTTTCTGACAACACTTGCACAGATGTAATTGACCTTAAGATATCTAGATGACTTACTTAATATTGACAGTTCTTAATTTGAACAAAGGGTAACTCAGATATATCCCAAAAACTTTATTAAATTGTTTCGATACAGAAGCCCCATTTTTGTCTTGGACTTGTCCATAAAAATTGCATAAGTCCATCTTAACTTTAGGATAAACCAGATAAATTCCATAACGAAAAGGTTTTTTTTTTCTGATTTCTTAAAGGAGATGTTCCTCGCTCCCTTTCCTATGGTTTATGCATGTTGCAGCTTACTTGTTTTGCAAGAGTGTGTTCAAATGTTAGTGCTTCAAACAATAGAAACCAATTTCTGACTGCTACTGTACTAAATCAAGGCTTTTCTAAATTCAATCTACCACAGACGTTCACAGTTGACTGTTAAACTGTTGACTGCTGAACATTTCTTGTACTTCAACAACAGCAGATTCTAGGGCGAAGATTTAGTGCCAGTGAAATGCATTTAAGCCCCCTGGTGGCTTAGGCTGCTGTCCGTTCTAAGGCGGTGGTTCTGTTGTTGTTGACTTTTTGTTTATTGTTACCCCCATTGTGGGAGTCTGTAATTTTTCTATGTTTTGTTGTACGTTACTTTATGTCCATTCTAGTATTGCAATCATCTTGATGGGGAAGAGAGAGCTGGTTGCTTTGCTTATTTGTCTTCCTGGTGTCTCGTGATGGTCGAACGGCTCTTCCTCGCGGTGCCACGGGGTTGTCTGCGGTTTGTGATTTTGGTATTTCCTGATCATACTCACATACTATTTTGTTTAGATTTAAAACTATTCTGTAACTGGGCATATTAGAAAGTAAGTGAGTATGATCAGGAAATACCACAGTCACTTACTGCATACCAACCCAGGGCACCGTGAGGAAGAAGCAGAGAACATTTATAGTAACAATACATCTGTAATAGCATAGCAACCAGCTTTCTCTTCCTCTTTTAGATGATTGCAAAACTAAAATGAACACAAAGTTATGCATACCAAAACCAAGACAAACACAGAACTCCCACAAACAATGGGAAATACATTAAACAGTAGGTCAACAACAACAGAACCACCGCCTTAGAACGGACAGGAACCTAAGCAACTGGGGGGCTTAAATGACACCAACCAAATGAATAAAGTTTTACGTCAGGGCCGCCATTAAAGCTGAGTAGTTAGCATTTTATGGTGATTTAATCGGTGGAAAACATTATTTTCCTGCTCAATTCAAAAAAATAATCAAACGTTGTAAAACAAGTGGTGAGCCCCTTTCTTTGCGTCACAATAGTGTGTTAATTTGGTGAGTGTGATTCTATGTGATGGTACCTTGCATTAGCTTGGAAGTCTCTGTCCGAGCTAAACACTTTTTGTTGTTACTTGTTGTTAACAGCAATAGAATCTAGGGCATGATTTGGTACCAGTAAAATGCGTGTAAGCTCCCTGTGGCTTAGACTACAGTCATTTTTGTTGTTGATTCACTGTTTATTGTTTGTGTTCCTTTTTTGTAATGCAGATGTTTGTGTCCTTACTAGTTTTGCAATCATCTTGATGTGGAAGAGAGAGGTGGTTGCTTTACTTTAATTGTATTCTTGATGTCTTGTGACTGTTAGGCTTCTGAGGTTCACAGAAGATTCTGTAATCTTTGAGAAAAATCCAGGATTCTGTAGACTGACTTTCTTTTTCATGCCAATAGAAGCTTTGAGCATATTCTAGAAATAAGCAGAAGAATTGAGAAACCTGTGGAACATTCCAGAATAAATAATTTTGTTTATATTTAGCATATGATGTAACAGTCATTTCCTGATTATTCTGGAGGTTTCTTTAGTAGTATATATACTAAATAGCAAAAGAAACGCACATTATCATATGACGTCGCGTCTGGGAGTGAAATATCGCCATGCAATAAAATCGATAAACCACTAGTGGTTTATAGATTTACGGGAAACGTTATGACGTCCATAACAACTTTGCGTATATAATGACAAAATTATAACGTTTTTACGACAGAAATTAGATTTCAAAGTATTTGTCATATGATATATAGAATCTAACATTTGTGCTCTTGTTTTATTGAATTTATTAAACTCGTTGCGAAAAAGCGATAAAATGCTCGGCAAGCCTCGCATTTTATCTCTTTTCTCCAACTCGTTATATAAATTCAATAAAACATGAGCACTCATGTAAGATTCTCTATTTATTCGATATCCATTTAATGAAAGAAACAGTAATACAAATCTATCCTGAATTAAATGAATATGTTTGACCCAAAACATGGGATCGTTCCAGGCCATTTTATTCGTCATCACACAGTTATTCATTATTTATGTTGATTAATGCAAAAACTGCAAAAACAGTGCCGTGCATTAGAAGAGTCATGTTTTGAATCTAGTTGTGCTGCATATTATGATAACACAATGTAACAAATAAAATAAAAGCATAAAACTTTTTAAAGCATTGCTATATGAATTGTACTGTAGATCCCCAAAAAATCTTCATTTTTCCATTTTTTACATTGGTCTTGTAAACCAATGCAAGAAAATCAGGTACATTATGTTTGATGTCAACTAAGGTCCTATACTACAGAACCATTCAATCAAATTGTTTGGACACTTACTTATACAGATTTCCGGCAAATTGTCTGATAATGTAACTCATTCACATAGGTCCACCTTGAATAGTTCCAGACAATTTAAACTTCGGAAGTAGTCTGTATGTCCTAATTATGACGCAGAGTGATTTTCATTAAAATCGGTTCAGTGATTTAGGCATAGTTTGCCTTAATTATCCGTTATTTCATTACGTCCAGAGTTAACTCCCTTTATTAGCATAATTCCAAAGAGATACCCGCTCACGATGCATTTGATTATACACATGTTCCATTCATCCTTGATACCTTTCATATCATTAGCTCAGTATTTAACATCCAATTTATACAATATATCAAATAAGCATGGTATGCGTTTCTTTTGCTGCTAAGTATATAATATAAGGGTAAATTTTCATATGAGCATCTTTAGAGTAAGTTCACCATTTTAAAAGCCAAAATATTTTGTACTCGAATTTTAAGTTTTTCTATCTGGATTACTTTGTGATTAACTTATTTTATCTGGATTACTTTGTGACATTCAGTTTTGGAATCGTATTTGAAATTAACTTTAAAATCTGGGGATCGGAAACTGCTGCAGCAGGACTTGTGTTGATAAATATTCTGAGGGACAGTTTGAATTTATAAGGTACTGTAAATTAGACTTTCTTTGATCGTAAAAATATTTTCCATTGCTTTTTGAAACTGATAATTTTTGTTATGTTTCAATAAATTTTCCTAAATTTTAAAAGTGCTTTTGCTGACTTTCCAATTACCAAATCCCGAATCATTTTCTTGTTACGCCTTGCACGTATCACTGTTTGTAAGTAGAGGTCATTTTCTTTGTTTGATCAAAGTGTGTAAATGATTCAGTTGTCTCTCTGTGATGATGCATTGCAAAAGAAAATGTACAAAATACGAAATCAACAATTTACACAAGTTTCATATTATGTATATTCCATGCGGGTGTACACATTAAAATTTGGGAAGGATGTTTAAAAATCTAAAACAATTACCAGTACAACACAAGAAATTGATGTTTGAAGAAAGTATTGGTATGGAAGAGAGAGAGAGAGAGAGAGAGAGAGAGAGAGAGAGAGAGAGAGAGAGAATAATTAGGCTTCAAAATAATAACATACCTAAAATAACATACCTCTAAAGCGAGATACAAATGCTCAATCCGATTCAATCATTAATCGACAGAATCAAACGAATGCTAGTTCTAATTTAATCAAGCGACGTACCAATAGTTATAAAATAATCATAGTCTAATTGATCAAAAATGATCGTGTACTAATCTTAATGACAATTCTTTTCAATCAACTTGATTATTTCCTATTTTCTAGATAAGGCTTAATAACTTTGGCAGCTAGTGTCGTCTGCTAATAACTTTTGCAAACAGTTTGGATCCAGATCAGGCCCGACAAAATGTCGGGCCTGATCTGGATCCAAACTGTTTGACACTCTGGTGGTATTCCTGAATTTTATTTTTAAAAAAATTGGTTTTGAGAAAAAAATCAGCAGACGACAAAAACAACATTAAAAAAAACCCAGTAGGCAAAGAGTTTATGAATAGAGATAAATGACGTTCTCAAAGAGACTCGCAGGCCAATTACATCTCGCATCAAAGTTGTCCGATAACATACCCGCTTCTAGTCGATGAGTATATTCCACGGCATTAACTGTAAAGCAGACAGGGCAAACCATGATAGGGGTGACCGTAAGGACATTTTGATCCAGACGTTTGCTCTCCAGATAAAGTATTATTGCACTTTTACCATGATCGTTGCGCGAGAAATTCTATTATATTTCGGAATCTTCGAAACCAACCTACTTAGTTTCAGGGAATAACTTAAAATGTGTATGTGTAGAATTTGCAACTGTTGTGTTGTCATATCCAGACAGAGGATACAAAGCTGCTAATCAGACCGAAGAGCTGCGCAAGCTGGTCAGCGTCGCTATTGTTAGCATACATGTACAATAAGGCAGGGTTTTTCGCAAATGTGGCTCGATTGATCGACAGATATTCAAATACGTATTCGCTGTTGTACGCAATGCATAACCAGATCAGCTGTCTTGATTAGGCAAACTGATCAGAGTCTACAATTTTACATTTATCCAGTGAATTCGTGGCAATAAATGCATACGAATTGTATATAAACAGGCCCCCAAATAAGAGTATTTGGGAAGGAGATATTTCTATATCAAAACATATGGCGTGGGTGCATACCCAAAATAATTACAGCTTGTTTATCTAGACATATTGATCATTAATTTTACTTCTGCAGTATAGTAATTAATTGTAAGCCATTTCGTCCTATTATCAATATAACTATTTAAGTGTCAGAACCAAATGGCTCATACAGCAAAAGCATTCGCAAACATAATCAGATGAGAATGAGAAGCAGTCTAATTAAGGACTGCCAGGTTAGTTGCCTTCTTCGATAGATTATTTACTGCGGATCCAGAAAGTTTTGTCAGAGGGTGTCCACTTTTGTCAGTGTTTATTTATTCTTTTAGTTAGTTGTAAAGGGGGTGGGTGGGGGTTCAAATACCACTATAAGCGGGCCATCATCGGACCGCCAGCGAAACGCCATTTAAATGGCGTTTCGCTGGCGTGCCGATGATTGTCCAACATTGAATGCTGGCTTGGTAGCTTTGTGATTTTTCAGGGGATCAGAACCAGTATTGCTAAGAAACCCTATATTTCTGTGATTCTTCAGAGGGTGGGGTCTGGACCCCCTGTTCCCCCACCCCCCTCTGGATCCGCCCATGCTAGATCCTCAACTAGAAGGTTCCATTTAAGAAGTTCAGCATGTAAAGTGGTGATGAGCATTTACCACATGAAACGCCATTTATAAGGTTTATGTAGACGACGAAGATTCAGATTAGATCGGTCGCAATTCAGTTTGATCAACGACCTCATTTTTGTTTAAATCACCATCAACTGTTCTAAGCTCATCTGAGGCTATGGTGTTTATGTATAAATATTGCAACCGGGTGCAGATAGCGATAAGTCGTGTATTTTTCCTATTCTGCGACGATAACAAACACGAATATTTCAAATTGTCCAAATGATGTGACACTTAATGCTAATTTTCAAAAATTTAAAGTGCTTGAATATTTAGGATAGAATCGACTTCCCATGCATTCCAAAAGATTAATGTGTTCTTCCAGCGCATGTGTACGTAATATGCATGAAAACATGACGTTTGACACTGGAAAGTTGAATTTTGTGTCATATCAATTTATTAAGGTGCTTTCCCAACTCAGACCCAAGAAGCCCAATGTCGCTACATACATATACAACATATGTAAAGGACATCTTTGGTCTTATGCCCCAGTCACACACACACTTACGGACTCTGCGGATGATACGTAAAGCCCGTCCGCAACTATCCGTTCATTTGGTAACGATACGTATCACATCCGCAGAGAACGTAACATTTCGTATCTTATCCGCAACTTACCACAAGGCCCTTTCCATCCGCGCCCAAATTTTGAAAAATATCAAAAAAGTTCTGCGGATGAAAACAACGCAATTATGCGTAACGCTAGGCTAGAATACGTAATTATTCGTATCGTATCCGTATCTCATTCGCATCTTAACGTATCAAAACCTATCTTTCCGCAGTCGATCCATAGTTGTGGACTGGTATGGTTTCATTCGGGTCGTTACCTTTAGTAACGCTAAGTTTCTTTTCGCATTCGGCGAATTTTACCTATACACGCAGATCGTTGCGGATAGTTGCCAATGGCTGATTTCATATGCGGATAAATACGTATTGTTACGATCCCTTATAGTTGGCTGATGAAGCCCCTTGCTACAGCGCCTCTGGAACAGGAGAGTGAGTCTTCAACTATCGTCTTTCTCGTGCCAGACGATGTGTTTAGAATGCCTTTGGCACACTGGTCATAGGGGCTAAAAGAATATCGGGAGAAAGTGTATACAGAAAAGACTGAATGTTCTAAGATTTAAACATGGAGACTTTTTACATGAGTGTTCTTGTATTTTCGCATTTATTAAATGAGATGAGGAAAATTGATAAAATGTAAGGCTCTGCCAAGGATGTTATCATTTATCATTAACAAATGGAATATAGTTCAATAATTTTTGATCGCAAATGCAATGTTCTATTCATGTTATGACAAATTTGCATTTGCATGTATAGATAAAAGTCCTAACTGTCAAGAATCTCACCTAATATAGCTCAAAGACCATCGTCAAATAGCAGCGTATGTGTCACTTATTTGTATATTATTTAATCTACAAATGGATAATATGATATGGATTATCATATTATTTGCATGGCCTCTTCTTAGATTATGTGACAGCTGCGTCTTTATGCGCTGTCTCTTGCTGACCGTATATCTGAGGCGTCGGAACTGGCTAGATAGATAGTTCTCATCCTGTTGAGATATTTGAGGTTGAGAGTGTGCCTTCTAGAGACAATGCTTCTTATTTGCTGCTTCTTCTTTCCAGGCATAATGTTTAAAAAAACAATGATGGACGAACGATAGGGTGCAGAGTCTGCGGTCACAATCAGATCCACTAAGTATACGCAGCAGTCTGCATCTAAAGGTATCTATTCGCATTTACTCGTATCTAAAGGTAAGGGAAGGTAATGAAAGGGATGTAGTCCGTATCTATTGGTATCTGTCCGCACTGTGTCGGTTCAATTGAACACATCAATCCGCTGACATTCGCATTTATCCGCAAAGATCCGTTACCACCCGCAACTATAGGTATCTGTGTCTTGCAAACCCATCAAGAAATTAGGCCCCGCCCTCATTTTTCTGCGGACGACTGCGGTTTGATCCGAAACTCTCCGTAAGAGTTCGTAAGTGTGTGTGTGACTGGGGCATTAGGGGGAACAGGGTTGTAAAAGCTTAAGACGCCATCTATTATCTGACAAACATCAAACGCTCTGCAAAACGCAGTTTGATGGATTGTTTTAGTCATAAAAATATCAAGTGATTGATTAATCGGCATTTCAATAAAATGCCCTTTTACAACACAACCCATCTTCATTATCATTTCCCCTAGCTAGCTGCACTCCGCACCAAGTCATGAACCATAAAAGATATTGTTCTAATATTTACAAATGTTGCGCCTGAAAAATCTCTATATACTCCCCAGAAAATGATGATGGAATTGTAATTTTGAATGAAAAAAATATTCACCACTAAATCTGCTATCCAGAAGCAGAACTATTTCTTGCAGGAGATCTTTTAAACGTTTAGTTGATTATATTATTGTTTCAACTAGTTTATTTGATAAATGTACTTACTTTTGTATAGGTAAGCATTTTTTTCTGACCACTTTCCGGTTATGTGTACACTACAAGTACATGCTCTTAACTTAACATCGGTCACAATAATAGGAGTTTGTTCATTCTATGCAGGACACATAGAACAAATTAACTGCTAGATTTTAATACAAACCTTGCATACAGGTAGTGATCAATATGCTGTATATCAGAACATCTCTTCAAACAATGTCTCTTCAAACAATGTTAGCTTATAGTATATAGACATATCCAGCGTCCGCCCGTCGTCCATTAAGGGCTGTTTCACATATACACCGAATCCGAACCGAAGCCGAACCGAAACCGTAACGGCCACCGAATTGCATCGTTTCGTTTTCGGCAGACCTTTCACATATGAACCGAATCCGTGGACGAAATCTAAGAAAATGCCTGTATTATTTGGACTAATTTCCCTCTCAGATAGCAGAAATAACTTTAAAATACAAATTGTTCCATGTCACTGCATTAAGTTCGTAGTGTTTACAGTCGCTCTGGATATTGTCCAACAAAAGTCTGTAGTCAATAGTATTGTGCTTGTAAAATAATTGCACAGTTGTCTCGCTGGACAATCCATCTGAATGGCTTTCATGATTACTAAGTTATAAACAACGCACGTAGATGTGTATGTGCGGATTTTATTAAAATTACCTGTCGTGTATGCTGGAATTCGGCCACCGAAACCGAAAAAAATAAGGGCTGTTTCACATATACACCGAATCCGAACCGAAACCGAACCGAAACCGTAACGGCCACCGAATTGCATCGTTTCGTTTTCGGCAGACCTTTCACATATGAACCGAATCCGTGGACGAAATCTAAGAAAATGCCTGCATAATTTGGACTAATTTCCCTCTCAGATAGCAGAAATACATTCAAAATACAAATTGTTCCATGCCACTGCATTAAGTTCGTGGTCTTTATAGTCGGGCTGGGTATTGCCCCACAAAAATCTATAGTCAACAGTATTGTGCTTGTAAAATAATCGCACAATTGTCTCGCTGGACAGCCCATCAATGGCTTTCATGATTACTAAGTTAATACAACGCACGTGGTTTGTGCATGTGCAGATTTTATTAAAATTACCTGTCGTGTTTGCTGAAATTCGGCCACCGAAACCAAAAAAAATAAAATCAAAATCGGGCACGTTTTCGGTTCGGCGTTCGGTTTCGGTTCGGTTTCGGTTTCGGCGCATATGTGAAAGCTCTCATTGGGTTTAAGGCATTTTATTTTTTCGGTTCGGTTTCGGTTCGGTTTCGGTGTGTATGTGAAATGGCCTTAATAAAATCAAAATCGTGCACGTTTTCGGTTCGGCGTTCGGTTTCGGTTTCGGTGCATATGTGAAAGCGCTCATAGGGTTTAAGGCAATTTATTTTTTCGGTTCGGTTTCGTTTCGGTTTCGGTTCAGTTTCGGTGTATATGTGAAATGGCCTTAATAACATTTTCAAACATCTCTGAAGCCACGAGGTCGATTCTTTCCTAATTGCACAAATAGCATCTACAGGTAGGGGAAACAAATACTTTTTTTGTTTCGGTCTGATAAGAATTCTGGTTGCTATGGCAACTTATAGTTTCCATAGACTTATAATGAAAAAAATCAGAAATTTGGCAATTTCTGCCAGGTCATTAAGGATATGAAAAATGTTTCTACAGAAATGTTATTGAGTAGTCCTCAACGATTCATTCGACTTAATTTGAATAGATTGCCGGCGCAACATTCAATTTCGAAAAATATATAAAAGTCTTCTCAGAAATCGTAAGGAGGATGAAGCTGAAATTAGGCATACATGCTTAGGAAATTATCCTTGACAAAAGTTATGTTGTATTGTCATTGTCTAGCTGCTTTAGTTGCTATGCCAACTTAAAAGTTTACATAGACTTATAATGGGAAAAGTTGAAATGGGCAATTTCTGGTGTCTCAATTATCTTTTAACATAAATGCTAATAGAGTAGTTCACCATGTATCTAGGATATGACTTTTGTACAAATCGCTTTATTTGATTTGTTGCTAGAGTGATATACAGGGTAAATTTTTGACATTAAAGTCAAAATTATTTTTCAGAAACCATACGTTTGACCAGCTATTTTAGTTGCTATTTATTTATATTTATATTTGTATATATACACTATATTTATAGATTTATAATGCGAAAAGTGGAAAGTGGAAATTAGCAATTTCTGCTGTCTCATTGGAGATAATTGATTTTATTTTTACAGAATTATTCATTGGATAGTTTTCCACATTTCATAAGACTTTTGCCAAAATCACTGAATTTGATTGGTTGCTGTGGCAACATAAATGGTTAATTTTCCAAAAAGTCTGCTTCCCAATAGCCATAAGTAGGTAAAAAGTGAATTTTCGCATACATGTTTATGGCATTAGCTAGAAGTTAATGTGTCTCATTTATATTGCCATGTTACTGCAGATATTTTGACAAAACATTCACAACAGTGCTTCTTTTCATTGTTGTGGTTATACCTGGCCAATAGTCAGGCTTACACTGACATTGAGAGTCAGATGAGTGTTTAAAGGACCATTGGTTCTCTGGTTTATTGTTGCGGTTGAGCAGAAGTTGAATGATAGAACAAGAATCAAAGCTGGAGATTAAAGATTGGGCTAACATTGACACACCTATATAGAGTGAAGCCTTGAATTTAATCCTCTCAATATTGATTGTCAAAGTTGAGTCTACTAGTAGGTTGAGTATCAAAGTGTGAAGCCTTATTTAAGAAGAAGGATTGATTCAATATAGACAAACCTATATAGTACGCTATAATCTCCAACATCAAGATCATTCACACACGAAATTTGAGATTGCTTACTCAAAACATGTTGGAGATATTTTCAAGAACTGAGGCCAGAGGTCAAGGCCCACTGTACACTCGAACAGCATGCAACATTCCAAGACCCCAATCAAGTTTGGGATTTCTATGTCATACATGTATAGTATAGGGGATATGCTCTGTAAACTATTTGAATAGAACCGAGGTCAAAGTCAAGGTCACAAAATAGTACGCTACAATCAACATCACCAAGGTACGTCCACACACGAAAATCGAGATTTTTACCCCAAATTACATGTATATGGGAGGTATATTCAGGGCACAATTACTCTAGAACTACGGTCAGAGGTCAATGTCACATTCACAGTGATACTATAATGGTATGCAACACTTTGCAACCCCAAGTTGCATCCACATTCCGAAATTGGGATCCATACGTTAAATAATATAGTAGATGTGCTCCAGACACGTTGTGAATACTCAGACACTTAGAATGGTCAGTTATATTAAGTACTATGTATGTCTCTCTTTGGAAGCATAAAAAATTCTATCGTGTCCGTCATAAGGCAGTACCTCAATTCGTGTTAACTATGTTACACTGTTAAGGACGTGGACTAAGTTGAGGCTCGTTTGTGTTTTGTCAATCAAGGGCGTTTTGACTTGGGGACATTAATTCGTCTTGTTAAAAGTCTACGCCCGACGTCATCGTTAATTCATGTTGTCAAAAGTACACACCCGACGTTATTCACCATATCTACATTAATTGCTGGTTCCCAGTCTACAGGTGGTCAGTAATGTAAACACAGGTAACCAGAACCCCCCCCCCCCATTTCCAGGTATTGGGGGGGGGGGGGTACTGGTTACCTGTTTATCCATTACTGACCACTAATAAACCGGTAACCAGCAATTAATGTGGATATGGTGAATACTAAAATTAATTCTCGTGGGTCGATATTGACGACCCTTTCCCACAAGTCCGCGGTTAGTTTATATAAATAAACCAAAATGGCCGAGGGTATCACTATTCCAAATCAAATGCTTGCGGCGTGAGCGCCGCAAGCAATAAAACGATACTTTCTTTCCTTGTGTGAACGCTAAAATTTATCTGAGATTTTAACACGTGCTCCGAGTACAATTATACACCCGGCAGCTTTACACTCAGGCGCAAACTGCTTATACATGTATTGTTATTGGGAAAAGGCGCACCTTTTATATAGACGTACTTTTTGAAATGAGTCTTCGTAATTTTCATAAAATATGCCAAAAGCGCAATAGCGTAGGAGGATTCTAGTTAGCTGTGGATTTTGATAGTTTAATTCCGACAAAATTCACAGCAAAAAAAAAGCAAAACACGTCGTCACTGATGTTTCGCAGGCGGTGTTCATTACATGATCGACATTAAATGATTAACCATTAAACAGAGATTGCAATTTTATTAAAATATTGCGTCGCTTTTTAAATTCATCAGTTAATGTTGTCCCGACACTATTGTCTGTGAATTGAGCTAATCAATCACAACTTTACTGGTGCTTACGAAACAGTAAACATTAAGCCTTTGCAAACAGTTTGGAACCCAGATCAGGACCGACAAATGGTCGGTCCTGATCTGTATCTCACACTGTTTGACACTCCATTAGTATTCCTGAAGGATATATTTTGGGGAAGTTAATTTCACGAAAATTACCGGCAGCAAAGAGTTAAACCAGGCAATGCATCTGATTAGACACTGATTTAAGCTGCTTCTAGGCGATAGCAAATACTCTGATCTCAAACTTCGCGAACGCCTTTGTGCTAGGTATTTTTCATGTTTTTTGTTGGCGTCTGCTGAATTTTCAAAATTAGTGTTTTTTTTTTTCTTCAAACAAATCTTTCAGAAACCCTATCAGAGTTTCCAAACGGTTTGGATCCAGATCAGGGCCGACTTGATGTCGGTTCTGATCTGGGTCCAAGCTGTTTTCAAAGCTTATCAACAGACGACAAAAGTCGCCGATAGCAAGACAACAGTTAAGGTACCCTTTGTCATGAATCAAAGGAATCAATTTGATGTACAGGTATTTGAGGAAACAATTCCCAGTAGACAAAATGTACTAAGGTGTCGCTATTTATAATATAAAAGCACTATCACTAATGCCGACCCGAACAATAGAACATCGATTTGCCAATATGAAATCCGAGTTAAAACATAGGTTTTCACGCCTGCAAATGAAATACATTTCACCGGACATGATCTGTGCAGTTTGTACGGAAGCCCTGGAGGGACATTTTAACTTATTACTTATCACTTATTACTTACTACTTATTACTTATTACTTATTACTTACTACTTATTACTTATCATATCACCGGGCCGCGTAGCGCAGTCAGTAACGTGTCTGGCAACAGATGCGAGTCTGATTGCAAATCCAGGGGTCGCAAGTTCGATCCCGGCCCGGTTCCATACTTTCGTGGAGATTGATCATGGAATAATTTCTACGGTCATCCTCCTCCCTTCCGCCGAATCATTCAAGAAGGGTTGTTGTCAGTTACAAGTGAAAGTATGTGCACGAAGTACTGGTCAACTGCTTGTTCGAGCTTGCCCAGGTTAGGTGAACTGACCATCCCGCAATGACAATAGCTGTTGACTTGGACGTAAAGCAACAAAACAAACAAACAAGCAAACAAAACTTATCATATCATTATATCACCCGTATAATGGCGGGAAACTCCATTGTACATTCCATGTAATAGCGGTAAGCTGTAGTAGTAGCAGTAGCAGCAGCAGCAGTAGTAGTAGTAGTAGTAGTAGTAGTAGTAGTAGAAGTAGTAGTAGTAGCAGCAGTAAAAGTGGTAGTAGTAGTTAAATATTAGTGGTGGTAATGATTGTAGTAGTAGTAGTAATAGTAGCAGTAGTTGTTGCAGTAGTAGTAGAAGTAGTAGTAGTAGTACTTAGCAGTAGTAGAAGTTGTTGTTGTTGCAGTAGTAGTAGTAGTATTAATATTAGTGGTGGTAATGATTGTAGTAGTAGTAGAAGTAGTTTGTTTGTTTGTTTGATTTGATTCTTTATGTTCCATCAACAATCTTTCAGTTAAAATGGGACGGGTCTTCCTGGGTTGAACCAGTACTAAGCTAGGATAAATGTGTCTTGCTCATGGAAAGCAACGCAGTGACGCCGGTGAGGCTCGAACCCGTGGCCCCTCGGTAACGAGTCAAGCAATCTACAAATGAGCCACTGCGCTCCCTAGTAGTAGTAGTAGTAGTAGTAGTAGTAGTAGTAGTAGTAGTAGAAGTGGTGGTACTACTACTACTACTACTACTACTACTACTACCAAAACAGTAGTAAGTAGTAACAAATAAGTAGTAAGTAATAACTAATAAGTAGTAAGTAATAACAAATAAGTAGTAAGTAATAACAAATAAGTAGTAAGTAATAACAAATAAGTAGTAAGTAGTAAGTAATAACAAATAAGTAGTAAATAATAACAAATAAGTAGTAATAGTAGCTGTAGTACTACTTCTACTACTACTACTACTACTACTACTACTACTACTACTACCAAAACAGTAGTAAGTAGTAACAAATAAGTAGTAAGTAATAACTAATAAGTAGTAAGTAATAACAAATAAGTAGTAAGTAATAACAAATAAGTAGTAAGTAATAACAAATAAGTAGTAAGTAGTAAGTAATAACAAATAAGTAGTAAATAATAACAAATAAGTAGTAATAGTAGCTGTAGTACTACTTCTACTACTACTACTACTACTACTACTACTACTACTACAATCATTACCACCACTTATATTACTACCCTGGAGCGCAATGGCTCAGTGGTAGAGTGCTCGCCTCGAGACCGAGAAGCCACGGGTTTGAGCCTCACAGGCGTCACTACGTTGTGGTCCTTGAGCAAGACCCAGTTATCCTAGCTTAGTACAAGGAGGGACATTTTTACTTATTACTTACTACTTATTACTTATCACTTATTACTTATTACTTATTACTTATTACTTACTACTTATCACTTATTACTTACTACTTATTACTTATCATATCATTTATCACCCCTATAACGGCGGGAAACTCCAAATATACATTCCCTGTTACAGCCGTAGCTGTAGTAGTAGTAGTAGTAGTAGTAGTAGTAGTAGTAGTTGTAGTAGCAGTTTATTTGTAGTGGATGTTGCTGTTTTCGCTGTCATAGTAGTAGTAGTAGTAGTAGTAGTAGTAGTAGTAGTAGTTGTAGTAGTAGTATATGTGTGGTTGGTGTTGCTGGTTTTGCTGTAGTAGTAGTAGTAGTAGTAGTAGTAGTAGTAGTAGTAGTAGTAGTAGTAGTAGCAGCAGCAGCAGTAGTAGTGTTGTAGTAGTAGTAGTAGTAGTAGTAGGAGTAGTAGTAGCAGTAGTAGTAATAGTAGCAGCAGCAGTAGTAGTGTAGTAGTACTAGTAGTAGCAGCAGTAGTATTAGTGGTGGTAGTGATTATTGCTGTTGTAGTAGTAGTAGTAGTAGTAGTAGTAGTAGTAGAAGTAGTAGTAGTAATATATTTGTTTGATTTGATTCTTAATGTCCCATCAACAATCTTTCATTTAAATTGGGACGGGTCTTCCTGGGTTGAACCAGTACTAAGCAGAGTATAAAATGTCTTGCTCAAGGACACAACGCAATGCCGCCGGTGAGGCTCGAAACCTGCAACCCATCGATCTCGAGTCAAGCACTCTACCACACGGACCAACCGTGCTCCTCAATATGTGTACGGTGATCTCTTTGCGATATGTACACATGTATGCTAATAATTATAAAAATATATATATCTTAAGTTTGAGTGGATTCGAGCTCTTATACAAAACTGACATATTTTTTTTTTTATTTTTTTATATAATTATGAATAATATGAAACAGCAAATTACAGAGAATGAAGAAGATCTGTTCATAAATTTCGGTAAAATTGCCCAGGTGCCGATAATGACCTTAATTTGAATTAGTTTAAAAATGAAATATTTTGATTTAATTCTTTTGAATATCTTTATTAAAAAGAGAGAAAAGAAACTATAAACGAGTCAATGCTTGTGTTTCTAATTTCTTCATTAGTAGCAAAAATATCATTATATTTCGAGAGAAATAGACATATGATAGACATATGATGAGCCGCGACATTAGGTCCTACAATGTGGTATGGGCGACCAGCAGAGGCTCAGACCAGCCTGCGCATACATGCAGTCTGATCAGAGCCTTTGCTAGTCGCTTGAATATTCTATGACTCTTACCGTGCTACTGACCGAACATGATTTGGAGTTTCTAAGATTAAAAGGAGGCTGCACAAGCCCGTCTGAGTCTACACTTGTAAAAACCCAACATTGTTGGAAATCGCACGTCGCGGCTCATATTTCGAGTCATATTTTTCAATATGTGGCTATCATGAAAGGGGACGGCAACAAAAAATGCATGTGAATCTTGCTTTACCATGTTATCTGCCGCAAACCTGATCAAAATGTAACAAAAATTACAAATGTTTGTAGATAGCTGTGGAGGGCAGCCATAGTTGGAGAGTTGGAGGGAGCGAACTGGTCGGTGGAATCACAGGAGCTTGAAGTTCGATCCTTCAATCACCCTTATAGCCTCAAAACTAAAAGCTCATAAAGTCATGATGGCCCAGTATTGAATGATGGCTTGGTAGCTTTGTGAATTTTACAGGGGATCCAGACCAATATTGCTAAGAAACCCTATTTTATTGTGATTTTCGGGGGGGGGGGGGGCGGACCCCCTGTCCCCCTCTGGATCTGCCCATGTGATCGGGTCGGTATGGTTTCACACGCTGTACTTTTGGGTTCACGTAAGCGGACCGATTTAATTTTGGAATCATGCGTACTACAAATAAAACATTGTTTTCCTAATGACCCCATGCAGAGAGCACATACTCTCCGCATTATAACAGGTCTTTGTGGAGCGCAGTGGCTCAGATGAAGAGTTCGGGTGACGGGTTCGAGTCTCACTGGCCGAAAGCAATGCGCTGTGTCCTTGAGCGAAAGTATCCTCTGCTTATTACTGGTCTAACCCAGGAAATGCCACGACATGACTGAAAAAGTGTTGAGCGTAAAGCAACAAATACAAATAAACAGGGTTTTTCTCTGCCTAACTTCAGTCCATGTGAGGTTTCTGATAGTCGTTAGATTGACCAGCAAAAACATTTTGGTACTTACAGGCAGGCCTCCAGATAAGAGTGCATAACGTAATAGAATTTTCTTATTTATCAACCAACACATAAGTTGTGGGTACTCAAACAGACGGTTTTTTGAGCACCGAAAACATATGTTTAAACTGGTGGGTAAGAAAATAATCGCAATTTTACGCTGAAAAGTTTTGTTTAAATGCCCGGTTTAAATGGCCCTAAGTCAAAAATAACAGTAACAGATGGGCTAAAAAATCCAAAAATTTGCACAAGTGGGGCTGGAGGTCTACGTCCGTATTTTGTACATGCGAACAGCAAAGGTTCGGACGCGGCGCATATGCGCAGACTCGCCTGAGCCTTCGTTGCTAAATGACTACATTCATGACACACATAATTCATGACACACATTTGACGCTTCTCGTGTTTCTTGATTTAAAGAAGTAGGGGATATTTTACTGACAAAATTTTGTCAAATGAAACATTTGACCACATATCTCAAAGACTTTACATTTTCAATGCTTTAAATTAATTTGAAGTGGACAGGTTTCCATGTGTTACTCATAAATGCACACTCTTTAATATACAATCCAATTATTTGCTTTGCATTCTTTTTTGAGACAAATATGAAAGCTGCTATCCTAGTGTAGCGTTTTTAAAGCCCGTCAGTATAGATGAAAATGCATTGCTATCATGTGCATGCATGGTGTATAACAAGAACAAATTGAAGCCAGCATTTGATTTAAGTATGTTTTATTTACATGTAAGTGAATGCATAATAACAGATCAATAACAAGCACATTAAAGAAAGAAAGACAGTAAGACAGACAGACAGGCAGACAGACATACATACAGAAATATAGAATATATAATTTAGCCGTGACATGAGATTTCCAACAATGTGGTATGTGCGACCAGCAGAGGCTCAGACCAGCCTGCGCATACGCACAGTCTGATCAGAGCCTTTGCTGGCCGCTTGAATATTCTATGACTGTTAAGCTACTAACCGAACCTCATTTGGCTTTCTAAGCTTAAAAAGAGGCTGCGCATGCACAGGCTCGTCTGAGTATAAACTTGCCAAAATGCCACATTGTTGAAAATCACATGTCAAGGCTCATTATGATCATGCACATGTGTTATTTTGGGGTATTTTAACTTATCGCATCAGCGAGCAGCGATGGCCTATCCGTTGGGTTGATTTCCTTGTTTATTAAAGTTTGTATCATTGATATGTTGTAGTAACTGCATCATATAATTTATGATATCAAAGGTCAAGTTAATCACAATTTTTAGGCGTAAAATTGTGAATATTTTCTTATCCATTTGTTTAAACATATGGTTGGATGCTCAAAGTATATAATTTACATATTTATTTTAATGGAGTAACCAAGGGGGTATGGTCCTAAGGACTTCGATTTAACGAGAATCGAGTGCATCATGAAAGCCAATACGTGTCTTTATATTACCCAGTATAAGCCTAGCGTCCTTTCTGTTAGATATAGGCAAACAGGGCAGACCCACATCAGAGGCCACACAATGTGGCGTCTGATCAGGGTCTTCCCTGTTGGCTTACAGAGTATTCTATCAAAGTTTTGAAGAAAATGAAAAATACATCAAACACCCTTAAAATTGGAAATAGGCTCGTCTTCTGATAACGGTACATCGTAGGCCAGTCCATTCTGCTTTAAAGGGTTAAGCACATTAAATAAACACCTCTAGATCTTCTGAAAACACCTCACTTGCCATTGAACCTAGACCTTCATCAGAACCAATTTCACTATGTTTCTCGTCAGCAGAGTCGCATACAGCGTCTGAATTTTCATTAAGAACCCACGTTGATTTCATGAAACTATCAAAGTCCTCGTCCTTCACCCTCGTGAAATCATCGTCTTCAAACGAGCTACTCAGGTCACTCTCGCTATCACTACAGCTGTAATCTACAGAGAAATCCTGGCTGTCGGAGAAATCCGGAAAAGAACAGTCAAAGGAATAGTTGAATCCTGTATCTTCTGGTTCACTATCAAGCGTATCATCAAATGGTTTAACACATGCATCAAACATGTTGAGATTGGACACTGCAGAATCTCGTCTCAGCTTCCTTAGTGAGGGTGGTGCAGAGAGTCTGTCAATTGTTCTATTTTCAGTATGATTGTCTGTTTCACAGCAAGTTTCAACAAAAGCTTTGTCAAGGCCAAAATCGTCTTCATCAGTATCTGAACACGATGATTCATCATCTGGGTAGCTGTTTTCGTTCCAGTAGAATTGACACTTCTCTTTCTGCGATTGAAACGACACTGGTGCCCTTGTGTACACACTTCTTTTTAATGATTGTTCGTTATTGTGTCGTGAATAAATTTTAGAATCTCGTCTGTTGGCCTCACACAGAGTAGTGTCTGCCATAAATTTCCTCATCAATGCAGTTTTCCCTTCTTCTTCGTCCAGTTTAGTAGTGTCTAGCTTTTTCAGAGTCACATTGAGCGAGTCGTTGACACAACTTATCCGCGTTCTAGGTCTTCTCTGCTTAGTTACTGGGGTACTATGGCGTGGTGCGTCACACAAGTCAGTGTCGATAAACGTGTGGCGCCTTGGTGGAACATATTCTTCTTCTGTAACTCTGGTGTATTTGTCAGTGGCGTTGGATTGATAACCCGTGTCTGCTGATTTGATAGTACTTGAAGAAGTCGTCTTGCTGGCAATAGAAACCTTAGATGTCAAAGTTCTTTTAAACCCAAGCTTCATAGTTTTTAAACTGTCTCGAATGATGTGTTTTGTGACTCTTGGGCGTGTCACCGGAGATTCTGCTCTTGGTTTTTGTACGCCTCCAAGATGCGTTGCTGTAACATCACTACAAAAGTCCAGAAATTGACCCATTTTCTCTAAATCTGCTTTAGCAAGAAATGCGTCCATGCTGTCCACCGAGGATGTAGAGTTCATCTTCTGCATCGTTTTTTCACCAGTAGCGATCTTCTTAGCTGTAATCTTCTGCACCTTAGATTTCTGATACTGTACATAGAAAGCTAGATCAGTCACTTGTTTCACTTTGTCTTTAGATAACGCTTCCGAACTTTTACGACTGTTCTTAGTTCCAAATATATTGAGCGATAGTCTCTTTTCTCTTACACTGTTAGAAGGTTTTACCACAAATGTAACTTTCTTTGAAGAACCATGAGCTCTCCAAACTTTCAACAGTTTTGTCTTGCCGGACAGTTCTTTCTCCTCGCCGTTGACTGACTGAAACACCGCTAATCGAACCTCTGTCTTTGGTAACTTGTTGATGACATCATTACAAGTTGTGTATTTCGTCACGCTTTTTACCGTCTTTGCTATTTCATCTATCATAAACGGGATACTGTGGTACTGGACTTGCTTTTTGGAAGCCATCTGAAAATCAAAGCAAACAAATTAACTCAGGGGCTGATCCAGGATTTATGGAAGGGGGGTCAGATGTGTAGAGGAGGGGGTTCACTGAGACCAAATTATTTCATTTTCATTGGGTATTTAAAAACTGGGGGCGGGAGTGGGGTTCAAGCGAACACCCTGAACCCCTCTGTTACCGCCACTGTAACTCTCTAAATGCTAAATTTCTCAAATGGAATCGTCCAGCTGATGATCTGGATCAGTCCATCTTAGTTCATTTTAAATTGCTTGATGAAGAAAGCAAACAAATGGTCTCTGGTCACAATTTAAATAATAAAGTATAATGACGATTTTGACAGTTTGCAATTGCTACAAAGTTTTGGTGGCACTTTAAGGAGTATTCGGCAGGTCTCGTTATTAATTATAAATTGCTTGTGCTGAATTTAGTCGTCTGCTGATAAACATTGCAAAAAGTTTGGACCCAGATCAGGTCCGACAGAACGTCGGTCATGATCTAGACACTCTGATAGTGGTCTGAAAGATTTTTAAAAAATTCAGTGAAAAATGTTATTTTTGAAAAAAGTTATTCTTAAAAAAAATAGCAGACGACAAAAAATCATCATGCAAACCATTTTTTGACTGGATACCCCATAAACGGGTACTTTGACAAACAGTGAAGACACAGGTAAATTGCGCATAGGGCATTTTATCAGGGTCTGCACTGTTTTCAAACCAAATTTAGGTATAAGAAATACTTTGCTAGTTACAATGTACATCATGTGACCCCTCAATATATATAATGGACCATCCTGACTTTATTGTGTGTATCTTTATGGGACATGTCATTGGTCTGAAAAGGGAATGTAGATATTTTGCTTAATGCCAAACAAAAAATGCCATTGCATTAACTTTTTATGCAGAAAAAAATCCAACAACAAATTCATGAACATGTTTTACAGGCATTATTGTAAACGTACTGTAAAAGGACTTTTTTCATGCTTTCCAGGTGCGATTTTTCTTTATCTCAGACATCGCAAAAGTTTGAACATGCTTTCACGAGGATTATGCAATTAAAGTGATGAAACTATTCTCAGTTTTTCACATTTTGTAAGGTTTATCTCCTGCACACGGCAAATCCAACTTGCGATTAAAGATCAAATCTGCGAATACCTTCCGGTTCACTTAGGCGATTCTTAATGTATTCATAAATAGCATAAAAATGCGCACCTTTTCTGTGACTTCACCGTGTTACCATTTTGGTTTGAATCATGTTTTAAACATTTTGGCCCCTGGTTGCGATAGAAGTATAAAAGTGGTCCCAAGTTTGTCCCTTATTATAGAGAAACTAAGGTACACCGGGCCTCGAGGATATAAAACGTTTTCATGCTCACCTCAACTGAGCATGGAATTTATCATGCTTATAATTTTCAAAACTGAGTGAACTTTGAGTTATGAAATCAATATGAACCAGTCCAGCGGTGATGTTGCATTATTTTTAAAATACCGAAATTAAATGAATTCATCGAGTAGATGCATAACAGTGTGGATCCTGATCAGTTGACTTCTTCTGAAGCCAACTGATCCGGGTCTACACTGTTTTCAATAGATTATATGAAAATTTGGGGGAACATGTTAATATTGGTAGAATCATGGATACGTAGAATATAGAATAAGGTACAACTACTTCTACTACTAGGGCCTTGACGCGAGAAAACCTGTCTTCGGAGGTTTGCGAACAACACAGGCGCAGACCAGCCTGCGCATCCACGCAGTCTGATCAGCGCCTTCGTTATTCGCTATTTGCAAATTTTTATATGTAAACTTGCTACAGGTGAAATTTCAATTTTCTAGCTAGTCTCTGTAGCTGAGGAGACTGGTTTGAAACTTGCTTTGACGGAACCCCCGAAGACAGGTGTTCTCGCGTCGACGCCAATAATAACAATAATAATAATAATAATAATAATAATAATAATAATAATAATAATAATAATAATAATAATATTATTATTATTATTATTATTATTATTATTATTATTATTATTATTATTATTATTATTATTATTGATAATAATCATAATCTTGAAAAAAAATTCTTACCTTGATGAGGAAAATCTTTTTTTTTTATAAAGTGCCTTTCTGGTAAATCAAATCCGTACAAAAACTAGAAGTTGCTGTTGTGCCACAAAATGTGAGAATCAGATGATAGTGATGATGCTCACTGGATCAACATCTATATGTAGTTGGAAACGTGATTTGCTTCGGTGACCCTTCAACTCAGAGAGTTATCTTCTCAATCTCAATCAAACCGGAAATTCGGAGTTGTGGGTAGTGTCCCGAGCCTTGAATTGCATTACTATACAAATTCAATTAGCTGGGAACCAGTCCAGTGTCATTTGCACGGTTGCTGAACATTTTAATTAAGAGAATTCATCAACACGAGAGGTGTGAAAATTAACCAAACACGACAATCAGATAAAGTACTTATCGTTACTTTTAATCTTGTAACCTTGCTCAAGTGATGTCAGCTATTGTTAAAGGACATTATACAACAAACAACTTAATTAACTTTAATGGGATTTAACATTAATAACTGTTTCTTAACTGATATTAATGTGTGAAAAATAGTGTTTAACATTGTTGATGCAAGATTTCATCTCATCCGTAAAACACGTCAAAAAGTTACTGTTCGAAGAAAACTGTAAACGACATCGTAAGATTAACTCAAAATTTCTCATATTTGAGACAGAAGATATCCCCTCACCATGTCACCACCCTTACACCCACCCCAGCAAATTGCCCTGTGGATCTAAATAGACTCAGTGTCGTCTGGCCATCCACCAATACAAGTCGAACACTAGACTTCGCTGACTGCATTAGAAAATGGGCTCTAATTTGACCATTGGGTACATTGGGGAGAGGATGCATGCTGATATTTTTTTTATTAATGACTGTGCTTATGGTAGTATAGGTTTTATCATTTATATCTCGAACCCAAAATATGCTGGGTCCGAGTTTATATGTCATGTGAATGTTTTTTTTCCCGTATATACATGTATTACCGAGGGCCACACATGGTAGAATAGTTTTATTTCGGCTAAATGTGTTTACCCTCATTAAATATTGTATATTAATTAATTAATTTATTAATGCGGACTGGGCAATTCATGATTGTCTGTGTCATGCATACAAAAAACATATAAGTTTAAACTCATTAATTTAAATTCCTTGATAGCATAGATTTCACATCGATTCATAAGTAGTTCGAATCAAAGGGAATTAGTGATTAAATCATGAAATAAATTATATAAGTCAGAAAGAGAACATAAATTTCTGTCATAAGATATTTTCTATGTGCTTAAAGCGCCACCTTGATTTTGCAGTAGACGACAATTTCAAATTATGCTCCTTTTTCAAAATAACAAATAAGGCATGATACATGTAGTTCATAGAATTGTCTGCCAGATGAAATATCATACCTCATTTTTTTTGAAAATTAGGAAAGATGTCGCAAAATTCGATGTGTGTTGCAGTCGTAATTGGCGCTTTAAGGGATAAAGAGCCGTTTCTTATAAGCATCCGAGAGGACATTGTTAAAAATAGCTTATAGAGCTCTCTTTCCCTGAAACCGGGGCCCTTTTTTTTACTTTTCTCGCCATAACCCCGTAATTCCGGGTACTTCAAAATATTGGAACTCGAATTGTCAAACTTTTGCTGAGTTGATCTATTTTAAATTATCTTTCCTTGTTAATGGTGACTTTTTTCGTGTCCTGATAACGTTTCAAACAGTTTGGACCCAGATCAGGGCTGACAGAACATCGGCCCCGATCTGGATCAAAACCGCTTGACACTCTGATAGTGTTCCTGAAAGTATTTTTGAAAACCTTCATTTTCAAAAAAAGTCAGCAGACGACAGCAAAAGTACCCTGCAAGATAATAGCCTTAATTTTCGAAAGCAGTAATTAGTGTCATTGTCATCGGTATTGCAAGTTTTATTATAGCAGAACAGAACAGAATAGCCCGCCAGTCATGACTTTTGTGGTCTGCTCTTATAGCATGTTTACGTCGACTTTTGTGGTCTGCTCATATAGCTTGCTTATGTCCTTAGGTAGCTTTTATTGCAAACCATTTGGACCCAGATCAGGGTTCACATTGTTTGCTTCCATTAACAGTCTGAAGCGCTTGGAAGAACACTTGAATATATGCAAGACGTAAAAATCAGACGACGTTCTGCGGCATCTGATCTTGGCGTCTGATCTGGATCGGGACTGTTTGCCTTTGTTCCACACAAAACTCTAGGCTTATAATGGCCAAATTACGCTGTGCTGCCTGCTGATCTGCGCCATTGTATTCCGCATTTTGGCAAAAAGCCACTGCTCACGCCATAGTACGGTTCTGGTTTTATGCACCCTCCATTATCTCCCCTTTACGGCAATTGGTCGACGACGATAGACGGCACTCATTTCCGGCGTTACGCGGAACGTCATAACGTCAGTTGCTACGCGACGTCAGTGTGTGCATACGAACGTGATATACCCCAGGCGATGTAAACCTTCCCCACCTTAATAAGTTCAATACAGATTAGCCTAATGGTTGACCAGCAAGGACCGGTGGGTGACAGGACCGCTAAGATCCTGACTGGAGGGTTGATAGCAGCCATAGCAGCGTATGGTCTCTATAAGTTCTACCGTTGTTTGCGATCATGCCCAACAAATAAAATCAACGATGATTATTTTAATGATCTAGAATGGAAAATACATGTAAGTATTGTTACCTGCTTTTAATGTATAATTTTGCAGCACATTTTGCCGCTTTTTCAAAAACAACTGTCGAAGAGCGAAGATATTTTACCTGCACCAGCTGGGAATCGAACCCAGGTAGCTGGATAAACAGGCAAACACTCTACCATGTCGCTGTAAAAGCCGGATTCTACCACAAGGCAGTAGAAGTGTATTTTATATATATACCTGGACCCTGTGACATTCACCCCTCCAATTTAAAATTCGTCCCCGATCGCGAATTTCTTGGTACTGGAATCACGTGAAAATGAACCCAAGGCACAGAACGGTCATAGGGTGGGTTATATTAGGGTGGGGCCCATTGTCGTACAGCGGAAATATTGTACCTAGACCACGTGACATTACAAATAAGGCATGATTTTTCATGAGATTTGTCTCATGAAATATCATACTCTTATTTTGTTTTACTTAAATTAGGAAAGATGATGCAAAAATTGTCGATTGATGCAGACGTGATGGGCGCTTTAAGTGTTAACTCGTTTAAGCCAAATGAAATTTCCCATTCTTATAACTTGGACCACTCTATTACAATTTAAAGGGAAAATGGTGTGTGTGTGTGTGTGTGTGTGTGTGTGTGTGTGTGTGTGTGTGTGTGTGTGTGTGTGTGTGTGTGTGTGTGTGTGTGTGTGTGTGTGTGTGTGTGTGTGTGTGTTGTTTTTTCTCTAATTTTCATTGACATTTTAATAGATAATTAGGAGATCCTGAATAGACTTTAAGAATCTATCATGAGTGTGAGGGCAGGATAGAAATATCTGTCCCGAGGATCGCCGTTTGGCATGACGAGGCTTGCCGAGTGATGACAAATGGTGATTCGACGGCTGGACTTTTCTATCCTACCCTCACAGAAATAACGGAATCACACGAATAATGGATTCTTTTTCTTGTATTTATTGATTATAAAACAACCCATACAAATGGCTTATGTGCTACTTCTCCATTTCGCCAAATCTATGCAAATGTGCCGTTGTCCGAATGAAGCATTGTCAATCGGTCAATTCAAAAGATGGATCACGTGTTTCAAATACCCATTTAACAGAGTATTCAAACGCCCATTTAAAGCTGCATAGTCTGTAACTTTTGATCTTTTGATTTTAGAACTAATGTTTATATTTTTCAAGAACACAGTAAAAAACTAAAATTCAGGTATACATTTTGCCAATTTCGTAAATCTTAGCAAATTATCAGTATCAAAACAACAGCATTTATGTTAAAGTTAACTGTCTATAATTATTGGAGGGACGCAAATAATTACCAACAAGAGAAAAACACACCTGTTTTATAAGATAATTCACTTTTCCGTGCAGTTTTCAGCTATAGTGAACAGATTTATTGTGAAAACATAACTTTATTCTATTTTAACAAATGATTTTGAAACAAAATAAAAAAAATTGAAAATGTTCATAGTTGCAGACTTAGTCTCTTTAACAGATCACCCAGAATAAATTTGGTAAGCGCCATACGAATTTCAGTTTCAGGCAATGTGGGAAAAGTTCAAATCGATGCCACTGTTTTGCCAGACGCTATGTCGACTGATCATTTAAATACATCAGCGGCCATGGCGCCAACTACATCGACTACGAAATACCTCCGTCGAGGAACTCTTATTAGATGCCACACCATCCACTATTGGAGCACTGGCAAAAGCATCTTATCAAGATACTTCTGTCACACTAAAAATGCCCTGATATAATTTAGGCAAAAACGTGCACCATCCAGATACATGTAATCTCAGTTCAACTGATGATTTTGATTTCATTCGCAAAGATCGTACCGATGTGAAAATAATCAGGAGGCGGTTTATTATTTTATTACCGGCATTCTTTCAACCACAAAAGTCGAACTGATCCAGAAGTATCACAAATTGAAAGCATTTGGATTGAAGTAACGCTTACTAACTCTAAGCCATTTCTTTGTTGTTCAGTTTATTGACCTCTCTATTGCATGTGCTGGCTGGATTGAGCTCATACAACTAGGTTAGAGCATTTGGTCATGAGAGATATAAATATTGATGAATAGTAAGAGGGCAAGTTTAACTCAAATGTTTGACCTTTCTTAACGCACTACTGAGCCAACACGGGTTACTGATACTTCATTTACCATCATTGACCACGTGTATACCACAGAACCAGGAAATATAACTGAATGTTTTGTGTCCCAATACGCTATAAGTGACCACTATTCCAGTTTGTTTCACAAGAAAAATAGATTACAAAATACCCAAGAAAAAACACAAAACGTCATCTAAACGGTGTTTTAAAAAGCACATTTCTTATCTTTTTGTTTGATTTGATTCTTTACGTCCCATCAACAATCTTTCAGTTAAACAGGGACATGTCTTCATGGGTTGAGCCAGTACTAAGCTAGGATAAATGTGTCTTGCTCAAGGACCACAAAGCAGTGACGCCGGTGAGGCTCGAACCCGCGGCCTCTCGGTCTCGAGTCAAGCACTCTACCACTGAGCCACTGTGCTCCCTAAACATTTCTTATCTGATCTTGATACTGATACTTAGCGATTTGTGGCGAACCGTTACTAAGTTGATGAAGATTTTGTGGCCTTCCATTCAATAATTGAGCCGCGACATGAGATTTCCAACAATGTGGTATGTGCGACCAGCAAAGCCTCAGATCAGCCTGCGCATATGCGCAGTCTGATCAGAGCCTTTGCTTGTCATTTGAATATTCTCTGAGTGTTTAGCTACTGACTAAACATTATGTGGATTTCTAAGCTTAAAAGGAGGCTGCACAGGCTCGTCTGAGTCTTCACATGCCAAAATACCACATTGTTGGAAATCTCATGTCGTGGCTCAATTATGAAACGCCTTGATATGACATTGATGTTGAGCTTTAAGACAATGCAATAAGCATTGCTGCCCAAGGCTTCAGTCTTCTATTGAATACAGATTCAAATTCATGTGCAAGATTTATCAAATTGAGTTCTTTTTTAAGGTTTTGCACATATTCCACTCTCGGAAGTGGAATAAGCGATTATTCGAAGAAATGTGGCAATAATCAAAACGATGTGTACGTACGCCTTTCACATGCGACCCCATCCTTATTCGATCAGACATTTTTTTTTCAAAACGTGCTGTCCAGAAGTTTGCTATGTGCGTTGGGGTCATAATTCTGAAGATTGCATTACTACGACTTGAATTAGAAAAGATAAACTGCAAAAACCCTTGCTGTGCAGAACTTTTTTTTCTGGGTAGATTTCCAAAAGATAACGGAGCTTCACAAACTTTCTATCGACTTTCTTTCCGGTTTGTTTACACTGGTAAATGTATACGTCGATGTGGTGGTATTTACGCGTATTGCCGGTACCTTGAAGACAGGAAGTGGTGGATATTGGCCTTAATACTATGTAGAAAAACATGCCATATGCCTAAAGGACTATAGAATTAGATCATTTTTAAGTATTCGGCATGCAGATGGCGATTTATGTAAGCATTTAGGAATAGATTCGAGTACCGATCACTCGAATCTATTCCTAAATGCTTACATAAATCGCCATGCACATACTGAATACTAAAAAATGATCTAATTCTATAGTCCTTTAGGCATATGTCATGTTTTTCTACATAGTATTAACACCAATATCTACCACTTCCGGTCTATGAAGCACCGGCAATACGCGTAAATACCACCAAATCGACGTATACATTTACCAGTGTGTGGTTGCAACAACCGGAAAAAATACAAGTAATACACATTGTACCATTGTAAAAATTTATTGCAGGGCGGAGAGATCAAACGTGTCTTAGTGCTTGGTCTGGATGGTGCCGGCAAGACGCAGCTAATCCGATCTTTTCGGAATACTGCTGTCGGCAGGCCCCTTCCTCGAGTAGACCCAACCCTGGATTTCAACATACAGTTTGCTAGGATCGGGGGATATGATCTTCGTATGTATGATGGTAAGTTGTTTTAGTTTGCAATGGCGGATCCAGAGGGGGTTCAAGGGTTCGCTCGAACCTCCCCCACCCGTTTTTAAATATCCAACGAAAATGAAATAATTTGGCCGCACTGAGACAAATCTATTGCATTTTCATGGGACATTTAAGAACTTCTGAGATAGTATCAGCAAAGCGAACCCCAAACCCTCTCCTTTACACATATGAACCCACTTTCCAGATTTTGGATCCGCCCCTGGTCTGTGAGGGTATTCTATGGGGTAGTAAAAGTAGCTTTTAGGACACCATGCATGTAGATCGCCCAGATCGCCTATATATCGCACTTTTGCCTCTCGGCCGATTAAGATTTAAATGCAATCCATACCAACAAGGACCAAACCATTGGTGGAAATGGTACATGCTAAACGTTTAGACTGCTTTCATTGCCTCTTTATATACTGATACAAAAATAAAACACTTCTTTGTATGTTTTAAGCATTCTATTCGTGCGATACAGGCAATTAGTGTTTTGTGTTGATGCTTTCCATCCAAGTATTAAAGAAAGAAAGCAAGGATCAGGAATCGATACAATCAAGTACCACACTTGTCCCTGGATACCAAATGGAAAAGTTACAAAATCACAATAAACATCACAAACAAGATCAAACAAGAGCCAAGAGGTCAGCCCTTTTTCTTCAGGTGACCACCATTCAGCAATGAACAGACACGAAAACATGAAAAACACAAGACATTAATAACACAAATGATCCACAAAAGAAGTACCGCCTTGGAACGGTCAGTAAAAATATGGCACTGGAAGGTTTAAACCGGTTTCACGGCGCGCCAACCTCAACAATATCCCAGTCATACTGGGACGATTTCCAATCTTTCTGGGTTGAACCAGCACTAAGCAGTGGGTAAAGTGTTTTGTTCAAGGACAAAAATTATTTCCTCCAATGAGTCTCTAACCAGCGATCGTACGGTCTTGAGTGTAACACTCGATGTTCCTCAGTGCTCATATGTCATAGATCCAGATAAGGAAATTTTATGAGCATAAAATTGTAAATATTTTCTTACCCATCAATTTAAACATGTGTTTTGGGTGCTCAAAAGACCCGTCTCATTGAGACGGGTCTTTTGAGAAGCCACAGCATATGTTTTGAATGAGAAATAAAGAAAATAGTTTTCAAATACGCACTCAAATCTGGAGGCCTGATATGTTATGTTATTTAGTTCCCGGGAGACTGATTCGACCAATGAGTAGCCGAGACTGGAATATCAATTTCTTTGAGTGGGACTGTTTCGATGTTATTGTGTGGGCGGTAGATTCCACGGACCGAGCCAGATTCCAAGAGGCGAAGGAAGCCCTTCACAGCTGTTTGAGTAATCCTGATGTGTTTGGCATACCAGTCATTCTAGTAGCTACAAAACAGGTACGTATATTAGACTTAACTTGATCATGAGTTTATTTTTCTACTACTGTGGATGTCCCAGGTTCTGGGGTAGACAGCAGGTGGCTAGAGTGTATAGCTCTCAAACTCCACGCCTCTCTGTTCTGTGGATCAGTGCTGCCAAAGCTGCACATTTTCATGTCAACCCTTACACGCTCAGACGAGGTCTTTTAAATAGGTCTCTTCTTCCTCTGGCGCTAGGAATTTTCATATATTCACCGCAATAAAATGATCTGAAGACGCCCCGTCCTAATGTCAAGGTCAATGTCATATCGGGATGACAAAGGACATTCCATTTGAGATGAAGTGCATAGCGAAGGACGTAGTCGCCATGCTCTTAGGTCAAGGTCGTAAAAGGAGGCCCAACTCGTGTCCACTCCAAATATCCTTGACCCTTTTGTTTAAACATATTTTATTAGCAAGAACAGTTGACCCTTTGTCCAATTTTGAAAATACTTCACACATATCTGACCCCAAGGCATCATGCAACCTGAAATTTAAGTCCCCCGTTCCAAGACCAATGTCATTGGGATACCGAAGGTCACATTACTGAATTCAACTCATTTGATAATAATTTCGAGTTTTGGAATGTTCATGGAATCATGAATACTTCGGGTCTCTTGCAAAGTAAATGAAGCCCGAATGGCGAAGTGTTCATGGTAGGTAGGGTTTCTCTTAAATTGAGCCGGAAACGAGTTGGTGAACGCGCTTATCGAAGACTAAGATTAGCCTGCAAACCCGCACAGTCTGATCAGAGTGTTCACTAGACACTCTATGGGTAGTCAGAAGTCCAACGTTTCTTCAGGCCGAAATCAAGACTGATCAGATTGTGCGGATGTGCAGACTTATTTGAATTTTCGCTGTTCGCCCATGCAAACTTGTTTTGTTTGTTTGCTTGATTTAATTCTTTACGACCCATCAACAATCTTTCAGTTAAACAGGGACGGGTCTTCCTGGGTTGAACCAGTACTAAGCTAGGATAAGTGTGTCTTGCTCAAGAACCACAACGCAGTGACGCGGATGAGGCTCGAACCCGCGGCCTCTCGGTCTCCATTCAAGCACTCTACCACTGAGCCACTGCGCTCCAACATACCAACTTGTACTGTTAAACTTGTCTTAAGCGGCCACGCGCCAAAATAGACAAAACAAAGACCTGAAAGCCATTTGGTACATGTATCTTAATGCAGGTCAAAAGTACTGCAGAATGCTCCAAAAAGCATTCTGCAATACTTTTGACCTGCATGCCAACTTGTACAGTAAAACTTGTCTTAAGCGGCCACTCAAAAATAGATACAACAAAGACCTTAAAGCCATTTGGTATCTAAATGCAGGTCAAAAGTACTGCAGAATGCTCCAAAAAGCATTCTGCAACACTTTTGACCTGCATACAAACTTGTACAGTAAAACTTTTCTTAAGCGGCCACTAATAAAATAGACATAACAAAGACCTGAAAGCCATGTGGTATCTTAATGCAGGTCAAAATACTTTTGACCTGCATTAAGCGATTTTTGGTATCGAAAACCAATTTTTTGTATTCTTTTTGAGTGGCCGCTTAAGACAGGTTTCACTGTACCTTATGCTTTTATATTTACATTTCCGCTGCGAGTTTTTAAATGAACCTTTACATTTGAGATGTGGTTCATACCTTCATTAACAAATCGATTTAAGCCACACCCACATACGCGCCATTTGAGCGGGCTAACGTCGTCCATCCAATAACTTTGCTTGTTTATTGACGTTTGTGTGACGTTGAGCACGTATCGTCATGACGTTAAGCGCGGAAATTTGGCGTTTTGGCTATTCCAAACCCTACGTTGTGTCTGATTTAATTCAAAATATCTGGAAAAACAACCAAGTTAGGTGAAAATTGAAAGTTGATACTTGACTGATAATGTAAATATAAGTAATAAGTTCAATTTTTGGAATGTTCATTGAATCATGAATACTTCGGGACTCTTGCAAAGCTAGCGAAGGGCTTCACTTACTTTACACGAGACCCGAAGTATTCATGATTCCATGAACATTCCAAAAATTGAATTCATTTCTTAAATGATCTCATTTTTCTTTGCTAGGATCTGTACAGTGCAGCTTCACAAGACGATGTGTTACAAGCTATGTCAGTAGGGAGATACTGGTGGAACCACTCCGTCAACATTGTCAGCACTTATGTATCACCCTTTGATGAGAGAAAGGGTATAAGACGTCTCTATGAACTAATCTGTACAGTGGAGCCACTCATTAGTAGCAGACCATGGGAAAGCCTGTACTTGGTGCCATGAACATAAAATGAGACAGTTTATAATTGAGCCAGAGCATGAGATATCCAACAATGTGGTATGTGCGACCAGCAAAGCCTCTGATCAGCCTGCCCATATGCGCAGTCTGATCAGAGGCTTTGCTAGTCGCTTGAATATTCTATGAATGTTAAGCTACTGACCAAACATCATTTGGAGTTTCTAAGCTTAAAAGTAGGCTGCACAGGCTCGTATTAGTCTACACTTGTCAAAATGCCACATTGTTGGAAATCACGTGTCACGGCTCAATTATGATTTTGCTAACATCTGCGTATTTATTCTTTAGAAATACACGCGCAGCTATCTAGTGTGGCTGAGAGACCTAAATATTTCGTTGACACGCATTCTCGTCTGTGCTTTCCCTGCTCTCATATGAGATGCATACCGAAATGCCATGAACAGACTCAAATAAACTTTAAAACTACACACTCGTTGTTTATTTATCCTTATTTAAAGAGGACAGCACATTTAGTGATAAATACTAGTCTACCATGCGTCCCTCTAAAACATATATACATATATGCACAAGTTTAAAATTCCTAGTAGCCTTGTCCACCGTATTCTTACGGTACTAACATTTTTTTCTGTGAGTGGTTTGTAGGCTTCACTTCACTTATTTGCATATGTAAACTGCTGATAGATTTTATATATATACTGGTATAATGGTTTACCGTGAAAATACGGATGCCGTGAGAATTACACTGTAATTTAAAATTCTAGCAGCAGATTTAGGTCCTATGTATAGGGTAATGGTAACTGAATGAGCCAGCACATAACTTCCTACTGAAAAAATTTTGGCCGTCACACAAGACTTCGATACCTATTGCATCGGCAAGCAGCGAATCTTCAGATGAGACTTCTGCACAGTATCGCCATAGCCATCGCTTCTGGCATATATAAAGTAATCAATTAACGGAAGACTCGGACAAAACATTAGACCTCACGTCAGCATAGGCATTTGCCCATTTTGTAATAATTACCAAAAGCCAATTTGCAAGTTTGGTTGTCAGTACTCTGTATCAGTAGACATACAGTTTTGGTGCATTGGTGAAATACTATAAATTCGGAAATTTTCGCGAGAAGTTTAATTTCGTGAAAAGCGTTCAAAGACATAAATTTGCGACTAGCACATGAAAAAACTACTTCAGTTAAAGACAGAATGATTTCGACATTTTGCGAGGTTTTTATTTTCACAAAACTTCGTAAATAAAACCCTCGCGAAAACTTCCGAATTTACAATAATGCCAATCTGATTGACCGTATACATTTAGGCCAATTTGGAAAAGTAATGTGATATAAATTCATTTTTGCTTACTTTTTTTCTTGAGCAATTTAACTTTAATTGAGCCGCAACATGTGTGGTATGTGTGACCAGCAAAGCCTCTGATCATACGCATACACACAGTCTGATCAGAGCCTTTGCTTGTCGCTTGAATATTCAATGAGTGTTAAGCTACTGACAGAACATCATTTATAGCTTCCAAGCTTAAAAGGAGGCTGCACAGGCTCGTCTGAATCTACACTTGTCAAAATGTCAAATTGTTGGAAATCGCATGTCAGGGCTCAGAATATTTGCATACTCTGAGGAGTTCAGTGGTTCAGTGGTAGAGTGCTGGACTTGAGTTCGAGGTGTCGCTTGTTTGAGCCTCACTGGAGGCACTGGTTTGTGTCATTCAGCAAGACCATTTACCCTCTGTTTAGTACTAGTTCGACCCTGTAAAAACTTGCGACATGACTGAAACATTGTTGACAGTGATGTAAAGCATCATCCAAGCATCATCGAAAACAAAAGAAAGAGGACTATATGGTCCTGAAGAGCTCAGCTGACGCTGAATCAGAAAATCTCCATAAAAGATTAAACTATGTAAAAGTCAACCTAGAATCATCATTTGTACAAACGATACAATTCATACGAAAACCAAGGTCATTGGCCCTTTGGTTTTTCAAAAGATATTAGTAGCAATGGAAGCCACTATGACCCCATTTTAAGCCTGAAGAGAACTCAAGTGATGGGGGCAATTGTGGCTCCCATTACTACTGATATTTTTCAAGAAGTATTTTACCTTACTTGTGCTTGTCAGCCAATTTGTACATTCAACCTTGACCATATTGCCATGGCTAGTCATATCCGCTGGATACTCCATATGAAATTTGACTTCAATCTGTCCAGTGTTTTTTTTAGAAACATGACAGTCCAATATGACCTACCTTGACTGACAGATCACATGTCAACCTTTACCAATAGTTTTTCTTTATAGCTTCAATGATTATCAAAATTGAACTTTTTCGAGATTTTCCCATGTAAATGCGTAATTTTGACATCGACTCAAAATAGGCTATTGCCTATCTAGAATCATCATCTGTCAGACTTAATAGGACCCACCTCTTATGCTTTATACCTAGGCCCATTGTCATTGACCTTTTTGAATCCAGAAGAAGTTTGTAGGTGAATGTATTTTAATATCAAGTTTACCAGGCATGGCTTTGAGAACGCTTGTTGACATCGCGAGGCTTGCCGAGCGATTCAACATGCGTTCTCAATGCCGATCGATTCAATATGCGTTCTCAAAGTAGAGTCTGGTAAATTTGATATCAAAAGATACGAACCTGGTATTCTAGCAATAATAATGCATTGTCGATTTTTGTGTTGATTCAATGTCATCGACAACGTCATTTAAAAGTGCAACGTCATGATGACCTGATAACGGCAAATGTCTGAGATAGACAACGTTTATCAGGACAACGTGTAACAATGCAATAAAATTGCGGTAACTGATAAAATGTTTTACCATATGGGGGTGTGGCAGGCATGTTGGTCACCTGGCCTAAATAATATAGTCAAAAAGTAAATGAGTATGACCAGGAATGCCACAATCACACACTGCACACCACCCAAGACACAGTGAGGAAGAGAACTAAACACTTTCAGTCACATGACAGCAAGAAGAATTTAAAGTAAAGCAGCCAGCTCTCTCTTCCTCAATCAGCATGATGATTGCAAAACTAGAAAGGACATTAAGTACTGCTTTACAAAACAAGGACCAAACACAAAACTCCCACACACAATGAGAGCAACAATAAACAATGAATCAACAACAACAGAACCACCGCCTTAGAACGTACAGCAGCGAACGATACTGCAGGGTGTGTGTGGAGGGGTGGGGGGGGCTTAAGTGCATTTTACTGGCACAAAATCTTTGCTCTAGAATCTGATGTTGTTAAAATACCAAAATGTTTAGCTCGCATGGGGGCTTCCTTACTTTCGCAATGCATCATCAAGGAGAAACAATCTAGTATACTATGGTGAAACAAAGTAGCATCTCTTGACCCACAGTAAGTCAGAACTTAAGAATCCTTCAAGTTGATCCACGGTGGACGTAGCCGAAGACAAGCATCAGGTACCAACCCACCGAACGGTTTAAGTCAGTGACGTAATTGAGTCTGACCTCTGAGTCTGAGCCCACCAAATTAAAAACATCTCATCGTATGGATGCTTCACATCAAACTTGACTTTAAACGCCTTTTACCATATATGGAATGACGACCATCTTGGTCATGTGATCAGGGCCATTTGAACAATTGCTTGTTCTCCTGTCCAAAGGAGTCTCCACATGAAACGGTTCAATTGACCCTATGGTTTCAGAGAAGATGTTTAATATTGCTGACGTGTGGATGGACATACAAACGACACAGAGATGGCTGGATAGACGAGGAAGCAACTGGTATATCATAAGCTCACACATGACTCTTTGGCTCAGATAAGCTAACACACCATTAAATGCCGTTTATACAGTCGCAGGTCATAAGTAAGTAGCCAGTTGACGTTAACGTTGTTTCTTTTGCAAAAATTTAAGTACATTTAAAATTTGTATAATTTAATAACGAGGAATGCAAATTATCTGAAATTTTGAACATATCACTATTTGCTATTTTTCAACACAAGAATGCTTGATTATTATAGAAATAATATCATCTAGAGTTTGTGGGTGTTATTCATTTCAACCAACCCTGATTTCTGAAACAGTTGAAAATTCAATGTGGTTTCTAAACTTCTTCCGCTTTTACATGGCTATAGATATTGCTTATTTTCTCTATATTTTTTGGTGATAATGGTGCTAATATGTTATAATCGTGAGCTGTGAACAAGATGTGTTCACATCTTCCCAATTTATTCACCGTTATATTAGGGGTGGGTGGGGTATTTGTACCCCTGACCCAAAAATCTAAATTATTGAATGAATCCACATGGTAACTTAGCAACAAGTATCACGCTTTCTAGGGTGTATATACGAGTGTTTGAAACAATTAGTCTTTACATGTTTCGTTCTTTCAAATCGAAAAAGACAGCACCCAGCGATACCTAACCCCTTGGTCAAATTTTGCTTTACGAGGGGGTACCCAAACTTTTATGCGAAATCATAGGATAGTTCTTCTTAAAAAATAAATGTTCTGTAAAAATGTAACCCCAAATGGTACTTTCAACTGAAAATAATTATTACACAAATATTATATCACCAGTTATGCTGCTTATGGCACCAATATCAGGACTGACTGTGAAAATTAGCAGATTTTCTTTGGATCCAACCATAGCTTATATCCATCAACATTTATTCAAAAAATATTATTTTCAATTTGAACACTGTTATGATACCTCACAAAACATACATACCCCATATTCCTGTATTTGTTCATTTAGTTTGTTTCTACAGCCAAAGTATACTGCAGTCTGATCATTTTCATGGCATTATTTTCCGTCCAATTCTCTGCTCTGCATTATTTTATTTTCAGTGTCTATACTAATTTGAACTTTAACAGAATGTTTTTCAGTACATTTCAAATATTTCTGCAAATTTTCAATAAAGAATATTACAATCTGGCATTTTTACAGCAATTTTTCAACACCTGCTATCTTTTTTCAAGAAATGGAGCCAATGTTTGTGATACACAATATCTCCATAGCAACAGATGATGACATCATACAATTTGGTAATGACGTAAACATATACACTGTATATTTATCTAGGGCAATTATCATTTGGGGAAATTGTCTTAATTAGCTAGAAAAGACCATTGTTTCAGACCATATTTTTTGTCAAATTCTTGTAAGCTGATTTGGCTACTTACTTATGGCCACTGAGTGTAGTACTGCAAACATTACCTAAAATAGCACCCTTAAGCAAATTTGGGGTAACTCTCTGTCAGCAGGAAGCGTTTTATACCAAAACATTTGTAAGCAGCCCTTGCTTTAGAAATTTGATGATACCAGAAACGGAATGGACAACTTACAGAATTATGTCTCTTTTAAATTAAGAAAATGACATAAAGTAAATTTCTTAAGGGAATGTTCGTCAATGCATCTGTTCCAAAATCTAACTCGAATTGTAGTAGGCCTGCTGAAACTAGAGTCTCAATTTTTTTCCTCCTATAATTTATAGAGACATCTATCAACAGCGCATTATATACACATACTTATTTGTTATGCAATCATCGTTGTGGAATATTTATTATGTAATGAGCCATGGATGGTATGTGTACTTTACAACAAAAAGTTAAAGTTTCGCTCTTACAATGGAAATGGAATGTTGTGTTGTTGTTTTTTTAAATATAGTGATATTCTTGGCATTAGATTTTTTTTCTCAGTGAATCTTAAGCCATTGTTCGCCCGTGCGTCTGTTTGCATGTGAGATGTTGAAGAGGCGGTCTCAAAAGTTAGTTTAGTTTATACTTTATTGTGACCTCTGGCCAAAGCACGTGCTATACTCATACCAAACTGTTTGTTAGCATTCTTAGATTAAGAACCTTGATGATGTCAAATTCGGACTGTAGTCCTTATTGAGTTATGACACTTTAAAGTAATGTACTCATAACAACAACATTAATAAGTCGCTCTTACAATGGCTATAAAATGATATTTCATTATGTTTGGATTTTTTATCAATACATATGATTTATACTACTTTAATTGATACTTACTCAAAAACGACCATGCGTAAAGCTTTGATCCATCGGTTGGTGCCTGATGCTTGTCTTTGACTGAGCCCACATTGGCTCAACTTGAGGTTTTCTTTAGCTCTGACTATCTGTGCGTCGTGAGCCCTTTTTTGTCTCATCATAGTACAAATGTATGTTAATTTGGTAAGGTTGTTTCTCTGTGATAATGCATTACATAAGTAACAAAATTTCCATGCGAGCTAATTAATAATTGAGTTTTAATGACGACAGAATCTAGGACAAAGATTGGGAACCAGTAAAATGCATTAAAGCCCCATGTGGCTTAGGTTGCTGTCCGTTCTAAGGCGATGGTTCTTTTGTTGGTGATCCATTAATTATCGTTGATCCCATTTGTTTGTGGGGTTTCTGTGTTTTGTCATTGTTTTGTTAAGCAGAATTAGTGTATTTTCTAGTTTTGCTATCATCTTGATTGGGAAGAGAGAGCTGTTTATTTTACGTTCAACCTGGTTTTCTTACTGATGTATTATGGCTGTTAGTGTTCACGGTGCTGTGGGTTGGTCTGCAGTGTGTGACTGTGGTATTACCTGATCATACACGCCATGCCCGCATCCAGAAAATTCCTCAGGGGGCGGGGGAATGTCCTGACAACTTTTTTTATCTTTAGTCATTAACGTATTTCACAGAGGTACGGACCTCCCTCGAGAAGCCATTGGCCTTGAGTCCAATTGCTTCTCGAGGGGGTGGGGGGAGGGGCGTACCAGTATTTCAAAGGAAACCTATGGCCACGTGTTTTTCCAGAGGGGGGTCCGGACCCCTTCCTCTCCTCTGGATCCGCGCATGCTCACTTACTTTTATCATGATAAGGTAATCTTCAACTACAGTTGGATAGATTAGGGTCATCATAAAAAAAATGTAGTCATGTCAGCTTGGTTCAATATCAGAAACCATGTCTTTTTAAAAGTGGTGTATTGAAATGCAGGATGTCAAAGATTAAAAAGTTCTAAACCCCTGTCAGATTCTAAGGACATTCACCCGAAGAAAGGGTTGTCCTAGCGGTGCTAGCCTCCGGACGAACTCCTGTGCGTGTAGGTTCTACTGTATTTGGTCTGTAAACAGTGATAACCTGAAATAATATACAAGAAAATATTAAGTGATATATCATTATATACTTTGATAGTGTTCCCTTTGAAAATGCATTTGTGGGAATGTTCAGTATTCTACTGTGTTGGAAAACTTGCCAAACTATCCAATGTGCTTGTCTTTGTAAATGTTGATATTAGGTCAAATTCACTCAATGAATGACTTAAATTACTATTTGCAATTGTAACTTATGTACTGTAAACAGAAAGATAATGTTGCAGAATCCTTCAGGAAAGTCCGCCACAATTCGAGAATCAAATCATGGCGCCGGTGTATGTAAGGAAAATTACATGTAGTACTATGTACCAAAAAGCTCCATTTTGTTAGCCAAACTGGCGTATGGAAAATTAGTTCTTAAGCATGTGGGTTCAGCTCGTAAATAGATTATTCTGATTATCCCAAAATGTTAATCAGCAGAATAAATAAAGTTTATGTATTAGTAAAATAATAAAATAAACAATTGATGATACATTCTTTGATTTAATTAAGAATTATCTCGAATTTCTGAATACTGGGATCGATATTAAGCAAGTACATCGATTGTTTACTTGATGCTGTGGCAGTTCTAACGGTTTGACTTATGGCGTGACTGGACTTCGAAATTGAATAACTCATTACAAAACGTTGAAAGTTATAATGTGATGAATTCTAAAAGATACTTGAAATCAATTGTAGAAAAAGTATGAGTATAATAAAAAGGTTATTAGATTCGTTTGGGTATATATTCTCTGTAGACTCGTTGCTCACCGAGAGTCAAAACAAAAATATATTCCCATACAAATCCAATAAGCTATAAATAAAGAACTGAAAACTACAAGAAAAACAACAACACCAAAACAGGACTGAGCACAGTTTGCATATCAGGTCAACCCTCCTAACTACATGTACCATAACATTGGCTGGTTTAAAAAAAACTCAATGCCACTAAGAAATGACAAACTCTATAGAGTATGACCTTTCTGTATGCAATGTTGCTAAAATTCCTTTGTCAGCTAATTGCTGGCGAGTGTTTTTGTTATAGAGAGTAAGTTCATCATGTAATAGCCCCCCTCCGAAGGTGAAGGGATATTGGTTTGGTGTTGTCTGTCCATTCTTCCATCCATCCATCTCTCCGTCCATCCTTCAGTCCTCAGCCATAACTAAGTAAAGGAAATTTCATGAAACTTATACTTAATATATAATACCTTGGTGCGGTTATGAACGTGAAGTTTCATTAGGATGCCATTAAGTCATAGAGGAGTTGTTGCCCTTTGATTGCCTAAATTTCAATGCTCTGTTCTCAGCCATAAGTAAGGAAGCGATAGATGCAATTTCATGAAACTTATACTAAGTTTATATTGCCATGGTGCAATGTTGCATGTGAAGTTTTGCGAAGATGTCACCACTTTAAGAAGAGTTATTGCCCCTTGATTACCTTAATTTTCAGCAAATTTGTCCATTCAGAGTCATAACTTAGTAAACAATGAATGGAATCTTATGAAACATATACTGAATATATACCATCATAGCATGGTAATGCACAGTCAGTTTCGTTAAGATTTCTTTGATAATAAAGATGTTTTGCCCTTTGATTGCCTAAATGTCAATGAATTGTTCTGCCCTCAACCATAACTTAGTTAGCAATCAATGGAATTTAATTTAACTTATACTGAGTATATATGATTATGGTGTGATGGTGCATGTGAAATTAAATGAGGATTCCATGAGTTGTAGAGGAGTTATTCCCCTTTGATCACCTTAATATCAATGAATTTTGCCCATTCAGGGCTATAACTAAGTAACCAATAGATGGAATCTCATGAAACTTACTTATAATATATCTGGCAGCAGTATGTTGATCCACATCAAAGTTTGTCACAATGGTTTCAGATATACAGTCGTTATCGACCTTTTGTTGTCTAAATTTCAATAAATGCGTAATCGGTAAGGAATATATCAGATTTTATGAAACTTAATTGGATATGAAGTGGGACGATGCGCATGAAGTTTCATTTGAATGTCCTTAGATATACAGGAGTTATTGACCATAGCATAAATTTCTATATAGTTGTATGTATAGCAGTTTCATCAGAAAACTCTGCAAAACTGAGGAGTTATTTCTCTTTGGTTGTTAAATTCTGATACATAATTTAGGCGGGTGATATTAATTCGTTGTCGAATTTGCTTGTTGGAATTTTGCATGCATTCTGATTGTATACCCAACTCAAATGAGCATGATATTTCAACTGCTCATAAAAACAAAAATACTGAAAAATAAAGGCTGTTCTTGCTTTCAAACTCTCAGGTGTTGTAGTTATCATGCTAATAAATTTAAATGCCTATAATTTATTGTGATAGGCGCTTTAGCCCTTAAAGCACCAATCACGACTGCAGGAGATGACACATTCTGTGACACCGTTACTGTTTTTTTTTAGAAAAAATAGGGTATGATACTTCATTAGAGTCGTCTGTCAGCAGATGATTCTCATGAAATACCATGCTTTATTTGTTATTTTTAAAAAAGCAGCAAATTTTTTAAACTCGTCTGCTGAAAATTGCAGGTTGTGATTTATAGGTAAAGGGTTAATCAGGTGGGGTACTTATTAATTACTTGCAGTGTTTCCGCTAGTTTTATCAAGTTAGCAAGTAAGCAACGGACAGACGCACATCAACACAAATAATTATTTATGTAGGTTTGAGAGTGAATAGTTGGGTTAAATCATATATACAATCGAAAACCAATATGCATTGTCACTGAAACGTTCTTGCTTTTTGATATTATAAGAAAAAGTCAGGAGAAAGGCTCAATTATTGCTGGTCTTGGATTATATAAAATGTTTATATCTTTACATCAACCAACAAAGTCGCCAAATAATCATTATCATGTTATCATCCATTTTCCCGCCAATAACAACTTTTAGCATCTGCTCTCTGGTCTGTTTATGTAGTTTGGTAGTATATATATATATATATAGTAAGATCAGACTGATCAGGGTCTATAGTGTTTGCTTCCATTCAAAAATCTGGTATAAAATGTACTTGAGTATAATATGCAACATGCTTAATGAGCAGACAACATTTTCTAGAAAAAAATATATTGGCAGGTTTAGGGTTAGTATTTAACCCATAAGCCGTCACTACGCCTATAATTTGCAGCAGACGACAATTTCAAATTTTGCTGTTTTTTTTTCAAAAATAACAAATAAGGCATGGTATTTCATAAGAATTGTCTGCTGGTAGATGATTCTCATGAAATAAGGCATGATATCTCATGAGAATCGTCTGATGACAGACGATTCTTATGAAATATCATACCTTTATTTAAAAAAATAGGAAAGATCTTGCAAAATTTGTAATCTGCTGCAGTTAAAAAGTTAAATAAGAAATTTATATCTCAAACCTTTGGTATAAACACTAAGAACTGTGTTGCTGTTGTGCCTATTAATATACATCCAGATGTTATTCCATACAGCCGAACAACTTGGTCTTCCAGCAAGAGGGTCAAGGTCAGTCCAACAGCACTTAGAACAACTGTATTGTAGATACACAATCCAATCTGCCGAGAATCATTTAAGGCTTCTATCTTAACCTATATACAAGAGATATATTACATATGAAAAAATGTGATAAAATTATATTCATAAGGCGATTCTTTCAGTGCCATTTACGACTATGGTCGCCTGCTTAATATCTTCTGCTGTTGCATTTAAAAAGCCTCTAGAGCAAACAGTGTGGACCAATTTCAGACGGGAAGCAGTCTGATTTGGGTACTTATTGTTTCAATGCAAGTAAAGATTAAAACCAACAACGCCATTATATTTGCATCTGATTATTGCTAGGAGAAAAATAACAACTTCCAGCTTTCGTTCTAATCCTTTTACACACTGTAACTTGTATATATTTGTATGTGTATCTTACCAAGTTGAAATAAAATATGTTTAAACTAAGATTAAACCATTGTTAACCATAAGCCTGCCAGTCACGACTGTTGCCGTCTGCTCCCTCTTCTCCGTATGTTCTTAGGTGGCCTATTGTGCAAACAAGACCAAACTCTGCTCTGTACCTGCGTCGACGTCATTGCACATCTTCAATGTGTAAACAATCATACACAAATAAACAATGTAGGCACTCCAAAGGTGTTGTAGACGTAATAATTTTCGTCCAAGTTCAACACTCCCAAAATATTATCAAATATGCACAAAAGCACATCTTCAATTTTTGAGCAATCATAATGTACGAAGCTTGAATATGAAGGAAAAAAAACTGCTGGAGTGACAGATTATACAAACCAGACACCCCTAAGCATTTCGGATGGATAAATATCTAAGTCCAAAAGTCCTAAAAATAAGTAAATATTTATCAAAGTGCAAAAATAGGAGGTGCACATGTTCATTGTATGAATAATCATTATACAAAGGTTGAATATTAAGGAATGAAAACTGTTGGAGTTACAGATATCAAAAACCAGACACCCTCCTAGCATTTTACAGAAAAATGTCTAAGCTCAAGACCCCACAAAATGAAAAAAAAATCATTTAATTGTACAAAATAAGAGGTGCACATATTCAATGTATGAACAATCATTATACAAAGTTTGAATATAAAGGAATGAAAACTGTTGGATTTACAGATTACACAAACCAGACACCCCCTATGCATTTCGGACGGAAAAAATGTCAAAGTTCAACACCCGTAAAAATAAGAAAATATTAATCCAATGTGCACAAAATGGGAGGTTCATATCTTCAATGCATGAACAACTATTATGCAAAGTTTAATATAAAGGAACGAAAACAGCAGATTTTTCCGACAGGGGGCTTACATAGCGATCACTCGATCTTGTATGCATTGGTATATGAGCAAGAATTATCTCACATGGATAAAAACAACGGAAATCCTGATCTGGTGTGCGAGGATGTTTGCTCTTTAATTAAATGTCATTACAGACTACATCAAAGGAAAGTAAAGAAGCAGGCAAATATCAGGAATCCATACAATCAAGCACCACACATGTATGATGTTCTACTTTTGTAATGTCTGCATCTGTTCAAAGGTTTTTTTTACCTCAGGTTATATGCATAATTATAGAGAAGCGCTTTAGATAGTCTCAAATGAGTATTATGGAATCCTTGAATTGGATATCCAAATAAAGTTAATTATTAATATTTGGTATTTGAACATAAATGTTGATATATTTTGCGAGGAAGGAAGATAATCATTAAACCCATGTATACCTTTCCAAGCCTTATGAATTGGACAAATTCATTTCAAATTTAACCTATTTAAGCCGAATGGAATTTATCACTTTTATCAATTAAACCTGTCCATTTCTGTTGTAAGGGTTGTTGGGTCGTATTTTTCATTTGAATTCAAATTTTACTTGAACATCCTGCAAGCAAAGAGTGCTGTGCTGTACTGTTTGCCTATGTCCCACAAAAAGGACGCTAGACTGTGGTTCTGTTGTTGTTGACTTTTTGTTTATTGTTACTCCCATTGTGGGAGTCTGTAATTGTTCTATGTTTTGTTGTACGTTACTTTATGACCATTCTAGTATTGCAATCATCTTGATGGGGAAGAGAAAGCTGGTTGCTTTGCTTAATTTGTCTTCCTGGTGTCTCGTGATGGTTGAGCGGCTCTTCCTCGTGGTGCCACGGGGTTGTCTGCGGTTTGTGATTGTGGTATTTCCGGATCATACTCACTTACTATTTTATATGTGTTAATGGTTGTTGGGTAGTAAGTGTAGCTTTCATTCAATTTAAAAGTACACTCTGTAAGCAAACGGTGCAGAACTCGATCAGACGCCGCATTTTGCAGTGTTTGATCGGGGTTTGTACTGTTTGCAGACATTCCATTAAAAGGACGCCCTGCTTTTAACTAGTTTAAACAGCGGGTTCTTCTAATAATTATGACTTGAATTATCAAGTATCTGATATACAACATGAAAGCTTGTATAGGTAATTAACCTTTTATATATACTGACGTCAACTAAAAACGCCTCACTCATTATCACTGATTTCTTAGCGATGATATATAAAAATGAACAGCCACGTAATGCTTCTTTATGTAGAGGTTAGGCGATGTTAGAAAATGTCTTTCCCAGTCTGTGCCGTTAATGTTTTGCTAATCAATGAACAATTTTATAAGAGCGTTTTTCGTATATCTGAATAGTTTCCCATCTTTTTAGAATCATAAGTGAGAGGCAAGTCTAATGAGTAACATTTTCATATTTTATTTTTACAGCAACCATTTTTTCAGACAGTTGTGCTTGTGAGTAATAACTTTATGAAATTATGACGTCATATTAAAGACAAAATGTAAGGTCATTTACGGAACTTCTCGTTTTGCTTTAAGTAATGGAAAAAATGATAAGGTGGTACATAAGGTAATGTACACAGAATATGCCTACATAAAATAACGTTATTTAAGATGAGCTGTAACGCCCAATGGCCAGTCGTTGGTCTACGTTAACGTCATCCAAAACGGCCGTCTGGAACACGTGCCAGATTGCGTTTCCTCAGCAATCGTCGCTGGTTAAAGACTAAAGACTATTGCAAAGAATTCGTAACAATCGTTTCACTCAATTTGCAGAGTCATGACATTTAAGTTTTACTGAAATGCATGGCGAAAAAGTGGGTGGGGTAAGTTGTTTCGTTCAGCAGACGCATACAAACATTGTCTTAACATTATAAACACATTTTTGGTAAAATAGAGACTGTTTTACAATGATAAAACATGTTTTTCCTGTCAACGGATTGTGTCTGGAAACAAAGCAAATGTGGCTAAAATCTGGTGTCGCACAAAATGGTCACCCCTGTCTCAAACCGAGGTCGTTTTCTCAGCCTCAAATTTTCTTTCAGCAATTCAGTTTTCATGAGATACGCTTGACTGATAAGATGATATAATGCACTAAAATTCATAACTTCAGTCTGATCAGTCTAAGAGATATTCACGTTTATTTTTAGATGAGGCGTTTTTTCTTGGCGTCAGTATATATTGGAAAGCCCTAAATGGGTACTTTGGCAAACAGTTAAGATCCAGGTATTGTAGTGTTTGCTTAGATTAATACATCATAATTTAGAAACTACTGTCTGTGATCCCTTCAAATAAAAATTGGCAATCGCATTATTGTTGTATCAATATGTATGGGGAAAACATCAGAATACAAAGGGTAAATAAATTATTAAGTTTCATTACATGACGACTCTCCCAAGCAAGAAAGGCACCAAATGTTAAAAGTCCACCTTCGATCATATAGATAAACCAAGTGAAATAGCTGCTGTATTTAGAGTAGCATATTCTGACATACAAATGTACCTCGGCGTCGTTCCCAGAAAAATACACCTGGAAGAGAATAAATGTTATCAGATACACAATCTGAAAGCTCTTTTAAGTCATAACAGGCCCTTATCCTTATCGGTTTGTGAAAGCTCTTTTAAGTCATAACATACCGGTTTCCTTATCGGTTTGTGAAAGCTCTTTTAAGTCATAACAGTCCCTTATCCCTATTGTATTGTTTCCAGCTGTATATACCATGTACATATCAATTTGAATAAAATATGTTTAAGCCAAGAAATGAATTACTGTCGGTTCAAAGATGCATGAGAATAGGACTATACTATTTTTCACTAAACATGTTAATAACGGTGTATATTTTACTGCAGGTAAAGACACTGTTTGATATTATATAAATATTACCTTCCCTGATATGGTGAAAGTCGAAAATATCATCCCGAGGAATGTGATTATCAACCGAGGTGCAGCCGAGGTTGATAATCATATTTCTAGGGATGATATTTTCGATTCCGGGACATCTCGGCCCCTGAAAAACTCGGCCCCTGACAAACTCGGCCCCTAACTAACTCGGCCCCTAGCAAACTCGGCCCCCAACCCAAATATTGTTCATTTTGTTTCAGGAGGCTAGATTGTTTCGTTCTACATGTGCTTAATCTATTTTTCCAATTTTTCATTCTCATTGTGCATGCGTAATGGGTATGAAACAATTAGTTTGAGTGATGACTTTATAGTACATAGACAAACAGTGCATTCCAATTCCATAAGCCCCATCAAGTGGTGTCTCATAAGGGCTTATTTCTGTAAAAAATGAGTGATAGAATAGCTGAGTAGACGACAATCATGATGTTTGCAAATGGCGAAGGCTCTAGATGTGCAGTTGCACACGAGCCTTTGTTGGTCGCATATTGATAGATAAGGGAAATATCGACGTCGAGTCCCAAGCCCACTTGATTAAACTACGAATTCAAAGCTGAATGAGCTAGGTTTGAGTTAGGGTATTAAATAAAATCGTATTTAAATGATCTGAAATATACTAAATCTCATAATATATGTTCATTGTTTAGACATTTAATGCCTTTTACTAGATATTAGGGGTCACGTTGGTTAGGGGCCGAGTTTGTGGGGGCCGAGTTGGTCAGGGGCCGAGTTGGTTAGGGGCCGAGTTTGTTAGGGGCCGAGATGTCCAGTTACCATATTTTCGACTATCACCATATCAGGGAAGGTAATATTTATTTTATTATACCGAACATTAGATCCTTTATTTTCCACTGTCTTAGGCCTACCATGGTGAGGGGAGATCCAAAGGGAAAATAATGCACAGCCTCTTATAGCTCTGCATGAATGAAAATACATCTTTCACAAAAATGTTTCTTTTGAACAGTTTGAATGCTCGAACTGATCATGACGTTCGGTTCAACAAATTATGTCATAAGAAGTCGATGACGTCAAACTTAATACCAAGCAGCGTCAAGTAAATGGAGATACTGTACAAGATGCGGTTTTGTTGCAAAATAGAAAATTTCGCCAAATCAGCTCGAATTTGGTCTCAACGTGTTCCTCTCGTCCTAACTAAGAAAACGAGTACCAACACTTTATGTTTCTGACCATAAACAACGAAATTATTTGGAGTTAAAAGTCGCCAAATCATGTGTCATGTCCGCCATTGCTGTTGAACGTCTCCTGACGTGAGCGAACCGTACGCGCATCGGCGTTACGCATCATGTGACCGCCCTGATATCTTATGATATCACCCGCTGCTATGGCAAACACGTGGCAGTATTCGCCGTTGCTGTAGCACTGGGTGATATTATAAAATATCAGTCGTTCGTCTATGGAAGTTTTGTATGGGAAATTCACGTGAGGTATAATAAATTAAAGTACCCATTACCTGGATTATTCTATAACAATAAGAGTACAGATTTACCTCTAGAAATAAGAAAGAAACGAATGCATTTGTCCAATCCAGAGAATACAGTAGCACAATGTGGATTGGACAAGTGCATTCATATCTTTCCTATTTCTAAAGGTAAATATGTACTCTTATCGTGTGTGAACTTTATCAAGCCACAGTATGAATAATCAAATAAATCAAAAACTGGGTTCTGCAAATACTTTGATTAAGCTAAATGTCTGTCCAGAATCTGCGTTGTATGTACAAAGGTAAGTAAAGGCCAAAACCTTTCTTCAAACATGGTCATCCTAGGAGTATGTGACACAGGAACTAGTCGCAAACCCTTAGAATAGAAAATGTAGGCCTATATTTACTTTAATAGAGAAGGACTGTAACGGTTGTTGTGGGGGTACCCTATATAACTAATCAAAACAGTCGGAAAACTCAACTCATATGAGCAACTTATAGTGTCCTGGCTTCAAGAGAAACAACTCTGTCTAACAATATCAACCGTTTGTTCTTTCGTTGAGTAAGTCCCGTGAAATAATCAAGAACAGCACGGATATTAGCGTCTTCTTGAAACTCGTTCCTTTGCACTTTCCTCTGGAGATGGTAAAAACACAGTTCAATCTTTCTTTTCTGAATTTCATCAAAGAGATGCCGATTCAAAGTGATAAGTTCTGGTTTTCAAAAGTTTTTTTTCTTTATGCAGTCACCAAGTTCTTGAGAATTTATTCCAAATGAAAGCCAAACGGCGACTTTTTACAGAAATTAAGCCAACCTTTTTCTATCCGACCTCCATGTTTTTCGGAAATCCCATTCACTATAGTCCTGTGACGTCATCGACATGGAATGATTTTGCGATTTATATCAAGGGAAATAATGCAATCTATTGAGTTTAAAGATGTAAACTGAAGCACTCCGAAAATACACCACGTCAATATGGGGATTTTCCAAACGGATTTTGCCTTTTCCATGTGACGTATTTGTAACCTCGGCTTAGCATTAACCAATCAGTGATCGCGAAATTTTCAGAGCTGAACTTTTGCAAACATGGAGTGCAGGTAGAAAAGGTCGGCGTAGTTTCTTTAAAAAAGTCGCCGATACGCTTTCATTTGGAATAATTTCTCAATATTTTGACGACTGCATGTAGAAAAAAAGTTATTGAAAACCAGGACTTACCACATTTAGCGGCATCTCATCGTTGGAATCAGGAAAAAGCGATTGTAGTGTGTTTTTAACAGTCTCCAGAGGAAAGTGCAAACGAACGAGTTTCAAGTAGACACTAAAATCCGAGCAGTTCAGGATTATTTCATGGGACTTATTCAACGTAGGAACAAACGGTCGGTATCGTTAGACAGGCTAGTTTCTCTTGAACCCGAGGCACTATAATTTTGCTTAATTAATTGAGGTTTCGGGCTGTTTTGATGAGTCAAACAGAATACCCTAACAACTTGCGTTACAGTCCTTGTCTTTGTTTACAGATACACACGCAAGAATAGGATCAATACACAAGTGATCTATCGATTCGCGTATGCTCAAGTGAAGTGTACACGTTAGTGTTTTACTTAACAATTATAAACAAAATATTACGTCACTGTCACTCTTGGTTGGCATGTCAGTAATTAGGCAGTCTATACTGGGTATATATGGCATTTTGTTTGTTATTTCATGCAGGTGCTTATTTTTACCTATTGATACAAAAGGAGGAGAATTTGTTGATAATATCAGATTTCAAAAAAAAAAACATCCATTAAAGCTGAATGTACTTGCAGTGTGCGACCTGGGTCTGCACTGTTTGCTAACGACTTATTAAAAGGACTTGTATGGGTTTCTGTTAAGTCCTCTCACCTCCTTTGGGAGTTCTTTTATCACCACATGTTGTGGTCCGACCATCTCCCAAACAATGATGATGGTGATCATTACAGATATCAGGGTGCATACAATACCAATAAGTTGACTGTCTTTGATCGTCTGAAACATAACATATATGGAATGTGCATTGACTATATAATCCCAAATATTGTTTATTCCATTGTTTAACCAGGCCTCGAGGTTATAAAACTTGCCCCCTTTCTTACTTTCGTTCTCAAGCTCAAAATAAAGCGCAATGATTGGCTACTTGCGGACACGTTTTATTTTGAGTTTGAAACTGTACTCAACTTCGAGGCCAGGGATCTGTCTGTGAGTTAAGGGATATTTTCTCTGTTTTGTCAAAGTGTGTTAATTTTATTTAATTGTTTCCCCGTGATGATACATTGTATAAGTTAGGCGGTGATTTTGTTGTTGTTTATTCATTGTTTGTTGTTGCTCCCATTGTGTGTGGGCACATTGTGTTTGATTTTTGTAGTCTCCAGTCTTTTTATTCAGGATGGATGTCCAATATCTTTTTTAAAAGTTCTGCAATCAGCTTGCTGAGGAAGATTTCTTTAGAAGTGTTCTTTGCTGTCATGTGGCTGTTTCATGTTCTGTGTCTCTTCCTCTCGGTTCCATGGGTGGATCTTTGGTATATGATATTGGTATTTCCTGTTCATACCTGTTTGGTTTGAAAACAATTGACGCTCAGTAACTGGACTTATGATCATTTATAGTACCTGTTTAAGTAGAAGAAAATCTGGAATATATTGGATTCAGCTGAGGACAAATGTATTAATAAGAGACACATTTAGAAACACTTAAAATGTAAAATAAAAGGATAGGAGTTGAACATCACTTTTGAGGGTTGACTAATTCTGATGTTAGCGGAGAAATAATGCACCAATTGTTTTGTTGTATGACACTGCAAGTCTCTCTTTTCCTAGTTATATATGAAGTATTTTCGTATTTATAAATTAGCTCAAGTCAGATGATCCTTGTGCACAGAAAAAAAAGATTATTTCAACAACTGCTTTTCAAATTTCTGAAACTCTTATGAGATGTGCAAAAGAATTGTATTTTTCAAATTACTTTTTCTCAAAAATTGAACTAAAATAATATACAATCATAAAAATAAAATTAAAAACATTAATTTGGCCTGTGATATACATGGTTTCTTTATCTCTTGTCAATTTTATCCAATAAATATTTTTAGATGTCAGGCAGCAGTGAAACAACTTAATGTCTACCTTCCTGGGCTAAATTCAGTTCAATCTTTGGTTTAAACATATTTTATTTGATCAATCACTTTAACATAAGTACAATATCATAGGACTAGGAACTGACAGTAAGCTGTAAGGCTTATTTTGGTCATTTCTTAATCTTTTTTAGCTACCTGCCAGCACTGACAAATTCTGATGTCGATCTGTCCTGCTCAGACTCAAAATAAAGCGCCATGATTGGCTGCTTGCGGACACGTGTCCGCAAACAGCCAATCATTGCGCTTTATTTTGAGTCTGAGAATGAACTCAAGCTTTATAACCTCGAGGCCAGGGCTAAATTTAGCTTATCACTGATAGACATCAAGATCTGTCACAACCAGTGAAAGCTAGTTTCAGCCAGTCAGAGTAGGTACTTTATAGGACTCATATAACAAATTACATTTTAATATTTGTGGCAGTCGGATGGTGCGTTAACATTGCAAAAATAAGTACACTGATTTTGATATGTGAGAGTCATACCAGCTTTCGAAGTTTCTTGTTTGTGAAAATCTTGTAAACCCTCCAGGTCTTTGAGAATAGTGCTCCAAAAGCTGTCGTAAATCCAACTGAGAAACAAAATGTCCTGGCCTAAAACATAGGGAACATGTACATGCATATCGCTCATTTAAGTCTGCACATGGTATTATAGGACTTTAGGGTACTGTAAAGGTGGCACCTCATGAATGCATCATTAGGACTGGTCTACTTTAGACATAGGTAAAACCTTAAAATTCGAAAGTAACTGTATCATATTGCACCACAACACCTTTAAAACGCCAGCAAAAAAACTACATTCGGAAATGACTGTTTATTTTTAACATAAGTATAGAGACAAACAGTGAGGCTGCAGATCGTGCAGTCTGATCTGAATATTCACTGTTTGTTTAAGAGGCTTCAAAATATTTCAACAAACGCAAAAAACATACGATTTTTTGTTATACGCGCTTTCAGGGTAAATCAATGCTAGTTCAGTGTATATATAGTCACGTTCTTCATGAAATAAGCACACGCTCGAGCGGCTCAAACACCTTATTATTTCTTTACCCAAATTTAAAAACTAAAACCTGATTTCCCTTCATTAGCAGATGAAATAGCCGAACCACGCCCAGAAATGAATATTAAAGTTGCCCCCTTTACAGTAACCAAAAAGTTCTATAATATTACGGTACCTATTGCAAGTATAAAGATATATATATATAGCGTACTTTTGCATGCACTATTTTAAACATCTATTGAGTGTGGGAGTGGCATGGCAAAAATCCATCCTGTTTGGCATCTAGAGGCTTACCAAATGATGACAAACCAAGATCCGGATTGTTTAATCTCACTCTTGCACCAATGATTCTTATTTTTCTACTCATAATAGTTCAATTCTGTATTTTATTCCAAAAAATCTCCAAGGAGTTACCAAAGCGTTCGTTTGCGGCCTTACATGGTGGCATCACTTTCACATAACGATGACGTCGTTGACGACCATGTGCGTGAATTCTAATAGGACAATAAACAGCCTTGGTAAGGTAAGAATTCTATTCGAGGGAAGTATCTCAGGTATTTTTATCCAAAATGAAAGAGTTCAATAGTCTACCTAGACATTATAGGATTACTGTAAATTTGGAAATTTTCGCGAGAATTTTTTGGGAATGTTGTTAAAAGACATATTTGCGACGTTAAAAATTCGCCACAAAGGCATGATTTACCTATATCAGTCAACGACAGAATGATCTCACCATTTCACGAGGGTATTTTGCAAAAATTAAACCCTCACGAAAATTTCCGAATTAACAGTATCAGATTAATTTGTCCCATGCCTTGTTGCAATACCAGACATGAGTTATCACGACAAGGCATATATTGAAGAACATGTAGATTAAGGCTTAGACCCAAATTGTGATCTCCAGCCAAAATGGATGGTTTTTAAATTGTTATGAGTAAGCAAACAAACACATGCATCATTCTCATGTGGAAAGTATGTTTCCTGATAATGAAGCCCATGTGTTATATAATACAATCCATATTTTATTTGCTAGAAATCACATAACACTGTATTCATATTCTGAGAATATGCATGGGGTTAAAATAAAAACAAATCTTATGAGTTATTTGACTTAACAACACAGAATGTGGTCAAAAAACAAATGATATGGCGGACTTTGGGGAGCTAAGGTAGAAAAAATGATAACCATTGCACCAAAAAGATATACAGCCGGACTGGCTCTTCCTCGCAGTGCCACAGGGTTGTCTGCGGTTTGTGATTGTGGTATTTCCTGATCAAACTCACTATTTATATGACTGCAAAGTATATTCTATTGTGTAGATATGAATCCACTGTATAGCAGAATAGATTGACACGCATAACGCCAAAGCAATCCTTTTCTATGGAAACCCAGCAAGAACATATTAAATCAATATTTTTCAAAATATCCTGTTTTTATCCAAAATATCGGGAGTGAAAAAAGTGAGGTTATATAGTGAAATGACATCTGTGTTAGTGTAGGCCACAGAAGCAACGATGATCATCTAATAATACTGCTTATTTCTTTTTACAGCATGTTGACTAGGGCACCCTGATTTTGAAATTAAAGTTATAGACATCTTTGCTTCAAATGTTATTAAAACTGCATTTATTTCACAGGAATATATTTAATAATTAAGAAATAGATCAGCTCCAGCATTGAATTGTTGTTTAATAATTCACTGTTTGGAGGTCAGTTGTAAAGAAGATCAAATCAGGAGCGCGTAGCACGAGTGATTTATATTCGTATAACTGACCGACAAACAGTGAATTATTACTCAACAATTCACGCACTGGAGCAGATCTAATTTGATTCTAACGCACAATGAACGACGAAATCACATTTGAAGTCATCAGCTTCTTCCAACTTTCCCCTATTGCACCGACGAACTCCCGCCGACATTTAGACTACGTCGCATACGTTCACATGTATTTGTAACGTCTTTCAAGCGTAAAAACGACGTTACACCGTCTAACGCTCAAGTAACAAATGACGTCAGCTATCACACACTATTGCTGTGAATTATTGTTTGATATATCACACTTTTTTAACATTGGCTTTATAGGCGAGGTCTGTTAGAATTAATTATATATTCTTTAGAAGCAAATCTCGTACAATTTGTGTGCTCATTATTATGCTCCCTCTGAAACGGTCTGTATTACATGTTTTTTCGTAAATAAGTAAATTTAAATTGGCGTGTATGTTTAAACACTTTATACAGTTAGACAGACGTTTGGGGTATTCTTTTATTTTCAGTGAAAACTAAGAGAAGGTAGCTGAAAAGTAAAGATATGAAACCACGATAACTTGATACTTAGTAATTTAGTCTATGTCAGCTGGCTTGTACTTAAATATTATATTATGAGCACATTTAGAACAACGTAACGCATAAATTAAATGTATCATTGTTTAAAGGACATTTACAACATTTACAAGTATGATACAAGGGCTCAATGTAGGGACACAGGGGATTTTCTGCTGAAGACGTTAACTTCATTTAACAGTGGTAAAATAAAGATGAAAATACTCGTAAAATTAATAATATATAACAATAAAAAACTATCTGTCTCCATTTGAGATAAAGAAATGTAATCACATAGTATTTAAAAAAACATGTTCCTGATTGATAAGAGAAACATCCAATTTTACACTCTGAAAAAAGTAAGTGTGTATGATCAGGAAATACCACAATCACACACTGAAGAAGAGCCACAGAACATTAACATTAACAAGACATCAACACAACAATAAAAGTAAAGCAACCAGCTCTCCCTTTCTCATCAAGATGATTGCAAAGCTAGAAAGGGCATAAAGTAATACAAACTAAAAACAAAGATCAATATAGTTAAACTTTGCTTAAATTGTCCTGTGCCGCAACAAAATGCATTCCACGAAATGCAAATCTGGTCACACTGCTCTCCGTTGGAATCATATAAAACAATTTTTGCCAATATAAGTTTACAAACCTCTCGGTGCAAATTTTAGTGTGTTTTTGCATGGCATACCATTTCGGTTCTCCAACTAACATAAATATTTGCATTAAAAATGTAATTGTTAATTTCAGACAGTACTTTAATAATATGGGAAAATAAATTAAACCAAATGTTTGGGTGAATTTAGTAATTGACATGTATTCAGATGAGAAAGTGATAAATTTAATGTCAAAGATATCGGAACTATCATTTAGATTTCCAGTTGGCTCAAATGTCTAATATTTGACTTGACCTCTACCTATCTGATAAGAAGGATAATTTACCATAAATCCATGCAAAGAGTAAGTTATTACTGAATCCTAAGTTCAAAAAGGGAAAGTGGCAGTAACGCAATCATTAGATAATTCATTAGTGGTTCTGCTTGATCTTATTAACTCTAGGCCGCGACGCAAGAATTCTGTCTTCAGAGTTTGCGACCAGGTAAGGTTTAACCCTGCCTTCCCAGATACAAAGACTAGCTAAAATATTGAAATTGTGCGTAAAACAAGTTAAGATATTATACTTTGCAGGAAGTGAATAACAAAGGTGCAGACCAGACTGCGAGGATGCGCAGGCTGATCTGCACCTTTGTTGTTCGTATACTATAAAGTAAGGTATTCTTGCCACAGGGCCTATTTTTCTTTGCCACCTCAAAGCTACAAATTGTGCTCGTTAGCTATCGTAGACAGATGAACTTTAAAATAAAAGATCCTTGAAATGAGCTCATTATACTTATTTATGTACAGACAATTTAACTTCATATTTTGCAGCTTAATTTCAACTAAACAGAGAGTTTGGGTGTAAAGAAATAAAGCTTATACGAGTGCTAATGAGTCATGAAATAGAGATATTCTAGCATAACAGCATAAATTTTAATCAGAGCACTTAACCCTTAATGCGCCAATCACAACAAAAGTCGTCTGCTTTTAACGTCTGCTGAAATGTTTAAGAAGCCTCTGTGACAAACAATGTGGACCCAGATCAGACTGCTCCTATAGGAACAGTCTGTTCTGGGTCCACACTGTTTGCTTCTATACTTAATTTGTCAGTAATCTTAGGCAATTATTTGCAGCAGAGGACATTTTCAGATGCATTTTTTTCTTGGCGCTTTAAGGGTTAAGATAATGAGACAAAGTAAAATTAGCAATGATATCCAAGCACAGTTATGGTAAATGCAAAATACAGGATTATGGTAATTCATTTTTAACAAGACTGCAGTCTGAAGGACAGCTATAATCTCCCCCACAAGTAGACAGTCACTTATGTGTAATATCTTATTGTAGAGGGAATGGCATGACAGAGGGCTTGGTTCTACATACCTCCATATGCAGATTAACATTTTATCAAAGTTTAATGGATTTTTTCAAAGGTTCCTGAGCCAGGTGTGCCTTGACCCATAGTCTGTGTAGTTGAGTCAAGAGCTCTGCACACTGCCTTAATGAGATAAGCATTTAACCAGAAATTTATAAAAAATATTTAAAAAGGTTCAGGAGATATGGAGCGGACACAAAATTCAAGGGTAAAGCCTATAAGCTTGAACTGTGACCTTGAGTCTTTGTAGCTGAGTCATGACTTCTGCACACTATCCCACTAAGAGGAACATTTGTGTGAATTATAATGAAACTAGTTCAAATGGTTTAGGAGAAACAGAGCAGACACAAATAGTTGGGTAAATCACATGACCTCGAATTGTGACCTTGACCTAGAGTCTGTGTAGCCGAGTGATAGGTTCTGCACATTATCTAATTCAGAGCAATATTTGGGTGAAGTTTGATGAAAATTGCCTCAAGGTTTTGGGAGATATGAAGCAATTCAAGGGTTAATCCTTTGCCATTGACCTGTGACCTTGAATTTGAGTCTTGGTAGCTGGGTCAAGTGCTTTGCACACCATCTTACTTAGAGGCACATATGAGAGAAATATCATGAAAATCGATCAAAGGGTTTAGAAGATAAGGAACGGACACGAAATTCAGGGGTAATCATTTGACCTTAACTCTTGACCTTGACCTTTAGTCTCTGAAGCTGGGTTGTCTTCTCTGCACACCACCTTACTAAGAGGAACATATGCCTGAAGTATAATGAAAATCGATCAAAGAGTTTGGGAAATATGGAGCGGACCCAAAATTCAAGGGAAAATCCTTTGACCTTGACATGTGACATTGACCTTGAGTGTAGGTAGCTGGGGCATGTACTCTCCACACCATCTTAGTAAGAGGAACATATGAGTGAAGTATCATAAAATCGATCGAAGGGATCTGGAGATATGGAGCAGACAAGAAATTCAAGGGTAAATCCTTTGACCTTTACCTGTTACCTTGACGTTGAGTCTAGGTAGCTGGGTCATGTGCTCTGCACACCATCTAACTAAGAGGAACATATGAGTCAAGTATTATGAAAATCAATCAAAGGGTTCTGGAGATATGGAGCGGACACACAACTCAAGGGTAAATTATTTGATCTTGACTGGTGACCTTGACCTTGAGTCTAGGTTAGCTGGGTTATCTGCTCTGCACACCCTCTTACTTAGAGAAACATATGAGTGAAGTTTCATCAAAATCGGACAAAAGGGGTTCAGGAGATAGGTAGCGGACACGAAATTCAAGGGTAAATCCTTTGACCTTGACCTGTAACCTTGACCTTGATTCTGGGTAGCTGTGGCATGTACTCTGCACACAATCTTACTAAGAGGAACATATGAGTGATGTATCATAATAATCGATCAAAGGGTTCTGGAGATATGGAGGAGACAAGAAATTCAAGGATAAATCCGTTGACCTTGACCTGTGACCTTGAGTCTAGGTAGCTGGGTCATGTGCTGTGCAAACCATCCTACTAAGAGGAACATCAGTGAAGTATCATAAAATCGATCGAAGGGATCTGGAGATATGGAGCAGACAAGAAATTCAAGGGTAAATCCTTTGACCTTTACCTGTTACCTTGACGTTGAGTCTAGGTAGCTGGGTCATGTGCTCTGCACACCATCTAACTAAGAGGAACATATGAGTCAAGTATTATGAAAATCAATCAAAGGGTTCTGGAGATATGGAGCGGACACACAACTCAAGGGTAAATTATTTGATCTTGACTGGTGACCTTGACCTTGAGTCTAGGTTAGCTGGGTTATCTGCTCTGCACACCCTCTTACTTAGAGAAACATATGAGTGAAGTTTCATCAAAATCGGACAAAAGGGGTTCAGGAGATAGGTAGCGGACACGAAATTCAAGGGTAAATCCTTTGACCTTGACCTGTAACCTTGACCTTGATTCTGGGTAGCTGTGGCATGTACTCTGCACACAATCTTACTAAGAGGAACATATGAATGATGTATCATAATAATCGATCAAAGGGTTCTGGAGATATGGAGGAGACAAATAAATTCAAGGATAAATCCGTTGACCTTGACCTGTGACCTTGAGTCTAGGTAGCTGGGTCATGTGCTGTGCAAACCATCCTACTAGACATTTTTCAGTTGCACATTACATTACGATTTGTCCGTCAACGGAGACTTACTTTGGAGTTTATATTAGAGGGGCGATGCCAGCAGTAACTGGAATCTATCTTTTTCGTCTGCTACTAAATATTATATTTTTTGCCCTGAGATCTTTTTTTACCTTAATAAACAGTGCATACCCTGATTAAATGCCGCATGATGGCATTTCATCAGTTTGCAAGTGTAAAAAAACATGTACCGAAAAATATATTTCACAATTGAAATGCAGCCGAATATCTTTTTTTTAAAAGTCAATTCTTGTTCCATGCATGTATACATTCACTTGTTGTAACTTGCGAGTAGGTAAATTCGATGTTTCTGCGTCCAATATGATTATTTCTTGGCATCAATATTTCATCAAGCTCAGGTTAATGGTCAGTGGAACGCATAAGGCGTTTGCAACTTGTTCAAAGGTAATATAGCTGGAACAAAGTAATTGGAAATCATTCAAAAGCAAAGGAGATATGGAGCAGACATGGAATTCAAGCATGAGCATCTGTATCTTGTTTTGATCATTCATGTACCGAAGTACTAGGCAATTTGGGTTCCCCCTTGAGCCTTAAGACTTGAATTTATGCACTAGTCATTTCTAACTGCAGAACAGCGGGGACTTTGACTTTTGTTAAAACTATGGCTGTTTTCTCCACCGTCTGTCATGTTTTACTTTATACTGCCATATTTGCCTTTGCCTTTGTATTGTATATCAAATGCAGCACATTTTCCCCACACTAAGGGGACAATGCAAAAAGTTAAAACATGATACATGTTACATTTGCCCGACTATACCCCTGCCATGTCAGGGGATCCGGTGCGTGATTAAAACCCACTGGTATATTATACTTATTGGGAGAGAGCTCACTTGCAGCAGAAAGCTGATGCTTGAGATATAAGTATCAGGCACGTACCTAGGCATTTTATAGAGTTCCCATTCTGAATAGTCCACCTATATGAAGCCAGGGGTTTGCCCTTTTGCAGAAGATGGTTCTAGAGCATTTCACAGGGCTAAAATGAGCTGTGAAGACAAGCAGCATAAACACAATAAGCTGGATTTTTCCTCCAAAAATCAAATTGAATAGCTAAATTCCTATACTTGCATCGTCAAGTTGTACACACATGCGTATTTTCGTAAGAATGCCTCTGAGTATGCAAAAAGCTTCCCCCAACGCAGTCACACACGGCGCCATAATGAAGAGACGTCTACACTGACAGTTTTCGTTTCGTCGCCTTGACTTGTGTTACACTATTCAATTGGGGTCATCATTATACTAAAACCATGACGCATACTGGGATTGAGTCGATTTGGGTGAAACTTATATGATATGGAGTGTTCATTGTAGCGATCATTAAAAAAATCAAAATGCATCAAATATCATTAATGACTACAGGAGGGACAGGCAGACTGGCAGACAGACTAAATCACGTATGTGATTAAGCTGCATCCTATCATATCTAGCTCCTTATCTTCAACATACTGAAGGAGTTCACCAATCTATTATAATAATTATTAATTAGTATTTTCTACCATCCAAAAAATGCTAAAACTGTTTAATTCAATACACGCTTAGTTGAGCACCCTTAGAAATTCAGGAGTAAATACAAAAAGACAATTAGTATAGCTTTTTACCTCTTGGTATTAATTTGATGAAGTGGGTTGCGGGTGGAACCACAGTTTTTCATGACAAGCTTGACTAAGCGGTTTAACAGTACTTCATACACATACCTACTCTAGAAACTGACAATAACCTTTCTTGTACCAGCAGAACTCAGATTTGATTAATAAAAGTTTCCTAGGAGTAGAGCTCTAACAAGGGTAGAGGGTGTGTCTTCTGGCAAACTATTTGCTACCATGTTGCTGCATATACCATATTGTGAAAAGTTGGTATTTGGCCAACGTCCCACTGCCAAGTCCACACAAAGGGTTGAATCCAGGCCTACAAACTAAAATTTTGCTTCATATGTTTCAATATCTATTGCACCTCTGCCTGCATACTAAAATAGTTAAATAATAATTGCAATCTGACTTAGTTATTGCTAAATTAGTTCATGATCGAATTCTAAAACAGTATGGAACCTGGTCAGGGGCATTTCCAGCTCAAACTCACTTACTATCCAATGGTGTAAACCATGTTTCAAGGTCACCCGTCTTGTGATTCATGTAAGGAAGGTATAAAGGGTATTCACTACCTAAAAATAGTGAGTATGATCAGGAAATACCACAATCACAAACAGCAGACAAACCCATGGCACCGCAAGTAAAAGCCACACAACCATCAAGAGACACCAGAAAGACAAACTAAGCAAAGCAACCAGCTTTTTCTTCCCCATTAAGATGATTGCAAAACTAGAATTGACATAAAATAACGTACAACATAACATAGAACAATTACTGACTTGCACAATGGGAGTAACAATAAACAAAACGTCAACAACAACAGAACCACCGCCTTAGAACAGACAGCAGCCTAAGTCACTGGGGGCCTTAAATGCACTTTACTGGTACTTAATCTTCACCCTAGATTCTGCTGTTGTTGAAGTACAAGAAATGTCCAGCTCGCATGGAAGCCATCAGAATGCGCCATATAAATTTTGACTTCAATCGGACCAAAATTCCAAACTGAGTCCTCTTGCACGAAAGGTCCAATCAAGCATCCGAATAAGAGTGTGCAAATGAAAGTGATTCTCCTTTATTTCTGCAGTCAGACTCAATAGATTGAATATAATTTCCTTTTTTGTAGTGCAGAAGTTGAGGTTGAAATCTTTCTCCCTAACAGAGTCAAACCGTTGCATGAGTTGCAGTCTGTTCTGGATTCATTATGTTTACTTCCATCATAAAATTAGTCCAGAGTGCATTTTAATATAATCAGCAGACATTAAAAGCATGCAACATTTTCACAACTACAATACATCAGCACTTTAAAAGAAAATATTAGTTTGCTGAAGATGACTTAATTAAAGCACTTCATATGATTTCCTAACAAGAAATTTACAGAGTCACAAGTTACAACTAATGAAGTTGTTGAACGTTTCTGAAATGCACTGTTGAGATCGCCCCTCGTAAATAACGTAAGTCTAAGGTGTGCTACACCGTACAAATCCTAAGGTCCGCGGTAACTGAAAAATGTCTACTAAGAGGAACATCAGTGAAGTATCATGAAAATCGATCAAAGGGTTCTGGAGATATGGAGCGGACAAGAAATTCAAGGGAAAATCCTTTGACCTTGACCTGTGACCTTGACCTTGAGTCTAGGTAGCTGAATTATGTGCTCTGCACACTGTCTTACTAAGAGGACCATGTGAATGAAGTTTAATGAATATCGACGAAAGGGTTCAGGAGATATGGAGCAGACACGAAAGTGTTATTGACAGACTGACAGACAAAGGGCATTTCTTTAACCCCCCCCCCCCCCCCCTTCAGCTTCGCGGGGGATTAACAAAACAGACTACCTTCTATAATCATATCAATGATTCACCAATAACCTTTATACAACAATATTTTTTACCAAGATTAATATCCTTATTTATCAGAAAATAGGCCCATGCAACGTCATTTAGATGTGCGTTTGATCTGCCAGGCATAGCACCTAGGGAGCAATAAACAAATTAGTGTGTGGTACCACTCAAAGGGTTTAAAATCTAGGCCTTTAAGGACACGACATAGTGGGTCCAGGAGAGTACCACACTGGCACCCCTTCGATCCCAAGCATTACACTCTACCACTGAGCCACTGCACTCCTCTATCACTACATTTACTAACAGTAATTTAACCTTCAAAATTCGAAGTTACTGCTAATTAGAATAAAAGTATGGATTCATTGGGGACATAAGGACCTATTTAAGAACTACTATAATAGTTTGCTACCAATACAAATGTGAAAAGCTTGCACCCAAAGCGTATGCTGCTTGATAGGAAATACTGAGAAAAAATATGGTTACATAACATGCACGGACCCAGAAGGGAGGCATTGGGTATGAAATCCCCTCCCGGAAAATTACAAGTTCTATAGGTTTCCATAAGAATTCACAACTGGACCCCCTGGAAAAAGTTGTACCCCACCCTACAAAATATTGGACCTTCCCCCCACACGCACAAACTGGAACCTTGGAAAATCATTGTTATCTTGAAATAAACCATTTTACCCCCTCTGTAAAAAGAGTTGAGGACTAAATCAAATTTAAAAAAAAAACACGTCAGAACCTTTTTTCCTTTTTTCTGTCAGTTAGGCCTGGACCCCCTCCCCCTGACATATTCCTGGATCCGCCTATGCATACTATTTTCAAATAACTTACTCCCTTTGATTCGAGCACCTGATAATTCACAAACAAAAATCCGGTCTTAAGGATTTTGAATTAATAAGATTGAATTTTATGTATCATAAAAATATGCTCATTAGAAACGCATATCTAATAATACATTTCCTCTGTGTGTTTATGGGTAGCTACGGACCTATTGTATGTATTGGAGACAGTGAAGACTGTAATCAGTATGGTCAAATGTTGATAGAGCATGCATGGAACCAGACAATTCCATCATTTTTTTTGTTGTTGTTTTAGTCATCAGAGAGATCTGTACGGACCTCCTTCGAGAAGCAATTGGACCAAGGGGTCCAATTGCTTCTCGAGGGGGTCTTGCAGCAGAATTTCTAAGGAACCTATTTCTCGCCCACTTATCGCTCAAGACAAGCTGTTCCATAGGCAAAACGCTGTGCGGAATTTCCTTATCCCATCCACGTGACTTGCTTATCCCATCCACATGACCTGCTTATCCCATCCACGTGACTTCAAATTATAACAATTTAGGCTGTTTTCAGTGCAATTTACGCCTAAATATTAGGTAGAAATATCAAAACAACAATAATTAGTGCGTCCGCTATTTTTGCATTGTTGAACGACGTCAAAAACATTTCTGACGTCACTAAAATGCAACAACAATGTGACGCACGTTATTGACACAGTTTGGCGCCACGACGTCTTTGCCAGTAGATACAGATACCAACGTTAGTCTCAAACACCAATAAAAACAAAACCGACGCTTGAAATGCTATTTCGTTTTTAGATGCCTAACTACGTTTACACCCATTTCTGCATCTGGAAAATTCGTTAGTGAACTTATTTTTTAGATTGGAAGAAACGGGAAAAATCTAAATAAATATGCGGAACTGACCGAATTCATATAAAACCTTAATAAGTAACAAAGTGGGCGAGAAAAAGTATCCATCATGATTTATTGTTGTGGGACAAGGATATCCCATCCTCGGACCTGAATAATTTCGTCAGAAACTCGGCAGAGCCTCGTTTCTGACGAATTATTCTGGTCCTCGGGTGGGATTCCCTTGTCCCACAACAATACATATGAAGGATACTCTTAAGCCACTGGTGTTTTTCCAGGGGGTATCTGTGTCCCCTGTCCCATCCTCTGGACCCGCCAATGTAGAGGCTACAAGAATGGCATGGATCACCGAAGTTTACTATATGAAGCAATGGTGCAATTAGCAGCTAAATAAACCCAAATCTGTCATTGATGAGTTATATAGGGTAATCCAAAAATCACAAAGAGCCACAAAGAAAGAGACTGAACCACAAGAGAAAATCATCAAAATACAAAGAAACAGAATTATTTCTTTCGTTTTTGTTTGATTTGATTCTTTACGTCTCATCAACAATCTTTCAGTTAAACAGGGACGGGTCTTCCTGGGTTGAACCAGTACTAAGCTAGGATAAATGTGTCTTGCTCAATGACCGAAATGCAGTGACGCCGGTAAGGCTCGAACCCGCGACGCCTCACTCTCGAGTCAAGCACTCTACCACTGAGCCACTGCGCTCCCTATTACTTCTTTGGGCATCAACGAAACTCAAAAAAGAGCTAATCAGCTTAACAAAATCTGAAAAGGCGATGTTAAGAAGGTTGTCAAAAATCTATATTGGTGTTGTTGTTTTTTCACGAAAATCCATATTAGTCTGGGAACTGAAATCTTGCATTGTGCAAAAACAAGTGACCAAAACCTAAAAAGGTGATGCTAAAACGGTTATCAAAAATCTTTTGGCCTTTTTTTTTGTTTGTTTTTTTTGTTCAAAAATCCTTATTAGTCGGGGAACTGAAATCATGTATCATGCAAAACACAACAATTTTGCACCAAGAGGTATACGACTGGAATTTTTGCTAACTGATAGTCTAAATTGTGCTTGATGTAAATCCACTATATAGCAATGCGACCTAATTACAAAATTGCGGAAAATGCATTTTGTATGACGTAAAAGTAAAATTTGGCAGAATTTTATAGTGTAGAAGTTGTAATTTTCCCCTTATCAATCAATTTAAAGGTGTGTTTTAGTCTTCAAAAGAACTGTCTCATTTAAAAGATCCATTTAAGAGTCCACAACATATGTTTTTGTTGAGAAATAACACAAATAATTTTCCATTACGCATTCTTATCTGGAGGTTGGGTGTGGAAAGTCATTAGGCTATCCGATAATACACTATCAAATGAGCCGCGGCATGTGATTTCCAACAATTTGGTATGTGCAACCAGCAAAGGCTCAGACCAGCCTGCGCATACGCGCAGTCTGATCAGAGCCTTTGCTAGTCGCTTGAATATTCTATGATTGTTCAGCTACTGACTGAACACAATTTGGAGTGTCTAAGCTTAAAAGAAGGCTGCACAGGCACATCTGAGTATACACATGTCAAAATGCCATATTGTTGGAAATCTCATGCAATGGCTCAAATGCATTTAAAAGTATGGGTAGCCACTTGTGCACCAATATAATCTGTCAAGAAAAAATTGCCTTGGTCTCTACAATGACCCTATGTATCAAAGATGTTGTAAATATGGAAGATAAATGGCCTTTTACCTTGATAAATTTCATTTATGAGTTATATTGCTCTTAAGTTGTTCATAGTATTTAACTACGAGCCAGCTGACATGAACTAAATTACTAAGTGCCAATTTTCGTGGTTTCATATTTTTACTTTTCAGCTACTTTCTCTAGTTTTTCATAGAAAATGAAAAGGATTGTCTTGAATTATGCCCCAAATGTCTGTCTAACTATATGCCGTGTTTAAATGCATACAATTTAAAAGTCATTTATCAATGTACAAAATATGCAAATGGATGCTGACCTCTTCAGTGGGATGAAAAAAGTAAATATGTAAGCACACAATTTTTACGAATTGTGTTTCTAGGCAATATATGAATAATTATCAAATACATTCCTTGACAAAAATGCAGTTTTAATGACATTTGAAGCAAAGAAATATATAAATTTAATTTCAAAATCTGGGTGCCCTAATCTACATGCTATAAAATAAAATTAGTTGCATTCTAAGATGACCACCACTGCTTCTGTCGTTTTATTATATAAACTCAATAATTTAGTCCCAATCAAAATATATATATATATACAAATATAACATTTTGAAAAAAAAAATATTTTCACATGTTCTTACTGAGCATCTGTAGAAAATGTACTGGTCTGGTGTTATGCAAGTCAAATCAGGTCTACTATACAGTGGTTTTAGACACACCAGAGAATTACCTTTGCAGACATAAAAGTCTAGCTGCACACCTTTTTGTGTGCAAGGGTTGGCATTTTCCCTCCCTTGGTTCCCCAACTATATTGGTACTAAGTAAAGTTCGGCCATTTACATGAGATAAACTAGGTATTTCACCCACTTACACAGAGAATGAGTCCATCAATAATCTGGTACCTTAGAAAAGAGGCGCCGTGATGTTGTGGATGAACCACTTACCTTGTAAACAAGGGGTTGCAGGTTTCATCTCTGGCTGTTCCTGTCTGTCAGATGAAACTTTAAGCCATGGCAGCTCAATCCCTATATGAACTTACCTGTCATTGGCACATTAAACACAACAAACAAACTTATCTTAGACTAGCTCAGATATGTTTATGGGAAGGTTCGTTGCAAACCCAATCTGAAGGAATTTCATTTAGTTATAATTTGCAAAGATCATTGCGCAGCGGGGAAAGTAATATTACTAAAATGCTGTTTAAGCAGTTGTATTCCTTATGAGCAACAGCATGAACATAGCTGTTTTTGTTGGCTGCATCAAAGGTGAAACCCTGAATTTGGATCCCCAAAGGCAGATATTTGCATTCTAAAATATGATATTACAGGCCACATCAAAATTATTTATTTAACAGCTGTTATCTCTGTAGCTTGGAGTGTTAGCTTGACCTGATTATAAACACAGAAGAAAGTACAGCAAGACCTGTGTAAAATGGCCACTCAAAAATAGACAAAACAAAGATCTTAATGACAAATGGTAGCTTAATGCTATCAAAAGTATTGCAGAATCCTCCCTATACTTTTGACCTGCATTAAGCGATAGTTGATCTTGAAAACCAATTTTCGGTATTTTTGAGAGTGGCCATTTTATACAGGTTTTACCGTAGCTCAATCCCTATATGAACTTACCTGTCATTGGCACATTAAACACAACAAACAAACTTATCTTAGACTAGCTCAGATATGTTTATGGGAAGGTTCGTTGCAAACCCAATCTGAAGGAATTTCATTTAGTTATAATTTGCAAAGATCATTGCGCAGCGGGGAAAGTAATATTACTAAAATGCTGTTTAAGCAGTTGTATTCCTTATGAGCAACAGCATGAACATAGCTGTTTTTGTTGGCTGCATCAAAGGTGAAACCCTGAATTTGGATCCCCAAAGGCAGATATTTGCATTCTAAAATATGATATTACAGGCCACATCAAAATTATTTATTTAACAGCTGTTATCTCTGTAGCTTGGAGTGTTAGCTTGACCTGATTATAAACACAGAAGAAAGTACAGCAAGACCTGTGTAAAATGGCCACTCAAAAATAGACAAAACAAAGATCTTAATGACAAATGGTAGCTTAATGCTATCAAAAGTATTGCAGAATCCTCCCTATACTTTTGACCTGCATTAAGCGATAGTTGATCTTGAAAACCAATTCTCGGTATTTTTGAGAGTGGCCATTTTATACAGGTTTTACCGTAGCTTTCACAATTTCGTAATTTTATTTGAGTCAGTACATGATGTTTGGGTACTTACTACATTGCCAAGCAAGGAATGCACTGGCAAGCCAGCACAATTGCGCACCCTTCTTCAGAGCTTTTGCTGCTCGCATGCGCAAAATACTGATGTAGATTGAGACGCAGACAAACTTTAGATCCACAGTCCGCCTGAATACGTATGCATGGGCGTTAACCCTAATAGCGCCACCTACATTTTGCAGTAGACGACAATTTCAAACTTTGCTGCTTTTTCAAAAATAACAAATATGGCATGATATTTCATGAGAATTGTCTGCTGACAGACAATTTTCAGGAAATATCATATCTTATTTTTGTTGAAAAATAGGAAAGATGCCGCAAAATTTGTCATCTGATACAGTCTTGATTGACGCTTTGAGGGTTCAGGGATATTTTAGAGCATAATTTATGTGATGAGCATTGTTTTTATTGTCCATGCCTATTTCTTACCTTACAGAGATTAGGAGATACTCTGTCTGTTGTACCTAGGAACACAGTGCTGCAAGTCAGTAGGCACCCTAGTAGCAGGATATTGTTGATATTAGGTGAGGATAACTTCACAAATCTAAAACAAAACTTTATCTTACCTTACAGAGATTAGGAGATACTCTATCTGTTGTACCTAGGAACACAGTGCTGTAAGTCAGTAGGCACCCTAGTAGCAGGATGTTGTTGATATTAGGTGAGGATAACTTCACAAATCTAAAAAACACACCTTTATCTTATACATTCACAGCAATAACAGCGCGCAAAATGTTGATTGGTGTAAGCAAACATTGACCCACTAGGTGTTCAATGTCGTAATGTGTTCACAATGAGAAGAGTGTCTGTTCAATGTTTAAAAATTTCAAGAATATTCTTTATCATATTGTAGAGACAGATAAATTATTTTGATTATTCTGGAATTTTGTCCTAGAAAAACAAAAATCAATAATCTTTTCCAGAGCTGGTTGCCTAACTTTAATTGTGTTGTGTCTATCTTTGTTCTGTGCCTTTTCCTCACAGTGGCATGAGTTTGTTGGCAGCTTGCGATTGTGGTATTTCCTGGTCATATTCACTTTTTTCTAGAAAATCATGGAACATATGTTTCAAGATATATAATCATTTTAACAATGCAAGATCTAGTATTTTCTTGAAATATTCACCTGTATTTTTTTCATTTTCTGTTTAAATGTAAATTGATCATTGATCATATATAAGGGGCTCATAATTGTAGACATATTATCATTGTTTTCCTTGTATTAAATTATTAATAGAATTGTATTAAGCTGGATAAATGCTCATTCTTGAACTACATTTTTGGAATTATTTGTGATTCTGTGTACCATAACATAGATTATGTGTGTTTTGGGGTTCGAAACAACAAAAAGGGATTGACTCCTGAACTATTATTCTGATATCCGATACTGTAACATTACATTTGGAGTGAGAATTTGCAGATAATCTTTTTTGAAAAATTTTAAGGTAGACTATTTATGTTACTTCAAAGGTCCGGATGTATTAACTTCTGTCAGGTAAATGTTTCTTATGCTTTTCCAATAAATAAATTTGTTACATTTTCATCGCATATATTGCCTGACAACATTGACTTGAGACTGGTTAATTTTCACCAAAAATCTTTGTGTCCTTCCTACGTTTTCATAAAGCACTCCGCCTTAGCTCATGGTTTTACCAAGATCATGAAATTTCTGTGTATTCATTTATGCAAATGGTCTGATGACTTAGTGGTTATAAATCATTTAGCTTGAGATTGCACATTCTTGGGTCATTTTTTTAAAGAACAAGTGTTATATAATTCACAGGTGTTTGGCACAGACCTGAGATGATATAAGGGGTATTTGACCATTTCTAGACAAGTTACCCCTAAAAAAAGTATATCTATACTAAAAATAGAAAAGGTAAATAAGTCCAGAAATCATGATTTTACGACGCCCTCACTTCTATGTTCTCTCACCTTTGTCACATTCAGTATTTCGGAAAATACTTGGTGGCGATCGGTAGCAGGGTCATTTACCTTCACAAAAATACCATACACTATATACTAGGAGGAAACACTTAGCCACAGCAGCCCAGGATTTCATGTTTTTTTCTGCCAAAACGCTTACTTGGAATCGTAGACGTTAATCCAATGTCGGGTATTTTCGCTACTTGAGTCAAAATATACACTGTGCTGTTTAGTATTTACGGAAAAATGCATCGCCATTTGATAACTTAACATAAAACAAAGCCATTAGTACCCAGTCGAAAGAACAATACCGATTCATAGGCACACAATCTGTTTACTTTTTGGAGCGATTCCATCATTTCCTCTCGCATCGGCCATATTGTACGGACTACTTTATTTCTGACCTTGACCGACAGAGCAATTTGGATCACTTCTGCAATTTTCATTGACACTTTAGCGTAGGAATACATTTGGAATACATTAACCGGAGGTGTGTCTCCATCGACCAATGAAACGGTGCATTACAAATACAGCATCGGCATATACATGATGAAAATTAAAATGGCCAATGCGAGAAGAAATGATGGAATCGCTCCAAAAAGTAAACAGATTGTGTGCCTATGAATCGGTATTGTTCTTTCGACTTTTTACCTTTTCTATTTTTAGTATAGGTATAGAAATACTTTTTTTAGGGGTAACTTGTCTAGAAATGGTCAAATACCCCTTATATCATCTCAGGTCTGTGCCAAACACCTGTGATATAATTGCCAAATGTATGCATTCTTTATGCATTCGTTAAGTTTTCTCATGTGTGTTTATTACGTAGGTGCTAAATGTGAATTTGATACATGAACGTATGCCACATACGTACCTGAAATATTCATTTATGCACAAAATCAAGAAAAGCAAACAAATAAATGAGAAAAAGATAAAGTAATAAATTGAAATATGCATAGATTCGAACCCACAATTTTTGAATTCCAACAACTAGGCTACCAAGGTATTCGATAATTCTTGTATTCAGATAAGTAATTGTCTCAAAATCTGAAACGTTCTTTTCATGATTCCCAAAGATTTGGTGAAAGGTCATCGAATATTCATGTCTCATGTCTATATTGTCCGACAATAGCATTATTGAAATAGTGCCTGAAAACTGATAGATGCTTGATATTTTTGCTTGATATTATTATGCAAATAATGTCAACTACAGCATATGTTCTGTAAGCCATATCAAACAAGCCACCAATCCGCCAATCAGTGTAACGCCATTTAAATTGTGTCACTGGTGGGGCCTATAGTCGCTGAAGACTACATACTGGCTGGGTGGTGTATTATCATTTACCTGTTATCTCTATGAACAATGTTGAATACAAAGAATGTAAGAACAGCAACTATGCCCAAGGCTGAAAATGTTGTCATCGAGATGAACAGGGGCGCTGGTAGAGTAAGTTCTACACGGGTGACGTACGTAGAATCTCGTGGGATGACGTCATCTAAAAGTATAAGAAAATATACAATAATCAATCAGAATTTTCATTTCATTAGTTTAGTTAAGTCGCGTACATACATGTTATTTTCTTAACGTTTGAGAGAATTAACTACTACTAAGGCCAAATAAAAAATAACTGTGTTTAGGATAACCCAAATCTACCTAAATTTACTGGTGAAACCTAGAATTTTTCAGGTTTTCTGGAATAAAAGATATTTTTTTGCATTTTGAAAGGTGAAATGCATTTCAAAATGCATAAAAGTATATTCCCCCCCCCCCCCCAAAAAAAAAAATAATAATAAAAATATATGTGTGCCTACCCTACCTAAAATTTTCAGACCCTTCACTCGAAACACACTTATTTTTTTATTTGGCCTAAGTGGTATCCCTTACTTTATTTATCACCGTAGTTTTAATTATTTACCTACTATTGTCATCTGCTGATAACTTTTGCAAACAATTTTAACCCAGATCAGGCAAAACGACACTCTGATATTTTTTTTAACCAGGGGAATATCATTTTTGTATTGATAAAGAAAAGAAAGAAAAACAAAGGGAGGATAAGTGAGAAATGAATAAGGGACCTTTCATGCAATAAAACCTGTGTAAAGCGGCCACTCTCAAAAAAGACTACAAATTTGTTTTCAAGACCAATTATCGCTTAATGCAGGTCAAAAGTATTGCAGAATGTTCAAAGGGGAGCATTCTGCAATACTTTCGACCTTCATTAAGCTACCATTTGTCATTAAGATATTTGTTTTGTCTATTTTTGAGTGGCCGTCTTACACAGGTTTTACTATATATGGAATGCAAGCACAGAGCAGTTTTAATTGATTTATAAAAGTTTACCTTTTATTGGTTAAGGGAAACCAGTCCAGTCCATTGATGGAATGTTTTGATGGATCTATAGTAGAGGACTTTGAAAACGCATTACCATAATTTTGCAATTTTCTTGCAAATGGTAAATGCCATTGAAAAGCTACTTGCAGCGTTTAATGTGCAACTCAAAATTGGTATGAATCAGTCGTTAATTTGACTGTATCATAACGCGACGTTGCTGGTGACGTCACATGGTAGCATACAGCATACAGTGATATTCTGCAAAGTCCAGCTGATGCTTTTGGGTTATTTTTTATTTACGATGTAGAGTGTATAATACCAACACCAGTAATGCAGTTTTTTTAATTTTTCCTAAATTATAAATCAACATTAGTTCATAACGTCAATATTTTGAAAATAAAGGTCAAATTAAAACATCAGTTTACAGCTCATTTTGAGAAATTTCTCCATAAGTCACCCTTTATTTACACTCGCAATTTTGACATTGACTACTTACACTTGCAATCATATGGCGATTACGATTTAATGTAAAGCATGTCAGGAAATATTTTGTCACGTGAATGAGAACGTCTTCAAAACTTACGTTAATATCACTTGCACAATGCAGAAGAAACGTGATGCACGGCGTAATTTAATCTGAATCTGTCATTTGTAAATTACCTTTGCCCCTGCAAACAAAACCGAACTAAAATAAATACACCTTTGAAAGACTCAAGATGTTAAATTTTATTGCTAGGCTTTAGCAATCAGAGTGGGTGGGGTATACTTGAATCTTTAGATAAACAATAATTTGAGCATAGCGTACTGTCATTACATTCTGAATCGTTCAATAAAGAATGTGTAACCATCAAATAAGCATAGGACAGATATCTGTTGAGTCAGGAAACAAAACGAAAGAGTATTAGCTTGCTGCGGAATTGGTGTCTCTTGAAATCACATAAATTGCTTTATAAAAACTGTTATTTCAATACTTTTAATTAATTTTACGGCAATGAATTTTCTAGGGCACACTTAAAACTGGTTAGAATTTGGTATGGAATAGATTTATAACTCTGTCATCCTTAGTCTTTGAGCAATATAATATTTAGTCTGGGTGATGCGTTTTCAAAGTCCTTAGTATAATTCATTTTAGCTATTTCGAAAGTGGGTAATGTAATGAGCGTTTTAGTTAACCATTTTCAAATTTTACGACTGGACAAAGAATTTCAATAAACAGTATGGTTCCTAAGGCGCCGTATTTAAAATGAATGTATTATGCTTTAGTTATTTTAGTTGAAGATTACTTTGCGTCCATTTCAGAGTAAGTGTTTTGAAGTCTAACCGTCATTTATGATAAACATCTAACCAACTCTTAAAGCACCAATCATATTGTAACAGACTGTATTTCATCATATTATGACGTCGCGTCTGAGAGTGACATAACGCCATGCATTAAAATCGATAAACCACATTTTGGTTATATGAAACGACGTCCAAAACAACAGCGGGTATTTTTAGAAAAAACGTTAACGTTTTCACACCACAACCGTGCTTACAAAATAATTTTAAGATCATATGATAAATAGAATCTAGAACATTCGTGCTGCTGTGTAAATGAATGTATTAAGCTCATTGTGAAAAAGTGATTTTCCGCAACACGTTTAATAAATTCAATGAAACATGAGCACTCATGTAGGATCCTCTATTTAAACCAGCTTTAAGAGTTGTTGGTGTTTGCATTTAATGCGAATTCAGCCAAACTGCTGAATAATTTAACTGACACATTGAGGGTTTGGCCAGAATTGTTTGTTTTATTAGTTGATTTACGGAATATTTTTTTCTAATTTAGGGCCGGGGAATGAAAAAAAGCTCTGACAATGACCAGTCAACTAGTCATTTTCAGAGCTTTTTTTAAATGTCTCAAGAACAAACCTTAAAACTAGTAAGTTAACCAAAAGTCTTTATTAAATCTTTAAATATTTCATAATTTCCTGCATAGGACAATCACTTTTGACAGTGGCACTTTCGAAAATACACAAACAGAACCTCAAAAAATTCAATGAAATAAATAATGTTTAGAGTCAGCGGACAAATTAATAAAAAAAAATAGAAATTATTTTTCTCTACTTTCCGGAAAATTACATTAGGATGGTCCGTAAATCAACCCATACAGAAGTTCTGGCCTAACATATACGTTTGTATCCGTTACAAGACAGTTGTGTTGGCCTTGGTCTCTTAATGTGAAAGGGAAATTTACACCTGTATAAGTTTATTATTAACGCATCAATAAAGTTAAAAGGGATATAACACATATTGGATATAGCATGTGACAAAAATTGCTGGAGCCATTTATCTGTGCTATGGCTGTATTCTTATGCATTCATTACTCAGCAAAATGTTTAGGCACTAATTGTCTTTAAGACGTGTCCTAAACCATTATTGTCTCTCAAAATGCCTCGTTTACACCAACCCAGACATTTAATTAGAACACATTGTCAGAATAAATTGGTCATTGTCTTGACTTATAAAAAGATATTTGGTCAAGGGTATGATTGGTGTGTTAGTCATCAATCAAATATCAGTAGGAAATGCTTGCTAATTACAATAAGCTCTTAGCCTCCCATTGCTCTGTTTGTACCTATATTTCATTCAAATTATATCAGACCGGGCAATGATAATATAAATGCATGCATACACGTGCACACGTGCACGATCAATCTCAAAACTTAATAAGAATGCATTATTAAGTAAGATTTCTAACATCAATTCTGGGAACAGTTGGTGCTGTATCTCAGCATTCTAAAAAAATATATCAATGCTGGAAATCTATTGAGGACAGAAGCCTGCTTTCTAATATCAACTTTGGTCACTGAGAATGCAAGTTGTTTTTTTCATTTAATTTATTGGAACTATTGGCGGTAGCAGATAGACAAGCCAGACTTATCTCACTGACCCTGGAAACAATTACAAACCCTACCCACGTTAACTTAATTAAACTGGTTGGTATTGCCAATAATTGTAGAAAAGACTTCTCTAAATTATTATTGATATTCAAAAACATCTGCGTACTTACTTGAACCTATGATTGAACCTTAATAGTAAAAAACTTACGAAGATATTGATAATATAGAATTATTGATTTCAATGTGGTAGAAATAAGGATTTATATATCCAAAAAAGTGATAATTCACCTAGGCCGCTAGACCGACGTGAATATCACTTTTAAGGTAGATAAGTCCTCATGTCCACCAAAATTGAAGCCAATGGCCGTTTTGTTATATGAGTTTTCAACTAAGAATGAAAATTTTATACTTTCACTTTTGTTGTTGAAGTCATGTTCAACCTTCAACCTAAGGACCGTCTAACAAGTTTTATATACTGTTATTAAAATATATTTATGTATTATTTCGTATTTTGAAATGTATATTAGTTATCTGAATGTGGAATGTAAAATTTAATCATAAAGCTTTTTTTACATATTGTTTATTCAACAAACATAAATGAACAAACAAAACAAAACAAAACAGTTTATAAAACTAATGAAAGTCTTTAGTTAACCTGTTGGGATGTGAAACAGCAAATCATGTCCATTTCATGCAGTACATGCTAGTTTTATACTCATCCTGCTATTTTTAGCTCTGTAGAGGGTAAAATTGCAGAAATGTCAAAAATATTTACTTCTGGAAACCAGTTTGAGCCTATTTTTATCATATATCACCTTCTGGGTCAAATTAGACCAGTTTTCAGGTAGACATATAGATTTATGATGACAAATTGGGCCAACCAGGAGACAGGATACTCTTCAGTCATATAACAAAATACAATAGTAGCTGTCAATATACAGTTTTTGATTCTAAGAAAAAATATTTGAGCCGCCACATGAAATTTCCAACAATGTAGTATGTGCTACAAGCAAAGCCTCATATCAGCCTGCGCATACACACAGTCTGATCAGAGCATTTGCTTGTCGCTTGAATATTCTATGAGTGTTAAGCTACTGGCTGGACCCAATTTGGAGTTTCTGAGCTTAAAAGGAGGCTGCACAGGCTCGTCTGAATCTGCACATGTCAAAATGCAAGCCTGGTGGAAATCACACGCCACGGCTCATATTGATATGCTCATTTGAAACACCGAAGCCATCCTTTTCCCACAAAATGAACAAATGTTTACTTCAGGTACTTGGATAAAAACAATTGAGCCGTGACATGTGATTTCCAACAATGTGGCATTTTGATAAGTGTAGACTCAGACGAACCTGTGCAGCCTCCTGTTAAGCTTAGAAACTCCAAATCATGCATATGCACAGGCTGGCCGGAGCCTTTGCTGGTCGCACATACCACATTGTTGGAAATCTCATATTGCAGCTCAATTATCTGATCATAATTTGAGATTTCCAGCATTATGTACAAGTGAGCATGTAAGTGAGCAACGGTATCAAACCAGGCGGTAACTCTAAAAAGACTGAAAAGCTGTATGTTGGGGCGCAAAGTGATCTATGATCATACAACAATATGGCCAAAGGTTTTCTTCTCCTTGATAAAAAAAGCAATTTTTGTTTATACAGGAAAAATTTCATGCAAATAGGAGCTTTTGAATCCCCTTAATATTATGTTTTTCCCTGTGTATTTTAAAAATCAACGTTTTCCCAACTAGATGTTTGTATGTTGTTTTAGACTTACTCATACCTACCTTTCCATTTTATTCCCTCGCCAATCCATTCAAAATACCTTGGATTAGAATTCATCAGGTAGGATCCAACAGTATGTCTATTTCCACCTGAAGGTAAACAGAGAGCCCAAGGGTTGGCAATTTATTTTCAGTTCACACTGAACACCAATGATCGTTTTTTTCTCACATATCATCTAACGTTATGCTTTTATCAATTTCATTTCTTTGGAATACGGGCACGAAAGTACATTGGTCAGAAACTGAAGAAATTTATCTCGTGTTTTTGTTATCTTGTATTAGAAACTTAGTCAGCGTTGCTCTATATATGTAGATTTGTCCCATAGTAAGACTATTTCGGGATTATTTGATCTTTTTCACCATTTGTATGTGTAAAAAAAATCAGTGATTTAACTGTGGACCATAAACGTTTACTTCATACACTGAAAGGCCTTAAGACATTTCCCCTCAAAGTTATAAAACTTTTGTTCATACTAAACTGAGCATGACATTTATTGGGGAAATAAATATTAAATGCCATGATTTGGTCACATTTAAAATTATTGAATGCCATCATTTGGTGTCACTTTAACATTTATTACTTTGATAAATACATGTACTATATGAGCGTCTTTAAGCAATGCAAAATTATTTTATTTAGTAATTTTAATATCTGTTGAAATCTCAGACACATTTTAGCTGAGAATGATAGGAATTTCGAATATTGAGGCCAGTTTTTGTTTTCACATTTTTATTTTTGACATTATATAGTCAGGTTACACTTATAAACTTCTAGACACCGATTAATAAGATGCTGGTCTTCCACTTTGTTGTTAACAGATAATAATATAGAATTTCATCAAGGTACATCCCCTATATAAATATTTATTTTCACTGAAAAAACATGTGTTTATACTTTAAATCACAATCCCTCTGAGACAGTTACCTTTTGTATAAGAGGATTCATGTTTATTTGAACGAATTTGAAATTGCCGTTTCTTATTTATTTCTGGTAATATATTGTAAATATTGGTTTACATAGGTAAGTCTGATCTCCAGAAATACGAAGTCACCAAGAAAATAGCTTTTAAGTTTATTTGCTGTTTTTAAACAGTCTCTGAAGCCAAGTAGTCTTTAAAGCGTATACAAATGCTGTGTGAAACGAAATGTTCTGAATTGGTCTCGAACGATTTCTCTGAAAGAGATGAAGTTTTTCTCTTGGAACCTATTATAAATTGGACATACATAATTAAAGTATGTTCTGTTAGAAAATAAAGTATTTCAAGTGGATAATTACTTTTGGAAACAACTTGAACTTTAAATTTTAGAGTATACAGTTTCCAAAGCAATTCTCAGTTGTATGCAAAACACATAGAAGCAATAATTAGTGTTCAGTTTTATCGGCGATATGTACTTAAAATATCTAAGAACTTGAGTCAGCTGTGAGTTTTGATCATTTGTTTTTCCACAAATCTTCCAGGACTTATTTTATACATGGAATACCTATTTAGGCACTTGTATGGTAGAACTTATTAAGCCAGGTTGTCAAGCAAAAACATATTGAAGCTGTTCTTCATTTGAATAATAGACTGAATGTTTTGCTAAACTTAAAAAGAAAATTCCACTCTTAAATACGCATTTTCATGAAAGATACACTCAATTTAGCTCTTAAAATCATTTAAAGGGGGGGGGGGGGGGCTGGGCGTGTATTTTGGTCCCCCTTGTTATGGTTATGCTTTAAACTGCCATTTTGTTTATTTAGCAATACCAGGGTAACGTCCGTTATTTATGAGAAAGCAAGATTTACTTGTTTTATTTATATGCAACCGCAAAAATGAAATTAACATCTGTTCAAATAAACATGAAACAGGTCTCGTATCCATTTTACATATCTAAGGACACTAATGTAGATATACACCCTCTAACAAGAACAGTTTCAGTATATTCAAAATGTATGAGTCGTTTTCCGTATACAATAAGGGTTATTTGATTGGATTGCTATTCTGTAACGGTACATTTTGTATGTTAGGATGCCTTTATGCAGAAGCTAAATAATGTGTGAGCTGTTACAACAGCATCATAATCAAGGGCTAAGAATTTGCAAGTGAAGCATTTTAATCTACATCTCCATAACGCAATGTAAAAATGAATGTAGCTGGTGGTTTTAATGGTACGTTTCTAGTTTAACAATCATCTCACTGAGGAAGAGAGAGCTTTTGTGGACAGTGACGTAATATTTTGTTTACAATTGTTAAGTAAACATTAACTTGTACATCCCACTTGCTTCAACGCAAATCGATTGATCAAAAGTTAGTTGATGCTTCATACACATGCACGAGGGATAATCAAAGAGTTCTCGGCCCCTTGTACTTTGAGCTATGAGGGAATGAAAATTTGACCATTACTTTTCAATATAATCTCACTTCAAGGCAATGCACTTAGCCCATCTCTGTTTGAGTGTTTTTATTCCTTCAAATTAGACAGCCTTTTTCTGGTCCCAAAAGTACTCATTTACTGCCTCTATGACGCCTTCATTGCTTCCATACTAAATACCACGAAGATGGGATTTCAGTTTTGGTAACAGAAGCCAGAAGGAGCCATATCAGGAGAGTATTGGGGATGAGGAAGGGTTTTAATTCCACATTCAGTTCTAGAAGTTATGGCAACTTGTGACGTGTGGGCAGAGGCGTTGTCCTGTAAGAGCAGAACACCATAAGTCAGTTTTCCTCGCCTCTTTCTTGCGATTTTCTGGCATAGCTGCCTCAATTCGTCTTCATAAAATGCACCGTTTATCGTGCGACCTTGCTCAAGATAACCAATCATGATCACCCCTTGACTATCCAAAAGATTAAGGCCATCACCTTCCCTGCTGAATGTACCCTTAAATTTGTTAGGAAGGGCTGAGCCACGTTGCTTCCATTGTATGCTCTGTAATTTTGAGTCTGGGTCAATGTGGAGAACCCTTGTCTCATCAAAGGTTACAGCTTGCTGGATAAAATTGCTGGGATCCTCTTCATAGCAAGACAGGAGATACCTAGAAATATTGAGCCGAATCCCTTTCTGATCATCGTTCAACATTCGTGGCACCCATCTTGTTGAAACCTTTGACATACCTAAGATGTCATTTTGGATTGATTGTACTGCCCCAAGACCTATGCTCGCTTCGCTAGGTATGGTTCGCATCTCTTGCCTCCTATCCCACATAACCAGGGTGTGCATGACCTTGACATTTTAATCAGTGGTGGCATCTTAGGGGCGGCCAGACCGTCCATCATCCTCAATGCTCTCTCTACCCCTCTTTAACTATGTTTTATTCACTGTGCTATAAGAAGGAGACTCCTTCCCAAGGGTTTCCATTAAGTCTTCATGAATTTCCCTAGGAGGCATTCCTTTCATACAGAAGTACTTGATAACCGCTCCTATTTCAAGTTTCTCCGTTTTACAAGCGTGTCACACTCTCCTCTCTTAAAAGTGCTTTACATAAACAATCAAGCATGACTGCATGCTATTCACACTCCCAATGTCCTTCAATTAGATCAAATGACCCCCTGACAAAGATTTTAATTAAATGAATCTGACCAAAGCATATCAGGCTGTGAACTTTTTGATCACACCTCGCACATTTGTTAATGATTTAAAAGCCTGTGCCAACAGTGTAGATTGATATAAGATGACTCATAGCAATTTTTCATCTAAATTTTTGCAGATATTTTTTCAGGAATTGTCTTACACTCTTTTTTATTACAATTGGTTCTTTCACAATTTAAAGTGCAAGAGTTTGCCTAACATAGGTATGACAGGTCAAATGCAAGCAAAAATCCGTTACCTTGTATTCTTTCAATCCTGACATCCTTCACTGGATCAGCCCCGTTCTCAAAATATATACTTCCTGTGATTCCGATCATTGATATGTTTGATATACAAGTCATGATGATTTCATTAATGTCAGAGTCTGCATACGAAAACTCATCAAGCATTTTGGAGTGGCCTAAAACACATAAATAGATATAATGAGTAATATGTTTACCCTTACATCGCCAAAGGTGAATAAACTTTCAGCTGTACATGGGCGGATCCAGAGGGGAGCAGACTCCCCCCCCTAAACAATCACAAAAATATAGGGTTTCGTAGCAATACTGGTCGGGACCCCCTGGAAAATTACAAAGCTAGCAAACCAGCATACAGTTTTGGGCCATTATCGGCACGCTGGAGGGCTGATGATGGCCCGCTTATAGTGGTATTTGCTGGGATCGTCTTTCCTCTCTAAAAAATTGTCAAAGTTGGACCTCCTCTGACAAAACTTTCTGCATCCGCACATGCTGTAGTTACATATAAGAAGACATTGGAAGCTAAATTGCAAAACGTGTGGACCCAGATCAGACTGCTTTCTTAGGAAGCAGTCTGATTAGGGTCCAAACCGTTTGTCTGCAACTTGAAAATCATCAGTGGTGCAAGCAAACATATGTAGTCGGTGACCTCAACATAAGAGAGATTTTCAGATTTGTTCCTAGTGGTTTGAGGTTATAACATAAAGGTAAGATTATTTGCTTGCTTCAAAATATATACATTTATTTTATGCCTCCAAGAAAGTGAATTCTACTACTTAGTACCATGTCATATTACGTTACAAATGCATCTTTAAAATCCTAGCTTAGTACTGGTTCTACCAGGAAGATCCGTCCCTTTATAAATGAAGGATTGATGATGGGACGTAAAGAATCAAATAAAAAAAATAAAAAAAAAGAAGGCATTTTTTATTTTAAAAAAGTATTTTATACATGTCACAATGATAATGAATGTATTACATTCGAGCTAAGTGGATCAAGTGGATGGATTTTTTTTGCCGTGCCATCCAAACTATTGCGGTTTAGTTTCATGCATTTTACAGCTGAAACAAACAGGATAGTAGAGATCGTATTTTAATGCAGTGATACTAGATGGTAACCTATAACTTTTTAAGGCTATTTTATAATTGTCTTACAGCGTAATAAGAAATATAGCCATTTGAATTGCAGTTTCATTGTGAGGTTGTTTTAAAAGCCTATTGAGCCTAAGGATCATATTGAAACAGTGCTTGCAATTGCATGGCCTTTTATCAAATAATAGTTGAGCCCCAACATGAGATTTTCAATAATGTGGTATGTTCGACCAGCAACGTCGTGCATATGCAAGCCTCGCATTTTATCTCTTTTCCTCAACGTGTTTAATTAATTCAATTAAACATGAGCACTCATGTAAGATCTCATTATTTCCAATGTATGGTAATTTTAACGAGTGATGTCCTTAATACTAACCTGTTACCTTTAAGTAGGCATTTGTGCAATTGATGCAAGGGAAGCAATCCAAATATGGTCATAGCCTTGTCCACTAACTGACTCAAAGTTATAATTGGAAGAATCATAAGTTTCTTCTTTCTTGTCAAATCAGAGCCTTTGCTAGAGGCTTGAATATTTTATGATTGTTAAGCTACTGACTGAGCATAGAGTCTCTAAGCTTAAAAGGAGGCTGCACAGGCTCGTCTGAGTATATACTTGTCAAAATGCCACAATGTTAGAATTCACATGTCACGGCTCACTATACGTTAAAGAACCAAGTGAATATGGCCATGAAAGGCCAGAATCACAGATCACCAACATACCTATGGTACCAAGAGGTGACAGAAAGAGTTACATAGACAGAGAAGACAGCAGTAAGCATTGCAACCGTTGCAATATTTGAGCCTCGACCCAACAAAACCAAAACCTGTCTTCAGTGTTTCCAACAAGGTCATGCTCAAACAAGCCTGCTCAGCTACGGAGACTAGCTAAAATTGAAAATTTTGCTTGTAGCAAGTTAAGATATGACATTTTCCAATAAGCGAATAATAAATGCGCTGATCAGACTCAGCATTTGTTGTTCGTAAACCCTGAAAACAGGGTTCCTCGCATCGAGGCCCATTTGCATTGTGAGAACATCAACAAAGATATGAATTTACCCTTAAAGCGCCACCTATAATTTGTAGCTGACGACAATTTCAAATTTTGCCCCATTTTTGAAAATAACAAATAAGGTATGATATTTCATGAGAATCGACTGCTGGCAGACGATTCTCATGGAATATCAAACTTTTTTTTCGAAAATTAAGAAAGATGTTGCAAAATTTGTCGTCTGCTGCAGTCATGATTGGCGCTTTAAGGGTTAAATCAGAAATATTCTATTTTGGCGATTCTATAACATCTACACCCAGAGAATAATATTTTAACCCATTTATGCCTTACGTCCTTTTATGGACATTTGCAAGAGTGCAGAACCAGATCAGACACAGGGTACGCATCTCATCTGGTTCTACCCTGATTACTTACAGACTGTACTCATAAATATGAATGGATTAGTCCAACTGATAACGTTGGAACATTCCATTAGACATAAATGTGCTAATTGAAAGGACCTCGGACAGTTTCCTATTCAATCTGCCTAAACTTTGACAGCCTGTGGCTAGGATAATGCATAACTGACAACTATAGTTTTGTGCTTAAATCAAACCCTTACATTTAGTGCACCTAGCAAAATAAAACTATTTTGAAAATATTGCACAATTATGCCAGGACCTTAGGGTTTAGGGGGTGGTGGTATTTTTGTGACCAAATTTTACTTTACAGAAAGTCAATGTTTCGTCGAGTATTCACCTAAATACATGTAAATATTATGTTTGCGTCATAAAACTTGAGACGAAAGTGATGCGTTTTCATAAATTTCAGGTTTAGAAGATTTCATTGTTTCATCTAAAGAAGTGTGCTGTCAATTACTTTTGACTACTACCTGTAATGTTCCAAGTCAACCAGTTTGACTTGTGCACTGAGGTGTATCATATCTGCATACTGTATAAATCATAGTCTAGATAAACACAGTTTTTGAGCATAAAATAGTTAATATTTTCTTACACATCAGATTAAACTATAATTTGGTGTTTAAAAGAACCGTCTCATTGAGACGGTTCTTTTGAGTACCCAAAACATATGTTTTGGTTGAGAAATGAGACAATTAATTACTTTGTAAGCACTCATAACTAAAGCCGTGATACATGCCATTGCAAATTGATATTTACCTACAGGTTTTTACAAAATAAGTTTCTACAACGTTTTTATAATAAAGTGTTTTTGAGCATTTTGACAACGTTCCCCCCGTGACCAATCATGCCGTTTTTATATGATGTGTGAAATCTAAAACTACAACTGTATGCAAAAGGATTAGTTTGGTCTCGGGGGAAAGCACTTCAGTAAAACGTTTTCTATTTTCTGTATGTTGAATAGCAAAAAAAGAGTTTTCAACCCATATTTTTCAATTGGGTCTTATCCAATGAGAAAACTGCTTTTGTGGATAAGTAGAGGGTTGAACCTACCATCTTTTTCATAGAAAAAAAATATCGTTTTCTTTGAAACTTTTCTCTGGTCATTTTTATGGGCAATTCTTTATTAAGACTGTCCGAGGTCCTTTATAATATGACGTCGCGTCTGGGAGTGAAATAAAGTCAAGCATTAAAATTGATAAACCACTTGTGGTTTACAGATTTTAGGGAAACGTTATGATATGACGCTTTTAACGTCATGCATATGGCAAAGCCCTAACTTTTTCACGCCAAAAAGGATTTCCAAATAATTTAAAGATCATAGTGATAAAAGAATCTAACATTCGTGCTCCTGTACTATTGAATTTATTAAACTCGTTGCAAAAAAGAGATGAAATACCAGGCAAGCCTCGCATTTTATCTCTTTTCCTCAACTCGTTTAATAAATTTAATTAAACATGAGCACTCATGTAAGATCTTTAATGTTTCCAATGTATCGTAATTTTAACGAGTGATGTCCTAAATACTGACCTGTTACCTTTAAGTAGGCATTTGTGCAATTGAGTGCAAGGGCAGCAATCCAAATATGGTCATAGCATTGTCCACTAACTGATTCGAAGTTATAATTGGAAGAATCATAAGTTTCTTCTTTCTTGTATAGGACTTCAAATTCAGGCACTGCAAAACAATCCAAACAATTTTACAAAGCTGAAAATATTTTGAAAACACTTAAAAGAGTATATCCCATACTACATGCATATTTTCAGACAATGGAGAAAACATATTAAAATTGCAAAATGATTAGTGAAATAACTATATTAGAATTGCTTAAACAAGCTACCCACGGTTCATTCACTAAGGCATCATTTTGTTCCTAAATACCTCACAAAGATAAAAAAAAAAGATACAAGATGCTACTCAAGAAACATACAGCTACCTACTGAAAAATGATTCAATATGATATGCTTAGTTTTTCAAATGGTTTCTTTAACCCTTTGCAGACACTAGTGACTTCTAAATAAGTATTTTAGCAATCAGTGAAGACCAAGATGCATCAACTATGCACCATGATTCAGGGTGTACTGAAAATTGTCGTCTGCTCCACAGCAATAAAACAGTAGTAACAGCTGTGTTTACTCTCAGGCCAGAATATTGTCTATTAGTTTAGTTGACAGTAACCTACAAATATAGGCAATTATTTCCTACGGAGGAGGTGTCGTGCCAAACATCATTTTTTAAACCATCATTGCAGGTATTTCTTTACATTTCTCGCGTTTTAACTATCATTCTTTCAGTGTCATTGTCATTGTGAAAATCATAGTTATAACTAATGAAAAAATGAGAGAGAAAAAAACATATATAAAACTAATCTCTGCGATAGATAAATAACAATTTCATGGCATGTACCTGTTCCATACAGAGATCAAGTCAGCTTTTTAGGTCAACAATGAAGTTATAAGACGTCGTCTAAAAACATCAAATTTTCAAAACATTGTTTAGATTAAGAATGAATTGCTAAAACGATAGATCACTTTCAAACTGATTGCATCATTAAGTAGGTACTTAATATCAGCCACTCCTAATAAAGATCCTTTCAGAAAATGACAACACATGTTAAATTTAGCTTCATAAAGCATTTAGTATTGTCATTTAGAGAAAATTATGCATGGGCCATTAATATTCCTATATGCGAACAACGATTAAAAACAAGTAATGTCATAGTAAAGGTAAACAGCTTTTACTTTTGATCACCAATTATATCCTTAGAAGGCAAGCAATGCTATGCACATTACACCTATGTGTGTAACCTTTCGGAGAAAAAGCATTGTCATAGTATGAGGAAATTAACTGATCATTTCACAATCTAGATCTTTAAATAGGGTTTTCAAACATATATACACTGTTTTAAGACTGCATCTTTGTTTAATTTTCTGCTACATTAAACCATTTTTTTGCCGTGGGTTGGTCTGAAGTGTGTGATTGTGGTATTTCCTGATCATACTCATTTACTTTTTGGTTACTATAGCAGCCAACAATTTAGTTACATTAATTTCTAAGTTTTGGTTACACGTTCCTTAGCAACAGTGATTTTGCATAGCTACATGTAGCACACAGAAATCATGCACATAATTTGAATATGAATAAAGATACTAACGCAACACTGCAGTCTAAATGCATAACACGCTTACACATATAGTAGCCCTTAAAGCGCCAAGAAAAAATGCATCTGAAAATGTCGTCTGCTGAAGTCTTCTGTTGCAAAAAAATGCCTAACATAACTGACAAATTAAATATAGAAGCAAACAGCGTGGACCAAGAACAGACTGCTCAACATTTCAGCAGACGAAAAAAACAGACGACTTTTGTTGCGATTGGCGCATTAAGGGTTAGATAGTCATCTCTATGCCAGATTTGGTGGAGTTCGCACGTTAACCATAGACACATAGACACTATAGATGCTCTTCCGGCTGTCAGCATTCCTCCCCAGTAAAACAATCAACCAATCACAGCCATCGATACAAAACACACAGGTTTCCGGCAATTCCAAGTTTGCATTGGAGTACGGCAACCAATCAACTATGGTCCGACCACAGATTTGGTCAGAGGCGAGTTCAATAATGCGAGAGCTCGCCGAGCGCTCGTTGATTGGTACCTATCTTTATTCGTAATGTGTAAAGCCTGACATCAGTACAACGAGCGCTTGAAAGCGTACGCATTGTTGAACTCGCCTCTGGTTTGTCTAGTGAAACACGACATGCGCAGTACATAAAACCAAAGAGAGTTTTATCGCTCTATGGTCCGACTATAGGGACTGGACTATAGTCTGGTTAACGCACGAACTTGACCTAAAGACAGTGTGAGAAGACTCACCTGTCAATCCAGCCACGCCTCTTTCAATAATCCTGTTTTTGGGATAATATCCAATTACAAAAGCGCCATCAGCTGCCTGCTCCATTTCTTCCTCTGTGCAAGGTATATCTTCAAGATTAGTTCGCCAAAACTCAGAGCTGTACCATCCATGAAATATCCAGATTACTTTTTGACCAAACAAACCTATTTTATGTGCCTGCAATAGAATTTTATCAGTTACCATTCATATATTAGCTGCAGCGTTGCACGTTGCCTGATGCATGTTGTCTTTCTCACGGCATGTGCCTTTATCAGGTCTTGACTTGAATGGCGTCGCTAATGCCGCTAAATCAGCACAAAAATCGAAAATTACGTCATTATCACTAGTTTGAAGAGTGACTAATAAATAGAATACCAGGTTCACGTCTTTTGATATCAAGTTTACCAGGCTCGGCTTTGAGAACGCAAGTTGAATCGCTCGGCTAGCCTCGCGATGTCGACAAGCATTCTCAAAACCTTGCCTGGTCAACTTGAAATCAAAAGACACTCACCTAGTATTATCTATATCTTCACTTTTGCGTGAATATCTAAACGACACATAGGTCAAGATAAGGAAACAGTTTGAGTGTATAAGGAAACGATTTGAGGGAAAATATTTTTAGCAACAGAACCGTCTCATCCAAATATATGTTTTGGTTTATAAATAAGAAAATAACTTTCAAATGTGCACTTTTGTCTTGAGACCTGAATTGACTTTAAAATGCATGAAATACAAAGTTTGGTTGTTTTTAAAGCAGGTACATAATTTAAATGCCGTTGGCGTTATAAAACCCATAAAGTATGATATTTGCAGGATAACATAACTATATTTAAACGGAAAATAGTAAACTTTTGATTATAATGCGAGCAAATGAGCGTAACTTTAATAAATTAAGACACTGTCAATAGAACATACACATACTTACATAGCATAAGATCAACCTTGCTTTATCTTCATAACAGGATGCTATGATAATTCTGGCATCATGTTTCTGAAACAATAATGAACAACACACCCCTATCAATTGAAATCATAATATCGCGCTAAAGGCTGTTCATGTACTAGAAGGCACGAGACATGTTGTTGCGCTTGTTTTTATCTCTCATGAAAATACTCAATAAATGGAGTCAGTTGTTTTATGATTTCTGTGGCACCTTTAATACCAGCGAGCCGGAATTTTTCAGATTGTTGCAAAACTCTCGAGACCATACTACTGGCTTTAGAAGCGTTCTACTTTCAAATTTATAAACACAGTATTCCCAAAGGTCTAGAATATTGAAATGTAAATTCTATAACAATATACAGTCAAGACAAGTTAGATACATGTATGTTCCTTATAAACCACTGGACTTGACTTAGGAAGTTCCGTTTGGTACAGAAGGAAAGTGTAAACTATTCCAGTTATCAAATTATGTAATTACAAATGAACTAAAAACACTATGCTAAACGGATTTCTATTTTTGTGCTGCCAGTATCAAAACAAATGATAATATTAAATCTTTGCATTTTATTGGATAATTTATATACTTAATTGTTCAAGAAGATTTTTTTATTTGTTTTCAAAATTAACGTTTTCAAAAAGGTTCTTTGCTCTGGAATCATAATCTCTTCATAAAGGCAGGTTTTTTAACTGCATAGCAAAATGATAAAGTAATGTAATGGCTTTCATTTTCTTTCCAAAGACCTCTGAATATATAAAGACATAAATTTTGGCTTAGAGTGTTACCAACTGCTAATTTTTTTTTTGGCCTAGAGTGTAACTTACAGCTAATTTATTTTGGCCAAGCCTAGAGTGGTACCAACTGCTAATAAGCAGTTGGTACCACTCAAGGCCAGAAATACATATCTTTATATGTTCAAAAGACTGTTGAACGAAATGAAAGCCATTACAGTAAAAAAATATTCTCCACTTTGTCAGAGGATCATATTGAAATATATCCTGAGTGATTACAATTACCTATATGTTCTTTGCCATTATCAGATGATCATATTAAATATCTCCTTAGAGACTACAGTTACCTTGTGGTTCATTGTCCTTGTCAGAGGATCATATTAAATAATTCCTGAGTGATTACAATTACCTATATGTTCTTTGCCATTATCAGATGATCATATTAAATATCTCCTTAGAGACTACAGTTACCTTGTGGTTCATTGTCCTTGTCAGAGGATCATATTAAATTATTCCTGAGTGATTACAATTACCTACAGTTTCTTTGCCCTTTTCAGAATATCAAATTAGTTATCTCCTGAGAGACTACAGTTACCTATAGGTTCCAGGCCCTTGTCAGAGGATCATATTAAATATCTCCTGAGAGACTACAGTTACCTATAGGTTATTTGCCCTTGTCACATAATTATATTAAATATCTTCTGGGAGACTACAGTTTCCTATAGGTTATTTGCCCTTGTCAGATAACCATATTAAATATCTTCTGAGAGACTACAGTTACCTTTAGGTTATTTTCCCTTGTCAGATAATCATATTTAATATATTCTGTGAGACTACAGTTACCTATAGGTTATTTGCCCTTGTCAGATAATCATATTAAATATCTCCTGAGAGACTACAGTTACCTATAGGTTATTTGCCCTTGTCACATAATTATATTAAATATCTTCTGGGAGACTACAGTTTCCTATAGGTTATTTGCCCTTGTCAGATAACCATATTAAATATCTTCTGAGAGACTACAGTTACCTATAGGCATTTTCCCTTGTCAGATAATCATATCAAATATCTTCTGTGAGACTACAGTTACCTATATGTTATTTGCCCTTGTCAGATAATCATATAAAATGTCTTCTGTGAGACTACAGTTACCTATAAGTTATTTTCCCTTGTCAGATAATCATATCAAATATCTTCTGAGAGACTACAGTTACCTATATGTTCTTGCACTTGTCAGAGGATCATATTGAAATATCTCCTGAGAGACTACAGTTACCTATAAGTTATTTGCCCTTGTCAGATAATGATATTAAATATCTTCTGAGAGACTACAGTTACCTAAATGTTCTTTGCACTTGTCAGAGGATCATATTGAATATTTCCTGTGAGACTACAGTTACCTATAGGTTATTTGCCCTTGTCAGATAATCATATTTAATACTTTCTGTTAGACTACAGTTACCTATAGGTTATTTGCCCTTTAAGATAATCATATTAAATATCTTCTGAGAGACTACAGTTACCTATAGGTTATTTGCCCTTGTCAGATAATCATATTAAATAGCTTCTGAGAGACTACAGTTACCTATATGTTCTTTGCACTTGTCAGAGGGTCAAATTGAAATATCTCCTGAGAGACTACAGTTACCTAAAGGTTATTTGCCCTTGTCAGATAATCATATTAAATATTTCATGAGAGACTACTGTAACCTATAGGGGATTTCTATTTTTGTGCTGCCAGTATCAAAACAAATGATAATATTAAATCTTTGCATTTATTGGATTTTTTATATACTTTAATGGAAGATTTTTTTTATTTTTTTTTCAAAACTAACGTTTTTAAAAAGGTTCTTTGCTCTGGAATCATAATCCCCTCATTAAGGCAGGTGTTTTATCTGCATAGCAAATTATAAAGTAATGTAATGGCTTTCATTTTCTTTCCATAGACTTCTGAATATATAATGACATAAATTTTTGATCTAGATTGGTACCAACTGCTGTTTCTTTTTTACCTAGAGTGGTACCAACTGCTAATTCATTTTTAGCATAGAGTGGTACCTACTGCTAATATATTTTGGCCTAGAGTGGTACCAACTGCTAATTAGCAGTTTGTACCACATTATGCCAGAAATAAATTTCTTTGTATGTTCAGAAGTTAAAAAAATGAAAGCCATTACAGTAAATAAATATTCTCCGCTCTGGTCAGAGGATAATGTTCAAATATCTCCTGATTCACTATTGGCGCATTTAACTTCTCCATTGTTTTAGTGAATTATATTAAATATCTCCTAAGAGACTGCAGTTACAAAGATATTCTTGGCCCTTGTCAGATGATCATATTAAATATCTCCTGAGAGACTACAGTTACCTATATGTTCTTGGCCCTTGTCAGAGGATCATATTAAATATCTCCTGAGAGACTACAGTTACCTATAGGTTCTTGGCCCTTGTCAGATGATCATATTAAATATCTCCTGAGAGACTACAGTTACCTAAACGCTATTGGCCCATGTCAGAAGATCATATTAAATATCTCCTGAGAGACTGCAGTTACCTATAGGTTCCAGGCCCTTGTCAGAGGATCATATTAAATATCTCCTGAGAGACAACCATTACCTATAGGTTCTTGGCCCTTGTCAGATGATCATATTAAATATCTCCTGAGAGACTACAGTTACCTATATGTTCTTGGCCCTTGTCAGAGGATCATATTAAATATCTCCTGAGAGACTTCAGTTACCCATAGGTTATTTGCCCTTGTCAGATGATCATATTAAATATCTCCTGAGAGACTACAGTAACCTATAGGTTATTTGCCCTTGTCATATAATTATATTAAATATCTTCTGTGAGACTACAGTTTCCTATAGGTTATTTGCCCTTGTCAGATAACCATATTAAATATCTCCTGAGAGACAACAGTTACCTATAGGTTATTTTCCCTTGTCAGATAATCATATTAAATATCTTCTGTGAGACTACAGTTACCTATACGTTATTTGCCCTTGTCAGATAATCATATTAAATATCTTCTGTGAGACTACAGTTACCTATAGGTTATTTGCCCTTGTCAGATAATCATATTAAATATCATTTGTGAGACTACAGTTACCTATATGTTCCTTGCACTTGTCAGATAATGATATTAAATATCTTCTGTGAGACTACAGTTACCTATAAGTTATTTTCCCTTGTCAGATAATCACATTAAATATCTTCTGTGAGACTAAAGTTACCTATACGTTATTTGCCCATGTCAGATAATCATATTAAATATCTTCTGTGAGACTACAGTTACCTATAAGTTATTTGCCCTTGTCAGATAATGATATTAAATATCTTCTGAGAGACTACAGTTACCTATATGTTCTTTGCACTTGTCAGAGGATCATATTGAAATATCTCCTGTGAGACTACAGTTACTTATAAGTTATTTGCCCTTGTCAGATAATCATATTTAATACTTTCTGAGAGACTACAGTTACCTATAGGTTATTTGCCTTTTAAGATAATCATATTAAATATCTTCTGAGAGACTACAGTTACCTATAGGTTATTTGCCCTTGTCAGATAATCATATTAAATATCTTCTGAGAGACTACAGTAACCTATATGTTCTTTGCACTTATCAGAGGCTCATATTGAAATATCTCCTGAGAGACTACAATTACCCAAAGGTTATTTGCCCTTGTCAGATAATCATATTAAATATCTCATGAGAGACTACTGTAACCTATAGGGGATTTCTATTTTTTTGCTGCCAGTATCAAAACAAATGATAATATTAAATATTTGCATTTATTGGATTTTTTATATACTTTAATGGAAGATTTTTTTTATTTGTTTTCAAAACTAACGTTTTTAAAAAGGTTCTTTGCTCTGGAATCATAATTCCCTCATTAAGGCAGGTGTTTTATCTGCATAGCAAATGATAAAGTAATGTAATGGCTTTCATTTTCTTTCCATAGACTTCTGAATATATAAAGACATAATATTTTGATCTAGATTGGTACCAACTGCTGTTTCTTTTTTACCTAGAGTGGTACCAACTGCTAATTCATTTTTAGCATAGAGTGGTACCTACTGCTAATTCATTTTGGCCAAGAGTGGTACCAACTGCTAATTAGCAATTTGTACCACATTATGCCAGAAATAAATTTCTTTGTAAGTTCAGATGTCTTTTTTAAAAAAATGAAAGCCATTACAGTAAATAAATATTCTCCGCTCTGGTCAGACGATAATGTTCAAATATCTCCTGATTCACTATTGGCGTATTTAACTTCTCCATTGTTTTAGTGAATTATATTAAATATCTCCTAAGAGACTGCAGTTACAAAGATATTCTTGGCCCTTGTCAGATGATCATATTAAATATCTCCTGAGAGACTACAGTTATCTATAGGTTCCAGGCCCTTGTCAGAGGATCATATTAAATATCGCCTGAGAGACTACAGTTACCTATATGTTCTTGGCCCTTGTCAGAGGATCATATTAAATATCTCCTGAAAGACTACAGTTACCTAAACGTTATTGGCCCATGTCAGAAGATCATATCAAATATCTCCTGAGAGACTGCAGTTACCTATAGGTTCCAGGCCCTTGTCAGAGGATCATATTAAATATCTCCTGAGAGACTACAGTTATCTTTAGGTTCCAGGCCTTTGTCAGAAGATCATATTAAATATCTCCTCAGAGACTGCAGTTAAATATAGGTTCCAGGCCCTTGTCAGAGGATCATATTAAATATCTCCTGAGAGACTACAGTTACCTAAACGTTATTGGCCCATGTCAGAAGATCATATTAAATATCGCCTGAGAGACTGCAGTTACCTATATGTTCTTGGCCCTTGTCAGAGGATCATATTAAATATCTCCTGAGAGACTACAGTTATCTATAGGTTCCAGGCCTTTGTCAGAGGATCATATTAAATATCTCCTGAGAGACTACAGTTACCTATAGGTTCCAGACCCTTGACAGAGGATCATATTAAATATCTCCTGAGAGACTACAGTTACCTAAACGTTATTGGCCCATGTCAGAAGATCATATTAAATATCTCCTGAGAGACTGCAGTTACCTATAGGTTCCAGGCCCTTGTCAGAGGATCATATTAAATATCTCCTGAGAGACTACAGTTACCTAAACGTTATTGGCCCATGTCAGACGATCATATTAAATATCTCCTGAGAGACTTCAGTTACCTATATGTTCTTGGCCCTTGTCAGAGGATCATATTAAATATCTCCTGAGAGACTGCAGTTACCTATAAGTTCCAGGCCTTTGTCAGAGGATCATGTTAAATATCTCCTGAGAGACTGCAGTTACCTATAGGTTCCAGGCCCTTGTCAGAGAATCATATTAAAAATATCCTGAGAGACTACCATTACCTATAGGTTCTTGGCCCTCGTCAGAGGATCATATTAAATATCTCCTGAAAGACTGAAGTTACCTATAGGTTCCAGGCCCTTGTCAGAGGATCATATTAAATATCTCCTGAGAGACTGCAATTACCTATAGGTTCCAGGCCTTTGTCAGAGGATCATATTAAATATCTCCTGAGAGACTACAGTTACCTATAGGTTCCAGGCCCTTGTCAGAGGATCATATTAAATATCTCCTGAGAGACTACAGTTACCTAAACGTTATTGGCCCATGTCAGAAGATCATATCAAATATCTCCTGAGAGACTGCAGTTACCTATAGGTTCCAGGCCCTTGTCAGAGGATCATATTAAATATCTCCTGAGAGACTACAGTTATCTATAGGTTCCAGGCCTTTGTCAGAGGATCATATTAAAAATATCCTGAGAGACTACAGTTACCTAAACGTTATTGGCCCATGTCAGAAGATCATATTAAATATCTCCTGAGAGACTGCAGTTACCTATAGGTTCCAGGCCCTTGTCAGAGGATCATATTAAATATCTCCTGAGAGACTGCAGTTACCTATAAGTTCCAGACCTTTGTCAGAGGATCATATTAAATATCTCCTGAGAGACTGCAGTTACCTATAAGTTCCAGGCCTTTGTCAGAGGATCATATTAAATATCTCCTGAGAGACTACAGTTATCTTTAGGTTCCAGGCCTTTGTCAGAGGATCATATTAAATATCTCCTGAAAGACTGCAGTTACCTATAGGTTCCAGGCCCTTGTCAGAAGATCATATTAAATATCTCCTGAGAGACTGCAGTTACCTATAGGTTCCAGGCGTTTGTCAGAGGATCATATTAAATATCTCCTGAGAGACTGCAGTTACCTATAGGTTCCAGGCCTTTGTCAGAGGATCATATTAAATATCTCCTGAGAGACTGCAGTTACCTATAGGTTCCAGGCCTTTGTCAGAGGATCATATTAAATATCTCCTGAGAGACTGCAGTTATCTATAGGTTCCAGGCCTTTGTCAGAGGATCATATTAAATATCTCCTGAGAGACTGCAGTTACCTATAGGTTCCAGGCCTTTGTCAGAGGATCATATTAAATATCTCCTGAGAGACTGCAGTTACCTATAGGTTCCAAGCCTTTGTCAGAGGATCATATTAAATATCTCCTGAGAGACTGCAGTTACCTATAGGTTCCAGGCCTTTGTCAGAGGATCATATTAAATATCTCCTATGAGACTGCAGTTACCTATAGGTTCCAGGCCCTTGTCAGATGATCATATTGAAATATCTCCTGAGAGACTGCAGTTACCTATAGGTTCCAGGCCTTTGTCAGAGGATCATATTAAATATCTCCTAAGAGACTGCAGTTACCTATAGGTTCCAGGCCCTTGTCAGAGGATCATATTGAAATATCTCCTGTGAGACTACAGTTACCTATAAGTTATTTGCCCTTGTCAGATAATCATATTTAATACTTTCTGAGAGACTACAGTTACCTATAGGTTATTTGCCCTTTAAGATAATCATATTAAATATCTTCTGAGAGACTACAGTTACCTATAGGTTATTTGCCCTTGTCAGATAATCATATTAAATATCTTCTGAGAGACTACAGTTACCTATATGTTCTTTGCACTAATCAGAGGCTCAAATTGAAATATCTCCTGAGAGACTACAATTACCCAAAGGTTATTTGCCCTTGTCAGATAATCATATTAAATATCTCATGAGAGACTACTGTAACCTATAGGGGATTTCTATTTTTGTGCTGCCAGTATCAAAACAAATGATAATATTAAATATTTGCATTTACTGGATTTTTTATATACTTTAATGGAAGATTTTTTTTATTTGTTTTCAAAACTAACGTTTTTAAAAAGGTTCTTTGCTCTGGAATCATAATCCCCTCATTAAGGCAGGTGTTTTATCTGCATAGCAAATGATAAAGTAATGTAATGGCTTTCATTTTCTTTCCATAGACTTCTGAATATATAAAGACATAATTTTTTGATCTAGATTGGTACCAACTGCTGTTTCTTTTTTACCTAGAGTGGTACCAACTGCTAATTCATTTTTAGCATAGAGTGGTACCTACTGCTAATTCATTTTGGCCAAGAGTGGTACCAACTGCTAATAAACAGTTTGTACCACATTATGCCAGAAATAAATTTCTGTGTATGTTCAGATGTCTTTTTTAAAAAAATGAAAGCCATTACAGTAAATAAATATTCTCCGCTCTGGTCAGACGATAATGTTCAAATATCTCCTGATTCACTATTGGCGTATTTAACTTCTCCATTGTTTTAGTGAATTATATTAAATATCTCCTAAGAGACTGCAGTTACAAAGATATTCTTGGCCCTTGTCAGATGATCATATTAAATATCTCCTGAGAGACTACAGTTACCTATATGTTCTTGGCCCTTGTCAGAGGATCATATTAAATATCTCCTGAAAGACTACAGTTACCTAAACGTTATTGGCCCATGTCAGAAGATCATATTAAATATCTCCTGAGAGACTGCAGTTAAATATAGGTTCCAGGCCCTTGTCAGAGGATCATATTAAATATCTCCTGAGAGACTACAGTTACCTAAACGTTATTGGCCCATGTCAGAAGAACATATTAAATATCTCCTGAGAGACTTCAGTTACCTATATGTTCTTGGCCCTTGTCAGAGGATCATATTAAATATCTCCTGAGAGACTACAGTTATCTATAGGTTCCAGGCCTTTGTCAGAGGATCATATTAAATATCTCCTGAGAGACTGCAATTACCTTTAGGTTCCAGGCCTTTGTCAGAGGATCATATTAAATATCTCCTGAGAGACTACAGTTACCTATAGGTTCCAGGCCCTTGTCAGAGGATCATATTAAATATCTCCTGAGAGACTACAGTTACCTAAACGTTATTGGCCCATGTCAGAAGATCATATAAAATATCTCCTGAGAGACTTCAGTTACCTATAGGTTCCAGGCCCTTGTCAGAGGATCATATTTAATATCTTCTGAGAGACTGCAGTTACCTATAAGTTCCAGGCCTTTGTCAGAGGATCATATTAAATATCTCCTGAGAGACTGCAGTTACCTATAAGTTCCAGGCCTTTGTCAGAGGATCATATTAAATATCTCCTGAGAGACTGCAGTTACCTATAGGTTCCAGGCCCTTGTCAGAGAATCATATTAAAAATATCCTGAGAGACTACCATTACCTATAGGTTCTTGGCCCTCGTCAGAGGATCATATTAAATATCTCCTGAGAGACTGCAGTTACCTATAGGTTCCAGGCCCTTGTCAGAGGATCATATTAAATATCTCCTGAGAGACTGCAGTTACCTATATGTTCTTGGCCCTTGTCAGAGGATCATATTAAATATCTCCTGAGAGACTACAGTTATTTATAGGTTCCAGGCCTTTGTCAGAGGATCATATTAAATATCTCCTGAGAGACTGCAATTACCTATAGGTTCCAGGCGTTTGTCAGAGGATCATATTAAATATCTCCTGAGAGACTACAGTTACCTATAGGTTCCAGGCCATTGTCAGAGGATCAGGAATATATCCTGAAAGACTACCGTTACCTTCAGATTCTCTACCCTTGTCAAAGGATCATGTTCAAATATCTCCTTAAAAATTTTGTTACCTTAAAGTTCTCGATCTTATTAAGATATCCCCTGAGAAACGCTTCTTACCTTAAGGTTCTCCACTCTTGTCATAGGATCATGTTCAAATATCTCCTGGGAGACGACTGTTATATTGGTCCCCTTTGTACGCTTGACAAAGTCGTCGATTACCTACAAAACAACAATGATAGGGATGAGGGTCTTAAAATTTTATGGGTACACTCAATAATCGATAAAGTATTGTTCACAAAAACCCATACACTTCATATTTTTTACTTTTAATACACAGATAGTGTGGTTAGACAATGTTGACATACATACTGTTACGTATGCAAATTTGATCAAAATATAAGAGCTTTACACCAACTGCTTACATGGGGACTCACAGTTATTGAAGTGCACACCTGCGGGTCGTGCTCAAGTTAACTTAATTTCCACCATTGTCAGAGGTGGTGGTGGTAGCTCTGGTGGCTATCCAATTTATCTGAGCGGAACTGTTTCAGCTTTTTTTTATAACGGGCCTTTTGTGGAACATCTGCATGAAGTATTTTAAGTTTTTCCCATTTTTTACCCAGCCACCTTAAAAAAAGTGTAGGATATTATGTTGTGCCCTCCATAAAAACTTGGCATGTGTCTGTCCCTCTGTCAGTATGTATGTATGTCTGCCTGTATCTCTTTCTGTCTGTCAGTCTTTCCATCAATGTAAAGTTTACAACCTCTGTTCAGAGATGTTATTTAAAGAAAAAGCTAACCAATGACTGAGGTTCTTATATTACAAAGGTTCATCTTTGAGCATTTCACATTCACGTGAGTGAATAAATAAATTAAAAATATTTTATTTCTATCAACAAAGTCAAAAATAAATAATACTAAACCATCCTAAATATGAAAATTACTATTTGGCATACCCATAGAACAAGAAATATTTTTTAAAAAAAGATAAACGGCGGAGATTAAATGGATGGGTGTTTGGTAATATGAAAAATACGACGAATACTTTTTCTAACCTTAATAATATCTGCACGTAAGATATGGTCATTTTCGAACACGAAAAACTCAATTGCCTAGTAACAACTCAGGGTAACAATAGCAGTGCATACAAGGCAATCGCAGCACACTGGAACCATGCATACGTCGACACGAACTAACCTTCATTCAAATAACTATTGCATATGACTGAGTGTTTAGATATGCAGGGGAAGACTAACAGGGGCCCAGTAGCCCACAGACTGAAAAGGTTTGACTGGGCTCCTAAAATTTTGGGCAAAAATGCCCAAACCCTTTATGTTAAATTTTGAATTTTGCCAGTGCGAGCCGCTAACTCAAAACTGTTAGCATGCATCCCTGATGTGGTGGTTAAGGTGGTCCATTAAATATTTAGTCCCTTAACATGTTCGCTTATTCATTAATAACAGCCTTGTTTGTTTTATTATTTGCCACACCAGAATTTGGCAAAATCACGTCATCTTTCTAGATGTATTCCATTAATCATTAAAAAAATTATACCCTATATAATATCTGTTGAACCTTAATATATACTTGGCTCTGTCGCGAAAAATTTTCTAACGTTGCGAAAACCGGCTGAGAGGCGATGATATACTCCTCAAAATAATTAAAGGACCAAGATTTTAGAATGCGAGTATAATTAGCTCAAACATTTAAATTCTGTAAAACTTGGCCTAAAGCTTCCTATTCTTTCTGCCCGTTCGTCAAGAATCATTATTACTGATTTCCATGCCCAATTCTGCCATAACTGTGTCTCAAATGCACATACCCCCAAAATCACACTTTCAAAAGGCAGTGGGTGGGGTAAAGAAATTCTTCTGTGGTCATTCGAGTAGAATGAAAGTGACATCAAATTTAACTTTGTTTTAAGCAGTTTAACTTACATGCAAAATTTTTCTTCAAACAGTTTCAATATACTGGGAAGCAAGCATTTTCATCTCTAACAATAGAGTTTTGACATTGTTTTGTGTTCTGAAAACAATGCGTGTACTGGGCCATCAAGAGTCAGATTTTCAATCGTCATTCTTTGCCTTTGAGTGTTAGAAAGATGTCCCGGCGAATTGCTTAAAGATTGTCACAGACACACGCCAAAACCAGTTGTCTAAACCCATAGTCTGGCCATAACTCCACAGCCAAAAGGGACAATTTTCTCTCACAGGAAGAGGTAGATGGTATAGAGGGGATTAAAACACTATACAGGCATGTGAAAACAGAGATTTCAGCATCTAAAAGCATTTTTCATTCATTTCAAACAGTTCTGTGGACCGATAGGTAACTGTAGTCTCTCAGGAGATATTTTTATGACCATCTGACATGGGCAAATGACCTATAGGTAACTGCAGTCCCTCAGGAGATTTTTTTATGATAATCTGACAAGGGCCTGGAACCTATATGTAACTGTAGTCTCTCAGGAGATATTAAATATGATCCTCTGACAAGGGCCAAGAATAAATATCCTTTATTTTGTTAGTAAAGCCCTTGGCTGAGCGTTTCCGTAGTGAGCTGAACAATCTCAAAATTTGACCATTCTTTGAGCATTTTCTGACCTTTTGAACTGTGGAAAATTTCTTAATTTTTGGCATGATCTCATTTCGGCCGAAAATATTTTCATTATTTTCATTGGATAATATTGTAACGGTATCAAACCAGGAAGTAACTCTAAATAGACTGATAAGCATGCTGCCGATTGCTCAAAAGCTGTATGTTGGGGTGTAAAGTGATATATGTGAGATGTATAAAATGTTCATACAACAATGTGGCCAGAAGTATCCGACACTTTATAAAAAAAGCATTTTTTGTTTATACAGGAAAAAATTCCTCGTGTAAGAGCTTTTGAAAGATATACCTCCTTAAAAGTTCTCAAGTTACTTATATCAAATATGTCTTCTGTCATTTCGTTGTATATCTTTTATAGAGATATTTCTTGCCATCATTTAACTCCCAACTGTTTATTTGAACTGGGCCGTAGATTTACACAGATTTACATATCACGCCTGACCTTAGCTTTTGATGTCGCTAATGGTCTACGACAATGGCGTACTTCGAATCGAACTATAGTCCCTACTATAGTAACTAAAGTTTGATTCGAACACCTATAGTCGCTACTAGGGTGACATCACGAATCTACTGGAGATGGTCGGAGCACCGTTACTCTAGTAGATAGGCTGGTTCCCTACTCTAGACATATCTAACGATGGGTTCAAGATCTAGCACGATGGGTTCAAGATCGGTCAGTAGCCTCAAAATGATATGTTTTTGTAAAGTTAACCTAGCTGAGCATAATTTTTGGTCCCACTTATTCGTAATTGATTATTAGAAAGCGCTGTGCAGTTTATAAGATCCTTTTTGTCTACGACGAAAAATTGAAGTGGAGCATACAGGGCTATTATTTTTGTTTACTTACCAACCAACTAAAAGTTCCAACTTTAGTCGTTCGGGTGTAAACGTGCGTGCGCATCTATTACGTAAGAACTATAGTATGAACTTTAGTTCGATTAGAAGTACGCAAATGTGAATTTCGTCATAATTTGAATATGCTAATTACTTATCCAATGATATGGCTAGATATTTTTATTCAGCCAATAGACTTTTAGATGAAGATGTCTAAACCTAGTATATACCGGGCTCTGCTGGGTAAAATATGCTAACATTGCAAAAACCTGCTAAGCGGCGATGATTTAAGTGTATATACATGAACTTTTCTATAAGAGACATTGCAAGGATAAAACAGCTCCTTTATTTGCTCAATTCAATTAACAATGAAGCAATGATTTAAGGTAATTTTATCTTTTTGGACTCAATAATAAAAATTAAGTTTATGAACATATGTACGAACCCTATTGGTAATATAGGATCCATGATCCATGCCACTCGATAAGAAAATATAGATTGAAAACATTACAGTCTAGTCAAAATGATATGAGGGGCGATCGATTAGACCGTGACTTAAGACAGTGAGAATCATTGTGAAACTGTTTGGATCCAGAGATACACCCCGACATTTTGTTGACCAAGCTTTATGCAAAGGTAAACAGCAAGTGCCAATAGTCGCTAATCAAAGTTTCTTAAGATACATCTCTGGAAGTATTGGATTCAGATTAATTAAGATGATATTTTTGCAGTAACCCTGATGGTGTGGTAAAAATAGCACTTCCACGACCCTACAATAACATGACGCAATTGCAATTAACTTCCAAATAGAAGTACGGTGCCCAACCACAGTTTATAGAAGTAGAATTCGCATTTAAATTGAAAAAGAAGCGTCCTCCGACTCTATTTAATAACGATTTACTGTCTGATTAGTTGATGTTGCACCACGTTAACCCTTAAAAGCTGCATGAATAATTACACGTAGCCCATAGGTGCCGATAAATATATTTTTGAGCGTAAAATTGTAATCATTTTCTTACCCATTAATTCAGACATGTGTTTTGGGTGCTCAAAAACAGTTTCAATGTGACGGTTCTTTTGAGTACCCACAAAATACGTTTTGTTTGAGAAATAAGAAAAGAAAAAAAGTCCATTGCACACTCTCATTTGAAGCTCGATCTGAGGGTCTGTTTATTTTTTGAAAAATAATACAGATGGCGCTGTAAACAAACTTGCAATAAGATACTAATTATTTGCAGCTGACATTTTGAAGAAATAGACATCTGTACCAGTGTTTATGAGTTAATTTGCGCAAACCTACAATTTGAACGCTTTCATCATTTGTGTATGCGAGTAACGAAGGCCCAGATGAAACTGTGCAAATGCGATTGGCAGGTGTTTATGGTTGAATTATTGCTTTACGTCCAAGTCAACCATTTACGGTTTCATGGGTGGTAACTAGTACTTAGCAATGAGGATAAAGGAGCTCGCTCATAGACACAGCACAGTGCTATGGCGATGCTCTAACCTTGCCCAATCGAGCACTCCGCCACCGCACCAATGTTCTCCCTATAAAACTGTGTACGTATTCACGCAGACTGCTGCACATGAAATATAGCAGTCAGTGCATTTTAAATTAAATATTCAAATTCTTAATGTTTTGTGGGGTTGGGTGGCCTGCTGTTCTTCATGGTCTAAATTTTCAATCATTTTCATGCGTGCGTGCGTGCGTGCGTGCGTGTGTGTGTGTGTGTGTGTGATGCTTTTAAATAGGTTCTACAGTCAAGGTTTGTAGGTGACCCGTTTATTGGACGTGAGGCAAAAATAGATTACATGGAATTGGTTTCTATAAGAGTGTGTGTTTTGTTTAACGTCCTAACAACAGCTAAGGTCATATGGAGACGGGACCAAGGCTTAGAATAACATTTAACAAACTGGATGGGTGGGGGTCGAACTTGGGACCCCTGGGTACAAGGCGAGTGGTTTATCCACTACACCACGCCGGGTCCTATTCTTGAAGATTGATGCGAAATGTACGCTTGCACAGGCTTTACGCAAGTGTTATAGTTAATTTGCCCTTAAACACCACAAATAGCAAACAAAAACAGCCTTCATTATGTCTGTCTCAGTCTTGTACCTTGGAAAGCTAATGATGCTATATTTGTTAAGTATCATAGGTCCGGATAAGAAAGAATTAAGAGCGTGAAATTGTAATCAGTTTCTTATCCATCAAGTTAAACATGTGTTTTGGGTGCTCAAAAGAACCGTCTCAATGAGATGGTTCTATTGAGAATCCACAACATATGTTTTGGTTGTGAAACAAGAAAACATTTTTCAGTTACGCACTCTTATCTGGAGATCTGAAGTCTGTACTTTTCTGCATGTGGTAATCATCTTCAGTATGTTCAGGAAGCAGACTCACGAGACTAAACTAGAGGACATAAGGTCCCGATGCGCTCACCTGACACTATGTCACAGGAATGCGGATGACCTTAGTATAAATCAAATCAAATCAAATCAAATCAAATCAAATCAATTTTATTGGTATTAAGTCCAGTCACAGGACTGTCACCAGTCACATGTATACAGTTACACAAGAACAATCACAGACATAATACAAGTACAAATCTTGCCATCGATGAGACTATGAAATTTGAAAAAATATGGAAATTAATGTGTGTGTTTAATAGAACAGACTAGTAAAATTGGCTATTCTCAACATCGAGTCCGTCCCAGGTTTCATGTAGAGCACTCAGGCACGCTTTAAATAAGCGTACCTGAGTGCTCCACTGAACCATTCTTTCACAAAATAAAGCGATGTCATCATCAAAAAGTGTCAATATCCATCACAACATGCATTAATAACCACCACAACATGCATTATAAGCATATGTTCTTAAGGGGCACTTATGGATTTAACCAATTATTCTCTGGCTCTGAACATTATACAGATATTTGTAATGCATACACAGGAAATGTCATAATCTTTACATTCCATTATAAAAGAGAATTTCTCATCTACATTTTTACTGGAAAAAGAAGGTACAATTTCTTCTAAATCATCAAAAAAAAGTATTTCTATGAGTTGAAAGTGAGTCACATTCCATAACAAAATGTTTCTCATCTTCAACAGCCATGTCACATAAAAAGCAATTTCTTTCACTAAGTATGGTCTTCCTATGCCTACCCTTTTCAATATGGAGGTCATGGGAGCTTATTCTAAGCTTGGCAAACGTTGGAATTTCACTTTTTGATAACTCATTAACAAACAAATAGGTTTCCCTTTCATGACATTTTTTTAAATATCCTGTAAGTTCTCAACTTGTTTCCATTAGGCTGATTTTTACTATCTTCATGGATTTTATCTTTCCAGAAATTAATGTAAGATTTTTTTCAGTTTATTTATTACAGAATGCAAAAAATCTCTTTTTAGAAAAAGTGTTCTGATAATTCCAGAGATGGGAAAAGTTAATATTATGCAAAAATGTCATAAATTTTCGGGCAAAGCCTTTAGGACAATTCATGCTGTCTTGATATGCTTGATAGGCTAAAGAACTCTTGTTTGAGTTTACAAGGTGCACCCAAAAGTTTGCTGATGCTTGGAGACCTAAAATTGCTAAAGGAAAATTACCAACATCTGCTCTGACAGCATCTTTAACCGAATATTTATGGACACCCATCACATTCTTAAGGAATTTTAGCTGTGTTTTTTCAGGAATAAAAAGATCATATCTATTTTCCAGGTTTATTTATTAGAAAATCGATTGACCATAACTCACTTCCATATAGAAGAATGGGCTTTACACAATGGTTATATAAAGTAACGTATAAACATGTGTTCATATAGTCTGAAATAAGAGCTTTCTTAATACAGATGGCTTTAAGTGCTTTATTACAAAGGTACTTGATACCTTGTGTGAAAATACCAGATGACCTAAAATAAATACCTAAGTACTTATACTCATTTACATGTTCCAACAAGATATTTCCATAGGTGAAGTTGTGACCCTTCAGGACTCTGCCTGCTTTATTGAAAATTATGATTTTTGTTTTGTTTATATTAACTTTCCATTTATTACACAAGTCTTCTAATCTACAAAGAAGAGTTTGCAAACCTTTGGCTGATTTAGATAAAAGTACAATGTCATCTGCATACATCAGGCAAGATATATGTAAGCCACAGTTGCCTAGTGGCACTGGGTCACACTGGTAATCATTTTGACAAATCATTTAGGTACAATGAAAAAAGTAGTGCTCAAATTACAACCCTGTTTGACCCCTATCTTAGTTTCAAAAGAATTACTTAAAACATTTTCTGTTTTTATAGAATATATTAACTTTTGGTACATGTCTTTAACAATATTCAAAAATGGGCCTTTGATATTGTATTTACTCATTTTATGAAAAAGTGCCTGTCTATTGATTGTATCAAATGCCATACTTAGGTCTACAAAACAAGTATATAAACGAGAGGGTGGTTTGAAAGCCTTGTCAATAAGTGTTTTTAGGGTTAAGATATGGTCAGTCGTGCGACAGTGTTTTTGAAAACAAATCTGTTCTGAACCAATAATGCTGTTATCCTCTAAATATTTATCCAGTCTCTTAAAGGGTATTTTACAAACTAGCTTGCTAAAGCAACTAGAACTTGCTATACCTCTATAATTATTGGTATCCATAGTACCACCTCATTTATAAATGGGCTTTATCATATTTTCACGCCACATAGACGGGTATATACCAATTCTAAGTATATGTGAAAATATATGTGCATATGCATTAGCTAAAACTGGGACTGATAACTACAGCCTTTCATTAGATCAGTTCCACACGACTTTCCATTTTTCAACCCATTAACACTGTTCAAGACCTCCTCAGGAGAAATGTACTCGTCAAGAATTGCATTGTCTAGACCTTCAATAAAGTACTCTTCATTTGAAGAGCCATAAAATTGTATGAGTATTCAATGTTCAATATGGATTTGAAATGTTCTACCCACTTCTCAGAGGAGATTTCAGCTGAGGGGTCTGTTTTTTGCTTCTCCGTCAATTCATTTACACAGATCCAAAATTCTTTAGGATTTCTTTTTTGCACTTTTCAGCAAGCTGCTTAACATTTTGTTTTTAAATTGTCTGTGCTTTTTCCTTATAAGTTTGTTATATAGTTTACGGGTAGAGTACACTTTTTTTTGTAAATTCATGTTATAAGGTTCACTGCTTGATAATCTACTAAGGTGCTCTATTTCCCTGTACAGTGAATCACAATCCCTGTCATACCAGGTTTTCTTACGTTTACGCCTTTTTTGAGAAAGTCTCGCTGAATTATGGGCTTTATTTAAATGAGCAGCTCGCTGTAAAGTCAAAGAAAAATAAGTCACCATTTCATTTATATTGTTACACATATTTGACTCTTGATTCGATAATTCAGCTAAATGATCCATAAACTGGTGTTTATTTATTCTATTAATGTGATTTGAAAACTCATTCTCTTATTATCATCCCATTTAATATTTTTGGGTGACTTTCTATGATATGTGTTTGTTATATCATGGCAATACAGTGACTGGACACCAACTAAAATTGGACAATGATCAGAGAGAGCAGCATCAAAGTCAAGAACTATAAAATACCTGATCGAGCCCATGAAGTCCGCACTACAAATGCAGTAGTCATCTATGGATGATCCATTATAACCATGATATGTGGGTTTACCACTAGTATCCCCAATCGTACGGCCATTCATTATTCTTAGTTGTGACCCAATACAAATATCTAGCAGATTGTTGCCATATTCATTTGTTAACTGATGAATAGCCGTGTTCCGCAGCAAGTGCTTGTTGTCAATCAGATAATTAGCAGGTAATGAGTCCTCCATAACATGAGATTCCTCATAAATAATGAAATCAAGGTCATTACAATTGACATGAGCATTAATATCACCCATAGTCATGACATAATTGTCTGGAGTAAATTTGACAATGTCAGATTCTAGTTTTTGAAATAGTTTGTGATTGTTGTATTTCCTGATCATACTCATTTACTATTTTTGAAATAGTATTTTATCAATGCCTGTTCTTTTAGTATAACCAGAAGATGCTGGTGAGACGTAAACTCCACAAATAAATAAATCTTTTTTTAAACTTGAAGAAATTCTTGCAAAGTTTGATCTATATCATATCATCCTGAGTGTTGTCAATAATTTTAATTCCTGCTTTTATATTCCTTTTCATAAGAATTGCTACTCCTCCTCTTAGCCTACTAGGCTGCTCTGAGCGACAATTTGAGATGCAAAAGTATATATCAATGGTTAATATGTCATTCTTACAGGCATGTGTTTCTGTCAAAATAATTATTTCAGAATTAAAGCTCTGTAAGAAGAGAGGGTCATCTGATTTGTTAGTGCGTACTCGATTAACTTGATTAAATAAACTGTTAACATTCCAACAACAAACATTTAATGATTTGGAAACCATTCTATAAACAACAATATATGCGCGAGTATTATTCAGCAACAGCAATATTTTACCTTCTAAGGGAAACAACCACAGTATTAGCCTCAGTGTTCTCCTACAGTGATTATCTCCCTTTTGTTCATGCTCTTGTGAGTTCTACCAATACAAGAGTCAATGAAGATCCAGAACTGGATGTTTTAGAAAGAGCACTCATTGGAGGATCCCAACTGCTCATCTGGTTGAAAACCTCTCCCCAAGCGTCTGCATGTTGAATCTTACAACTGGATTAACCATAAGTTACTTATACCCACCTTTACCTGGCAACCCTAACTTTATAGTTTTATTAGAGGTTCTGTCATGGAGAAATACCTCTGAAATAGTTAAACAGATGGCTAAGAGGTTCTGTCATAGAGAAATGCCACTAAGATTTTCAGACAAAATGGTAAACAAAGGGGGCATAGATTTGCCCACTATTAACTGCAGCCAGATTGAAACCTTCTCCATTTGTCTGTTTGTATCCTCACAAATTTAGTATGAAGATTTGGAGACGATGTCAATACCTCAAAAAGGCAGAATAAGGTTACAAGAGGCATAGTTTATCAATGTCAATATCAATCTGGATAACCATTTTAACAAACTTTGTAAGACCCATATCACCAACGAGGCATACCAATCATGGAAAAAGATATTGAATAATTTTTACCTAACATGGAATTGAAGATATTTTGATCATGTGACATGGGTAATATAGTCATATTACGGTTGTCTAATCCATAGTATGCTCCATATGAAATTCGACTTCAATTGACCCTCTGATTTCTGATCAAAAAAGTGTTTGCAATAAGAGCTACCTTGGCTAAAAAGTCAAAGGTCATTCATGACCTTTGTGGTTACCAAAAGTCATTGTCTCAATAGGTTAATTATATCAAGAAAGTGACTTTGGCTTCAAAAGTTATCGAAAAGTTCCCCCATATAAATACATGTACATTCAGAAACATATTTGACCTTGCCGTGAAGAAGATCAAGGTCAACCTAGGACCACTACACAAACAAACATTGTAGAGCCCACATCCACATTGCTACATACCAAACCCAAGTGTAGTTGGACCTTTCCATTTGGAGAAGAAGAGTTTTGTTTTTTTTAAATGTTTTGACCTAATATGGGCATGACAGCCATTTTTGCCGCCCTGCCATTTTACATTGTCTCATCTTATGGATAATCCATACCAAATTTTAGTTCATTTGGCCTTGTGGCTACTAAGAAAGTATGTTCAAATAATATATATATAGTGATGGCAGCCCAACATGAGCGTTCTTACTGACCTTAGGTATTTATCGATAATACGAGGAATGGTCATAAAGTTCTGATCTTGGGGCTATAAATTGATGGATAAACAGAATACAATCAAATAAAATATTTCATTCCTTCAAAATATTCTCCTTTAACAGAAATACTCTTTTCAAATCTCAATATCAAAGACCGGAAGGCTATAAAATAGTCGGCTCTGGGTAAACTATTCAGGCAATGATAAATTGCACTACCTAAGGCACTTCTCGAACCATAACGTCTACCAGAAAACATCCTGTTTAGCCTAGGAAAGAGGAAAAGCCTCACGTGCTTAGATCTGGAGAATAATGTGGGTGTGGCAGCTGTTTAATAGAGTCTACGCGCAAATAGTCTTGAACAATTTTGCTTTTGTGAGCAGGTGCATTGTCATGGATTAAGGAGATGTTACGAATGTCAGTCTTTGAAAGTATTTTGACATAATATTTTTCTCTTTTTAGCACATTATTTTTGTAGACTGCCCCAGTAATAGAACGTTCGCTTGATGCACATAAGGCCGCTGGAATTGAAGAAGACAGCATAAAAAACTTTTTCGCATTATGAGAACGTTTTGCAATATCTGGTCTGTTTCGGATTTTAGCAATCCATACTTTGTTGTTAATTTTTCGCTGGGGATCAAAATAATAAATCCAAGTTTCATCGCCAGTTAACAACTCATTTATTCTCTTGTTTTGGCAATGTGTATATGTTTAAACTAATTCCCTGGCATATTTTACATGATAAGCCTTTTGTTCCTTTGTTAGCAAGCGGGGTACTCAACGAAATTTTATGCGCAGCTACCGATGTTATCCACACATATCGTGCTATATCCCTTAAAGTATATGGAACATCAGCTTCGATCATTTTTCCCAGCAGTAATGTTAGCTTCAGTCACTTGGATACGGGGTCTCCCACAAGGATCACTGTCTTTGACGCTAGTGTTTCTATTTTGAAATTTATGCAACGTTGCTATCGAAGCCGCAGAAGATCCATAAAACCACATAGTTCCTTGAGAATTTGTTTTGCTGGAATCTTTAAAACACTGCCGGCTTTAATGTAAGCACTTATTTCTGACTTTTGTGAATATTATATTGCTGCTATGAAAAATGGCCAGTGGTACCAAGTGATCCTGTTTCAAACATGTATATCTCTTAAACTAAACATCCGACTGTTACGATTTATATATGGCCAATTAGATAATAGTCAGGGAACCTAAGTCGATTATTGTGCAAAAACGCAAAATTTTTGCACCCAAGAGGTATACGGCTTGATTTCTGTATACTGATAGTCAAAATAGTGCTTGATATGAAACAACTGTATAGCGATCCGTCCTGAATTGCATTTCACGGAAAAATGCATTTTGTATGCCGCATAGGTCAAGTTAAGCAACTTTCATAGCGTAGAAATTGTAAAGGTCTCCCCTCATCAATCAGTTTATACGTGTGTTATTGGTCTTCAAAAGAACCGTCTCATTTAAAAAATCCATTTATTTAGCCACGGGATATGTTTTGGTTGAGAAATAACAAAAACAATTTTCCATTACGCAATCTTATCTGGAGGTCGGTTATGAGAGGCCGTTACACAGTAATATGCTATCAAAAAGCATTTAAAAGAGTATAGTTTAGGCAGTCATTAGTGCACCAATATATTAATGCTTAAGATGTCTTTTTTTTTCTTTAAAACTATTATGCGATTACATTTCTGCATTTCAAACGAAGACAGATAAGGTTTTATGGTTCATTTAATAGTTATACGAGTTTTTCTACCTTTATTTTACCACTGTTAAATAAAACTATTGTTTTCAGCAGAAAAAACACAACAAAATTGGTTTCTAAAATGACCTTCTGTATCAAAGCTTTTATAAATATGGAAGATACATGTTCTTTAAATCTTGTTAAATATCATTTATGAGATATTTTTTCTTAAGTTGTCCATAGTATTTAACAACAAGCCAGCTGACATGGACAAAATTACTAAGTATCAAATTTTCGTGGTTTCATAGTTTTACATTTTAGCTACTTCCTCTACTTTGTCATAGAAAATAGAAAAAATGTCTTAAATTAAGTCCCAAACGTCCGTCTAACTGTATGCAGTGTTTAAACGCATACAATTTAAAATTTATTTATGTACAGAAATGTGCTAAGCAGACCCCTTCAGTGGGGGATGAAATGGAAGATGTAAGCATGCAAGTTTTTATAAGATATGCATCTAAGCAATGTAAAAATACTTATCAAATACATTCCTGGCCAATAATTGCAGTTTTAATGATATTCGAAGCAAAGAAATCTATAAATTTAATTTAAAATTGGGGGCGTCCTATCCTACTTGCTTAAAATCAATAAGCAGTATTCTTAAATGACCACCACTGCTTCTGTGGTCTACATGGATGTCTGTGTATTATATAAACCCAATATTTTTCAGTCCCAATCTTTATTGATAAAAATATATGACATTTTAAAAATTAATATTTTCACATGTTCTTGCTTGGCTTCCGTAGAAAATGGACTGCTCTTGCGTTGTGCAAGTCGATCGAATCTGCTATACAGTGGTTTCAGATACACCATATAATTACCTTTGCACCCATAACAAAATTCAGCTGTATACCTTTTGGGTGCAAGGGTTAGCATTTTTCCTACCTTGGTTCCCTGACTATAAGACAATAATCATTTGGATTATATAAAACTCGTGCAGATGTCGTTTAATATAGCTACAGTAGCCCATGAGGATCAGAACTTTAAGATCATCTCTCGTAATTGTCTTACGGGTATTAAACTAACCATTTTTAGTAAGCATATTGACTTTGGCTTCAAAATAGATTTTAGAAAAAAATGACTTTTAAGATTTTCCCCATTCAAATGCATTGAGATGCAATTTGATATTGATGCTAGGTAAGATAATCATTAGAACAAACTTAGTAGGCCCCACATTATAAATAATACTTACCAAGTGCCAAGGTAATAATGAGATTTTTCAAGGGTTTAACCATATATGGGCATGACCGCCATCTTGGCCATCTGACCTCAACCATTTTTTTAAAACAATGTTTCCACACTCTAAGGAGTCGTTCGATTGACCCAATGGTTTTAGAGTAAAGATGGTTTGATATATTGATGGCAATCCAATATAAGTGACCTCTGCTGAAAGGTCAGCCTTGACCTTTAGGACTTATTGATAGTTATTGTCTCATTATGTTAAACATATCTAATACGTAAAATGACTTTGGTTTCAACAGTTTTCTTAAAATCTACTTTCAAACTGTTTTCTCATTTTAATGCATTAGGAAGCAAATTTGACCTTGACGTTAAGTATGTCAAGATCAACCTAAGATCATTCTTTGAACAAATCTAGTAGACTCTACATCCCAAATACTACATACCAAGTCCCAAGGTCATCGGCCTTCTGGCTCTGAACCCAATATGAGCGACCTAGCTGAAAGGTCAAAGGACAACCTTGACCTTTGAGACTTGTTTGCAGTTATAGTATCATTAGGTTAAGCATGCCAAGCGGGTATATAATCACTTTGGCTTCAACAGATTTAAACAAAAAGGTCCATCGGCAGGAGAGGATGTTTAACACAACTAGAATTGTCAAAGAATCAGACTATATTCCCATTGTAGCCCTTTTCATGCTGTAAAAAGCACCAATCAAGGGCCATAACTCTGTTACAAGTTTGTAAAATAAGACAGGTAAAAGTCCTACCCTAGACCCTGCCAACATAAACGTATAATCTATATAAATTTTGGTGAAATTCCATCCATTTGTTCTCACGATATTGAACGAAAACAAAATTCTGACATCAATCAAGGGCAGTAACTATGTTATAAATGAGCAAAATAAGACATATAACAATCCCATCCTAGATCTTGTCAATATAAAAGCATATATAAAATTTGTTAAAATTCTGTCAATTTGTTCTCAAGCTATTGAATGGGAACGAAAATCGGACATCAATTAAGGGCCATTGCTTAGTTACAAAGCAAAAAATGACATGTAACCATTTTAACCTAGATCTTGTTAATATCAATTCACATACAACATTTGGTGAAATTATATCAATTAACTCTCAAGATATTAAGCGGAAATGAAATTCTTAAATCAGTAAAGGGCCATAACTCTATAACAAATATGCGAAAAATGATGTGTAGCAATCCCAATCTAGATCATGTCAATATCAATGCATAATCAAAATTGGGTAAAAAATCTATTAATTCGTTCTCAAGATATAGAGAAAGAAACTGTTTGACCTTTTAACTCTATCCTAGGGTTGAGGGTATGTAAAAAAGGCGGAATATTTGCTTGCATGGTGTTTTATGCTTCATCTCCGATAATTTGATATGCAACATGACTACTTTCAGAAAAGTAAAATGATATTTTGACCCCCCATCCTAGGGGTCAAGGGTGTGTTTAAGGGTGAAATATTTGCTAGCATGTTTTGAATACTTTATTCCCTTTAATTGGATAGCAAACATGACTATATTCTGAGAAAGATGATTTTGGAATCGACCAATCCCCTAGGCCACCCAGGGGATCGATCTCTGGCCTTCAAAACTAAAATGCTGCCTGATTTGTTTTAAACCTTTTGTTCCTCTGTTTGCATGCAAAATTTCTGTTTAAAATATTATCAACTGAGTTATGAACAAGCAAAATATTTGACATTTGATCCCTGCCTAAGGGGTCAGTGGGGTGGGGTGAATTTTGACACTGTTGTGCTTACCTACATGCACTGGGCAATCATGGCTCATATTGAGAATTTGTTTGACATAATAGCTTTGGGGAATAGTGAAGTCCCTTATAACGCTTGAATTATAATTATACCATATACAATACAGGAGACTCCTCGTAGGCGCAACTGTTGAACACACTTGGTAAAGGTCCAATAGGTGATAATACAGACCAAATATCAATGCTCTAGGCCTTGTGGTTCCAGACAAGAATATTTCTCATGTTTTCTATAGTTTGCCTTTGCAATACATGTGACCCCTGCATGGGGGCATTTTGACCCAAGGTGCATGATTTGCGCAAACTTGGTGGAGGCCCACCAGATGATGCTACAAACCAAATATCAAGGCTCTGGGCCCTGTAGTTTCAAACAAGAATATTGATTCATGGTTCCCCTATATAAGCCTTTATGATCCCTGCGGCGGGGCCATGTTTGACCCTAGGGGCATAATTGAACAAACTTGGTAGAAGTTCAAAAGGTGAGGCTACATGGCACATATCAAGGCTCTAGGCCTTGTGGTTTCAGACAAAAAGTTGTTGTTGTTTCCTTGTCTTCCCTATAAAAGCCTATGTAAAACATGTGACCCCGGGTCGGGACCTTTTTTGACCACAAAGGCATAATTTGAACAAACTTTGAAGAAGCCCACTAGGTGATGCTATGTACCAAATATCAAGGTTTGATGCACAGTTAGATTTACTTTTTTTTCAAAATGAAAATCTTTCCAGAATACTATTAGAGGGCTAAACGGTTTGGATCTATATCAGAGTCGACACGTTATGAGGTTATGTTGGTCCTGGACTCCTGATATGGGATTAAATTGTTTGCAAAGGTTATCAACAGATGACAAAAGTCGCCGATAGCAAAGAAAGTATATTTACCATTGAGAAGAATTCGAGAGCTTGATTAATGGTTGCCACCTTTCTCCAGTTGTATTCATTCATCAGAGCTACTTTTGCTGGGTTAATCTTCTGGTCTGGCACTATGAGGCGGAAAAAGTTGGGGAATCTTTTACGGTTTGATAAGATTGGCGATGAAGATCCATAAGAAAGCTGTAAAATAATATAAAGGTACCTCCATGATATGTTAATGCAAAGCCTTTAGCAATATTTTATGATCAGACCAACCCATGGCACCACGAGAGGTTAAGACATTGCATATACTCGTATTATGAAACAGTAAGTAAATAACAAGTACTTGCTATCACAAAATACCCATATATTTTCTACCGTTGCAATAATATAAAAACTAAAATTTATTAATGAACTACGCGCACATTGAACAGTACTCTGAACTGAAACTAGATAATTTAAAGGTGGTCAGACTAAAAATGAGACATTGCAGAAGGTTTCGCTTGATACGTTTACTGAACACTTTTAGAAACTCAATGTTTTGAAACGTCATGATGAAACCCTTGACCCAGAATTTTGAAATAGACCTATCTAAGATCAGTAAGTAAGCAATACTTTGTGAACGCTGTTGCTACAAAATCGTACAGGACAATTTCTTTGTCCTTCAAGTGCGTTAAGCTTAGAATTTAAATGTATTATTTATATCATAAACAGTAAACAGTAGGTTCCATATATCTGTTGTAATATCACTTCTAAGGAAATACTATGTCTATCTTCCTTAGTTGACTCATATATAAACAGCAGACTCGGAAAATAGGTTCTGGTCTGCTTTTAATTTTATTACCGGGAGTACCACCACTAGTGTGATGTAAATTATCTAAATAACTATATTCAGTGTTTTTTGGCAAACTATGTCATCGTGTATATAAGATAAATTAGTTTGTTGAATGTATATTATGGCCTAATGTCTAAACTATAGAATTTTAAAGACAGTATTGGACTTTGGATAATATTTTAACCTGCTACCATATGACCTATCTACAGTAATATGTCACTTTAGTAGTCTAAATCATAAACCACCAATTGAGTATGGCAGATTTTTTTTTTTTTTTTTTTTTTTTTTTTTGGGGGGGGGGGGGGATGCTGAAAGAGATGACCGAATTTGTGAACTCTGTTTCTTAAACAAATTAGGCGATGAGTTCCATTATCTGTTTGAATGTTGTTATTTGAAGATCAAAGAAGAATGTACCTTCCTGGAGACCGACTGAGGCACTCAAACATATTTAGATTTAGAAATCTTGTGAACACCAAAGAGTTACCTGTGTTGTTTAAGTTTGGTAAGTTTTGCAATGAAATCGTGATTACTTTTAAAGTGATCTACTCTACCAGCAATACATGAGGATATCTGCCCAAGAAAAAGTGAACCAGTACAGAATTCCAGATATTTCCTTTTGATCTTTGAATGCATGTTTTACTGTGTAATGTGATTTAGTTGCTTATTAGCTTAAAATGAATGTAGAACACTTATTTTCCTAGTAATATTGCTAATTAGGTAATTTAACAACCCCATTTGGCATTTCAGGTCTGTAATATATTTAGTGACAAAAAACCCTATTATTATCGTGTTTTTGTTTTTGTTTGATATGGGGCTTCCCAGCGTTCAGTGTGGACCCAGATCAGCTAACTTATGAAGAAGCTTGCCGATCAGGATCCACACTGTTTGCTTTGCAGCTTATGTTATTTTGTCTGGTTTGTGTAATAGGATAGTATTTTTGTTTTCACATGCTAATTAGCAAATGATGACAACTTCTACTTGATTTTGGAAGAAAAATTACTAGCATTCAGCAAGTGTTAAATTGACTGAAATATCTGGAGTTCTGATTATTATTTTAGTTATCAAATTCATCACAATACCATTCGAGTGTCGTCAAAACATAACCTAGTCGAATTTGAAGCTTCTTCAAATTGTTTTGTTATTACTTGTTTTATGAATATATGTTGCTTTTTGACGTATGACCAGCTAGTGGTCAAGGTCGTAAATAAAACATTCAAACCTTCAAAATGTGGCTTTTTGTTCCGTCCAATCGTCATATTGGTCGAAGCGCGGGATTTTGGTTATTTGATTTATCGGATCATTGAGAAGCGAAAGCTCCGGCGAGTGCGCATATACGCAGACCTCCCACAGCATTCGCTGCTCGAATACATAAAGTACGGATGTAGATAAAGGTTTAGACCCAAATGTACACATTTAGCGTCACTGGATGCATCAGCATGGGTATTTATTAGAGGCATTTATTATACATGAATGCGATAAGTAGTTGTTATACTCACTTACTTTTTGAAATGACTTTCAATTATGCGTTATATTTTGAACTAAACTGGTCAAAATAAGTTAAACCCCAGATGATTTTTTTGTTTGTTTGATTTGATTCTTTACGTCCCATCAACAATCTTTCAGTTAAACAGGGACGGTCTTCCTAGGTAGAACCAGTACCCATAGACTTATTGCAAAAAAAACTTTCATGTTTGTTTTATCAGGACATTTTACTTTACAAGTTTTTGCATAAAATTTTAGCGAAATAGCAGCAATGTTTCTTCTCAACATATCTTAGTTTTCACTTATATTGATATTTTCCATTAAGCTTTACACATAGAAATAAATATCATAATTCGTTCCCTATCATTCCTATAGTAAAATTTGCAAAAACGTTTCAATTGAAACTTTGTGTAATTACGTCTAAGATATTGTTGTCTAACTGGAGCTGAGTTAAAATATTCAATTGTTTTAGATTTTCCTTAAATAACCAACTAAACTTTAGGAGTTTGGAAAACCTGACATTGGGCTAAACTAGTTTTGATCAGTTTAGTTAAATCTCTATGAAACTGACATAGTGAATGTGGTTAAAAGCTTTGCAATTCTTCCAAGGAAACGTCTGACCTCGTAAACCTCATGTTTGCTCCCCACAACTATCATAATGTTAGACAGTTTGGTTATAAATGTATTCCCGTGGTGTAATTTAACATGATCAGTTTATAAAACGTTTTCATGCTCAACTCAACTGAACATGAGCTCTTCAAAACTGTTAATTTAAATTAAACTACTGAAACTGAATAAAGATTTCGCTTGCTTTAAAACTGTTACACGTTTTATTAATCTCTGCTAATAAATGTTAAAATAGCAACAGTTGCTATTTTAACATTAAAGAACAGGATAAATTCATGCTCAGTTGAGTTGAGCATTATCAAAGTGTTATAGCCTCGGGGCCAGAACGTAACCAAAGTCTTCAGAGAGACCTCATTTTCATTTGGTTCAATTCAGTCCCCGGTACGAGATATACGGTCACCACGTATGTCGTAGCGAAACATTTCAGTACATAACATTTTTTGCATTTTTAATAAAAGCATCAAACGTAATTTTATTCAATTAGTATGTGGTTATGGCAAATTGATAGGAACCGCTTATATAAGTATTAATTCAACAGATCTTCTCTCGTTGATAGCGCAGTTGTAAGTCTGTAAAATAGGAGAATATTCTCAAAATAACTAGTTTTCATTGACCTCATTTGTCAAGTAAGCATTATGTGTGGTAAATTGACCAAGTTTTCTTTAACCCACTTTTAATAGTGTCCAGGATTGGGATCATCAAGAAGATTTAGATCAGACAATATGATATGTTACTAAGCGAAACTTGAATGTGATATTTCTGACGTTCTAACCGTGGCATACATAAACGTGACAGCGTGATCTTAAGATCGTGAAACAGTGAACATTTAGAAAAAACAAAATTAAAAGAAACGATCTTAAATGAGAATGTTTATACAGTAAACCGGTGTAAAACGACAACTCTCGAAAAGACCGAAAACTGGTTTTCAAGACTAATTATCGCTCGATGCAGATCAATGGTCCAAGGGGAGCATTCTGCATACTTTCGACTTTCATTAAGCTACCATTTGCCATTAAGATCTTTGTTTTGTCTTTTTTTGAGTGGTCGTTTCGCATATTGTAAAAATATATGCTTTAGCGTGCTATATACGTTCAATACGGACCGTGTCTATTACTGCTAGTGTATTTAGCCCTTTAATCAGTAATCGATAAAGTCATTTTCACCTTGAACAATACAATTTTAGATTTTGTTCAAGTTCAAGCCCCTCAAAAACAATACGGTCATTGATCACAAATCATTAATATTAATCGACCATCAAGACCCTCTTACCTGTGTAACATTGTAGAGATGGGATACCTGTGCCGTTGCTTCAGACTCTGTAGAACAACCACAACCCAGGAGCATGATCTTTGTTGGTGGAAGATGCATCATATTTGTCATCTTATACGTAGCCAGACCGGCATCACACTGAAATTAGGATCATAAACATACAATAGAATCTCGTACATTGGCCGCTTTTTGGACTAGACGTTTTACTTCGAATTATCAATATTTCGAATTATAGGGAGGTGGGCATAAAACTCCAAAATGATTAGTATCAGTTTGTTTACTATCAAACATATGTTTTGGTTGCGCCAAATCATATGTTTTTATGGACGGTACGAACTGTTATTAGACGAAGTTCATAAATATGCCATATTCTCAGAATCCAGTTAAAGACTGTGTCCCAAATCTAATTATAATTGTAATAAGCAAACTTTCGTAATTTTCTGTTGACTGGGACGTAAAGAATCAAACCAATCCAAAAACAAAATAATTCAAAAGAACCGTCTCTTTTGAGCATCCACAACATGGGCTGTTTAGAAACAGAACTTTGATGAATAACTCTGTATTTGACCTCGCTATTATGATACGTTTGTAAAAGAGGAGAACTTTTACCCAGGACGCTTGAACATATTTCCTCTCCTAGATATTTCTTCTTTAATCATATAAATTCTTCAAAAATACAAGCGAGTATGATCAGGAAAAAACACAATCACAGCCTCCAGATCAACCCACGACACCGTGGGAAAGAGCCACAGAACACAAAAAGTCACAATACATCAGGAATACATTTGAATTAATTCAAAGCAACCAGCCAAGATGATTACAAAAACTTAAAAGGACTGCATAGTTGAACAGGACCAAACACAGAACCCACACACACAAGGAAGCAACAATACACAGTGAATCAACAACAACAGAACCACCGCCTTAGAACGGACAGTAGCTAAGGCACTTAGGGTAAGGGGGGCTTAAATGCATTTTACTGGCATCAAATATTCGCCGTATATTATGCTGTATATTCCTCTTACATATGGCGAGTTGGTACCAATTTCCTCTTACATGTGAAGAATTTGTACTAATTCCTCACACATAAGAAGAATTATACATGGAGAATTGGTAATGATTTATTTTTCATATGACGAATTGGTACCAATTTCCTCTTTCATGCGAGGAATCGGTACCAAATCCTCACAGGAGCCGCCGTGGTGTAGTGGATAAGCCGCTTGCCTTGTATACCAGGGGTCGCGGGTTCGATTTCCGGATTTACCAGTCTGTCGGATGAGACTTTAAGCCGTGGCCCCGTCTCCATAGGACCTAAGTCGCTGATGGGACCTTAAACATAAACACAACAACAACCAAATCCTCACACATGTAAAGAATTTATTTTATCGATGTGAGAAATACGCATGATTGTTACATAAAATTTGACTAAGTGCGTATTATGCCCATACGTGAGAAATATTCGTACGGAAGCAGTGATAAATTGGTACCAATTCTTCACGCGCTGTGAGGAATTGGTACCAATACTTTACGGAGTGTGAAATTTACGATCAACAATGCTTCCTAACTTGTACAATGTATTATCACAAATAAACAATCTAATCAAAACACACCATGAGGACTCATGACTCACAGATAGTCAGAGATAAAGAGAATCGGAAGTTGAGTTTTAAGGTGGGCAAGTCTGCAAACACTTGGAGAGCCCAAGCCCTTGAAGAGTTGGTTGTCTCTTAAAAATGAAGCTGTTTATTTTATTCTGACATGGTATGGTTGGTTGTAAAAAATGTATATATCTTTACGCCTCGCTTTGAAAAAGGGTCCTATTCTGGATTTGTCGTACATTTGAAACAGAGTTATGGCCCTTGATTGACGTCAAAATTTCGCATCCGCTTAATATCTCGAGAACAAATTGACAGAATTTCACCAAATTTCATATCGGCAAGATCTATGTTGGGATTATGACATAAAGGGGTTATACTGGATTTGGGTTGCCTGCCATTCCTTCAGTTCGTCCATCTGTCAGTCCATCCAACATAATTTTGTTTCCGCTTAATATCTTCAGAACATGAATTGATAGAAGTTCACCAACTTTTGTATATGCATTGATATCGATAAGATCTAGACTGGGATTGTTACACATACACATTTTTCGCGCATTTGTGATAGAGTTATGACACTTGACTGATGTTTGAATTTCGTTCTTAATTTCGTTTCCGCTCTATATCTTGAGAACAAATTGACAGAATTTCCCTAAATTTTTTATGTACATTCAAAAGGACAAGATCTAGGTTGGAATTGTTGCACATTTTTTTCGACTATTCGTAACAGAGTTATGGCCCTTAATTGACGTCAGAATTTCGTTTCAGCTCTATACCTTGAGAAAAAATCGACAGAATTCCACAAACTTTTATATGTGCATTAATATTGACAAGATAACGATATGATCTAGGCTGGGATTGTTACGCATCATTTTTCGCACATTTGTAACAGAGTCATGGCCTTTGATTGACGTCAGAATTTCGTTTCCGCTCAATATCTTGAGACCAATTTGTCAGAATTTCACCAAATTTTATATATGCATTTATATCTACAAAATCTAGGTTGGGATTGTTACGCATAATTTTCTACAGATTTGTAACGGAGTTTGTGCCTTGATGGACGTCAGGATTTCGTCTCCTCTAAATATCTTGAGAACAAATTGACAGAATTTCACAAATTTTTATATATGCATTCATATTAACAAGACCTATGGATACTTTTTCGCACATTTGTAACAGAGTTATGTCCCTTGATTGACGTCAGGATTTCGTTTCCCCTCAATATCTTGAGAACGAATTGACAGAATTTCACCAAACTTGGTATATTTATTGATAATAACAAGATCTAGGCTAGAATTGTTACCTGTCATTTTTCGCAAAATCTTAACAGATTTATGGCCATTGATTGATGTAAGAATTTCGTTTCCTCTCAATATCTTGAGAACAAATAGATATAAGTTCACAATTTTTTTAAACATTGATGTTGACAAGATACGGGCGGGGATTGTTACCTTATGTATGTACCGCTGAACTGGATGCAGTATCCCAACGAATCAATTATAACAATGCTATTTTGACATACAACGCCTTAAACAATCTGACTCCAGCATATATATACTCAAACAAAAAAGATACGTCCGATTTTCATGGTACTGTATCTTTTGATCCAATTAAGATGTCTCAGCAAAATATACACAAAAATGTTTATCAAACGTCCGACACACAAAAGTTGGTAATTATTTGATTTTATCTTATTATCTGGAAGAGTTATTCCACTATCATCAGCAAGTTGATTATGAAAACGTGACACATTTACGTTAAATGGCAACCAGGAACGTCCAACGATGAACAAAACATCTAAAAATTCCAAATTTGCTTATAAAACGAGCGGCATTGCAATTCAAAATCGTTAATTTACGAAGTTAACTATAATTACCTCCCTTTGCATAATACAAAAAACAATTTAAGAACATCCAATTCTCCTTAAATTAACATTATTTTGACACCGTTTTTGCTTTAATTTGTTGTGCTTGTGTATGACAAAGATTACACAAAGACAAAAATAAAAAAACATAGCTTATGTCGGCCATCACATGTTCACTAAATCTGTGTTGTATACCCCACCCCTTACTGAAAAAAAAACGCACGTGAATTTCCAGTATCAATTGTTTTAACCCTGATTAGTCTTAATCAATGTTAAAATGCTTGTGATGACAAAAAAGAAATTCAAATTTGACCGACTCTGTTGAATATCAAAATGCTGGACCATAAATGAATTTTCTGAGTGTCTTCACCCACGCTCTTGGTCGATGTTTTGTGACGTCAGAGCATGTTACAGATAAATGGTTGTGGTCGTAAAAGCAATGCATAAAGCTTGCATGCATAACATCTTAAGAGAGAGTTTGCTCAGTGATGTTTAATGTGCTTGAACTGCTCGGAATTAGGATGGACACACAAGCTATTGATGTTGTGACTTTGGAATTTAAGGGTACTCGTGTTCTCTGAGTTGTCAGCGGCTCTACTGGTTATCCAATGAATTTCGTTTAGGTGCATAACGTTTCTAAATGATATTAGTTTGTAATGTAAAAAATTGAACAAAATGCGTTCATACATTAAGAACTGGCAGACATAAACGTCAAGCGGACATAACTTTATTGTTTCAGTATATATCCGATTTACTGACACCGACAGGTATAGCATATAATAGAAATCTTAGGTCATCAGAAAATGGCTCATTAATGGTACCAAAAACCAGGACGTCTTTTTACACTGGCTCATTTACAGTTTCAACCCCTAAGCTGTTAAACACTTTCCCTACATCAGTTAAACAATCAACTTCCTTGAATACATTTAGTTTAAACTTTTATTTCATTTTTTGTATAACAACATGTGTACATATAATACAATAACTTCACATACATATCATTTCGAAATACAAAAAAGGGATTCAGAAGAAAGTCTATTGACTTTTGTAAATCTGTTTCCCAGCTATTCAATATTAGAAATACAATAGACGTATGACTTGAATTGCCATTAGAATGTAAAGACAATACAGCCAAAAACTGGATAATTCGAACTGGAATTATCCAGGTTTAACTGTATATATTGTAATGTCAAAACTGCTGTTTAATACAAAGCATGAATTTCGACTTTTGCGAAGGGGAACGAATATTTCACAAATTACAGTTATCTTTGTTGTCTCCACGGGGGTTGGAGATGAGTAATTATATGGGGGTAGGGGGGTGATGGTCATTGCCTCTATGTACCCAGCTTGCAGAATAGTCGTCAAACCAACTAATTTTGAATGTACCAGTATTTTGAATAATATGATATTGTTGAGGACATTGTGATATGATTTGTGTAAATGTGGTGTGATATTGGAGCATCGCTATATGTATACACAAACGTATTTTAAATGGTACTATTACTGCAGACATTGAGGTATGTGTCATACAAATGCAATGGGTTATTGGAACATTAATATGTATATTCAAAGCGTTTTGACTTAATTATAAATTATTGTACTGCTTCAAATATCTGCTTGTTTTGATCAAAAGTTAGTGATATATCACCACAGAGTAGAACGTTAAGATTAGGTTGTCAGATATCTGACACTGAGTTTATTAAGTCTCGTCTAAGGTCTGTGAACTGATGACATACAAATAAGAAATGATGAGTATCTTCTATATCACCACAAGTACAATAGGGACTATCAACTATATTTTTTGAATGCAGGTGTTGACGGAGAGGACTGCATGCAGTTCTTAGTCTAGCATGATAGATTTGACAACATTTGAATACATTTAAAAGAGCTATGATAGAATATATTTCATTTATTTTAGAGACTGCAATTTTCTGATGAACATACTACATGTATTTTATATGCCTATCAGAATACATTTTTAGCAATACCATGCATGTTTGTATATATGTACATATTAACGTTCCTTTTTACCATGTTTTTATATATCAGTTATATGTTCAGAGGGTCATATGGTAGACTTCCGTCGAGCTAAATATGTCACCCTCTTGAAATATTGTATAAATAAATAAATAAAATAATAAATACGTGTCATTTTCTTGCAAATGTGTAACAGATTTATGGCCCTTGATTGATGTCAGAATTTCGTTTCCGCTCATTATCTTGAGAACAAATTAATAGAATTTCACGTAATTTTATGTATTGATGTTGAAAAGATCTAGGATCGAATTGTTAACTGTAATTTTTCACAAAATTGAAACCGAGCTATGGCCCTTGATTGATGTCAGAATTTTACTTATGCTCAATATCTTTAGAACAAACGAACAGAATTGTATCAAATTTTGTATATGCATTGATATTGACAAGCTATATTTGCAAATTAGCAGCAGAGTTATGGCCCTTGATTGATGTTGATTTGGGATTTTATGCACGCTTGGCCTTTTCACAGCATGAAATGTGCGCTGCAGCGGGACCATAGTCAGTCAGATACTCTGACAATTCTAGTTTTATATGGTCGGTTCCCCAATACATATGCGTAAGAATAAATAAGCTTACTTCTATGTATACAACCAAAGGCATTGTGTTTTGCTGATGTGCGTATGCAATGAATTTGCTTTGTTTCCATCTAAGCCTCTGACATTAAAAGAAAGCATACATTTCATGACTTATTCTAAATCTCGAAACTTTCTCGTCATTTGACTAATTACGTCATATGAGCGGCGTTTGACTCTTAATTTAGCGATTTGTTGATGGCAAACATTAATTTAAAGCTATGACAGCTAATATAAGGCTAACAAGTGGATTTTTCATGCTATTGTGATTACTATCCTGCCAGCCAAGAGTGACAGTTACGCCATGTTTTGTTTACAAAGTTATTAGGGACTTAGAATCGATAGATCACTTGCTTATTAATCCTATCCACAGGATAGGATTAATAAACAAGCGATCTTTCGATTCGCGTTAAATCAAGTGGAGTGTACTCGATAGTGTTGTACTTAGCAATTGTAAACAAAATATACGTCACTGTCACTCTTGGCTGGCACGACAGTAGCTGATCTTAGTTGTCTCTCGGTAGCAATTAACCAAGTGTACTCTAATTGAATACTACATATTGTGGTGTAAAGCTATCAAAGAATCGTATGCATGGATGATAGGATTGCTCGACCCTTTGGTCTGCATCATAATCACTATGTGAGTCCGTGACAAATTATTGTATGTATATACCGTTATTGGGCAAAGAGGCTTTTGAATGTGAACTAATATGTTAGATGTAAAGTATTATTATATATTTTCTTGATTTTAAGATTGATGGAAGTGTTATGGATTACTTTCATTGGAAAACAGAATTTATCATTTTGTTTTTATAAGAAATAAGCCGCGAAACAAATAGCTAATAAACACTTGTAGGGCATAAGTGTATCTATATGTAAGTTGGAATGAAATACGAAGTAATTGCTTCTTAATTTATAGCTTTGCTTCAGGTTGTCTGTAGCTGTCAGCTGGTTTGAATGGTTTTAAAAGTGTTATCCGGCTCGACTGAGGCTCAACAAACCCTCTACCATCAAAAATGTTGCCAGTATTTAAACAATGTTGACATGCATATGTATGCAAAATTTGATCCACATATACCATGCGTTTCAAGAGTTATGATCATTTTACTAACTGACTATGATCGGATGGACTCACGCTGAGATTATAGTGCACACCTGCAGGTCATGCAATAAAACAGTTTTGCATACCAGTGGCTGGACAAGCTTAAAATAGATAAGTGAGCTAAACTTAATTCAAATAAACCAGTTGGTTCAAGGGTTATGAGCATTTATCCTAACTGACAACAACCCGCTCGACTGATGATCAGCAAACCCTCGTCAATCAAAAAAGACTGTCACACATGCTAGTGGTTAGACAATGTTGACATGCATATGTATGAAACATTTGATCTAAATATACCTGGTTCAAGAGTTATGCGCATTCTCACTAACTGACCACGGACAGTGATTATAGTGCACACCTGCAGGTCGTGCAATATCACTTATATCGAAATAATCTTGCCTTGAGGCATTAAAGCTGAATTATCGCATATGCGCAAAAAACTGCGATAAACGCTCATGCAGGCGTATCCAGCGGAGCTAGATGTCTAGTTTGTTATTTGGTTTTGTGTTTTGTTTTGTTTTGTTTGTTTTTTTGCTAGAGTCTTGATTTACAGTCATACGATATGAATGCCAACGGCGAACGCTCAGGCATTTGGCGTATTATATATGCATAATGGCGATCTACCGCAAATACAACGGTAAAGCGGACATCCTATAGCTATAGGAAGGCGTGCCGATAAAAAGTCAAGGCGCATTGATATTAGAAAATACAATAAAAATTCATACGATGCTGCGTGACCCGTCTTTCTTGCTGAGCATTACAGATAAAATATAACTTTTTTACAATTTAATGCAGCATTCATCCTGCACATAGTATGGAAGGAAATTGACAGTGCCAAAACGCGTACAACGATCAAGTAATATGTTTAACTACTAAAGAAACCTGACACATACTGTGCGTCGTTTTTTTTTGGTAGTAAATAAATACGATGCACACTTGCCTTTCCATTGCGTAAAGTAAAACAAAGGTAGACTAAGATGCACTGAGACTATTTGAAAAGATGAACTAATTGCATACGCCAGCTATCAAAACGTCACGTACACGGGTGGTAAACCTAGGAACTACCACGAAATTGTGTTAACGTAATTTTGTTCCCAAGCCACATCCGGGACACGACGTGGTAGTTTCCAGGCCGAAAATTGGATAAAAAAAGTTGGCGTCACTTTCATTTTTGTTTTATTTTACATTTAAGAACGAATAATGGTGAAATCCGACAATGTGGTTCCGTGTAAATATGTCTCAGCGTCCCCTCTAGCCCAAAATTTTGTTTGAAAAGTTATTTTCTTTCTTTAGATTCGTGTTTCCCCACTGAGCATCGGACCAACTTTCCTCAAAGGTCGAAGGACCTTAGCCCATATCTGTCAAATTAAATGGAATTTGATATCATTTGACGATGGAAATGATAAAAAGACCCTGAATAAACATTCCTACACAGAAAAAAAAGTCTGAGCATTTACTCGTAAACAATTCATGCCCCGTTCGTCCTGTGTGGTAGTTTCCAGCTCATCGTGGTAGTTAAAATGCTATCGTGGTAGTTTTCAGGACTTTGTAGGAATTTAGTAGTAGTTTGCATCAGCAGATGTTCACTTTTCAGGTCTACTTCTTTTTTATAAAGACAGGGTGTGCGGGCCGAACCTTGAATACCCCTTTTATTCGTACAAAGACCTTTTCAAACAACCTTTTGTCAGATTACAAATTTCGACTGCCTGAATTTTAATTTTAGTGGGCTATTGAACGGATGAGAAGGATGAAAAGAAGGGATATTCACATGTTTTATTTTTGAATAAACATGCTTTTTAATTATCAAATAACGTGCCCGTTCATCGTCGCACTCCCATGTATATAAAAAGTGTCCCAACCCGAGGATATTTCCCTTTTTTCTGAAGCGCAAGTACTAACGATACTTTGGGCCAGTAGTCTTAGCCTGCCATTTTATCTTAAAGTTGACTGAACATGGAACAACGTAGCGAAGGACGCAGTTTTTATATCACTTTTTTGTCTGTTGCTTTGTCGGCCACGGCTAAACTGATGACCTTCTTTTGCTTTGGATTTCCAGATGTGTTGTTTGGCAGTCCAGGGCATGATCTCCACCTGTCAAGCATCACATTGAATCTCTTGAGTCCTCAGCTTAGCTTCTTCATGGTGTTGAAACGTGATTTATTTGTTTACCGTGGTAATTAATTGATGAATTCGAGGGTTATCATGCGAAACAAACAACCACTATAATGTTTTGTAACACTTCAGAAACGTATCCTGCAAAGTCTTTGAAACTACCACGATAGCATTTTAACTACCACGATGAGCTGGAAACTACCACTCAGGACGAACGGGGCATGAATTGTTTACGAGTAAATGCTCAGACTTTTTTTCTGTGTGGGAATGTTTATTTAGGGTCTTTTTTATCATTTCCATCGCCAAATGATATCAAATTCCATTTAATTTGACAGATATGGGCTAAAATCCTTCGAACTTTGGGAAAAGTTGGTCCGATGCTCAGTGGGGAAACACGAATCTAAAGAAAGAAAATAACTTTTCAAGCAAAATTTTGGGCTAGAGGGGACGCTAAGACATATTTACACGGAACCACATTGTCGGATTTCACCATTGTTCGTTCTTAGTTGTAAAATAAAACAAAAATGAAAGTGACACCAACCTTTCTTTATCCAATTTTCGGCCTGGAAACTACCACGACGTGTCCCGGATGCGGCTTGGGAACAAAATTACGTTAACACAATTTCGTGGTAGTTCCTAGGTTTACCACCCGTGACGTAACCCCTAAAATCAATTTTTGCAAGAACAAAGAAACCATGCAAAATTCACTAAAAACCGATTTAGTGTGATTCTTTGTTATTTCATTCAACTCTTTTGGGCATTCAAATAAATCATACGTGCAGTGTTCAACCCCAAAGCCTTTTTTTCATTTTCTCAACGTCAAGTTTACGTTATCAACATTTTCTAGTTATAGGCTTTTAACCCTTAAAGCGCCAAGAAAAAATGCATCTGAAAATGTCGTCTGCTGAAGTCGTCTGCTGCAAATAATTGCCTTACGTTACTGACGAATTAAGTATAGAAGCAAACAGTGTGGACCCAGAACAGACTGCTCCTATAGGAGCAGTCTGATCTGGGTCCACACTTGCTGCTCTAGAGGCTTCTTCAACATCTCAGCAGACAAGAAAGCAGACGACTTTTGTTGCGGTTGGCGCTTTAAGGGTTAAGAAGCACTGGCACTTTATCAACTCTTTTCGCTTTGTATGATGTTTGAAATGCATTTTGACAATGTTTCAGTCCTTTTGAACTCCGTAGCTGCAGCCTACGTCCATTTAGCGACGTCACGCGTTACAAGTGCATGCCGATATGTGTATACTGCAAAGCTTGAAATTCATACGCGATTAAAGTGTAGCCAATAGGCAGCATAACAAAGAAGACAGCACACACTAAACGGTGACGTACGTTGACAAAGAAAAAAACGGTTATTATCCATAGTTTACGTTGTTTCTTAATTGACATTAAATTTGGTTTATTCCGTTTTAACCCTTTAACGCAACGCGATACATAAGTTCTGATTCTTGAAAATGCATTCTCTTCCAATGATTAGTTGACTCCAAGTCATTTCAGTTTCTAGTAATAGCTTAAACAAAGGAAAAAAACACTGCCGTTTAGACAACGTCGAAAGCACAACTTAAAAAACCCATATCATACGCCACAGCAAGAAATTGCAAATTTTAACATGCACTTTTGTCAATACTGGTAGTGACCATGCATACATGAAAAAGTTTTCAAAAAATATCTAGACATACACCCAGGAGGCAAAAGTGATAAAAACGGTATTTTTGACGTTGTGACATCATGTTCTATATTTGATAAACATATTGTTTCGACGAATACTTTCTTATGTCTTGTTATTAAAATATGCATATGCTCTTAGCTCGATAATTTGTTAAATACGAGTTTGAAGCAAGTAAAAAGTGTAAGGTATTTTTAGTAGTTAAGTATATATTAGCACACAAGCTTTTGGTACATATGAACGTCTATGTATTCAACGAAGCTAGAGATGTCATTCTGGTCTGGGCCTTCATCTACATCTCTACTGTGTGTGTGTGTGTGAGCAGCAAAGGCTCTGACGAGTCTGCGCATATGCGCAGTCTCGTCAGAGCCTTCGCTGCTCACCAATACGATAAGTACCGAAATATTCTGCTCTTGCCTTTTCAGTTCTGTACAACATTTATAATTTTAAGGAATAAAAAATATCACCTGAGTGTCGACCCATGAGTAGGACAAGTTGTAGCCATCAAGAAGACCTTGTCTTTCATTGACGTGGCGCAGTGCCATCAATGTCGCCGGCAAACACGCACCTCCTCCAATCCATCCTTTTCCAGTCATAGGCAAAAATCCAAGCATTTCCAATGTCTTAGGTTCACTGGACTCTGCTGAGGTGTCCGTTAACAGAATATGGATTAGGGACAAGCACATCAGATTGCAATACATCATAAAAGGCATACTTTCTGCTAATGTAACGTCACTTGGATAAAAAGGGGATACTTGTAAAAATGAAAATAAAAACATGTTGTAGGTACTCAAAAGAACTATATCAATCAGACGGTTCTTTTGAGCACCAAAATATATGTTTAGACCATAGGGAGTCAGCACAAAAAATAATTAACAAAATTTAGACTCTCAATATAGATAGTCTAAATTTTATAATATATTTTTTACGTACTGACTCCCTATGCCGGGTTTAGACTGTTTAGTAAGAAAATTAAACAAATTTTACGAATTTATGCTAAAAAGTTGCTTATTTGGACCTAAGTTAACTAATTATTAAGCCTAAAATTGTTTATTAAAGAAATTTGAAAATTTTGTTCTCAGTAATTCTCACTTGCAGCCAGATGTTTATCAGCGCCCACAACGAGTCAATAATCAATCACTTGCAACAAGCTCTCTCATTTAAGTGAGCTGCATTCTTCAATTAGCCTCTTTATATTTAACCCTTAAAGCGCCAATCACAACAAAGTCGTCTGCTTTTCTCGTCTGCTGAAATGTTTGAGACGACTCATGGTCAAATAGTGTAGACCCAACTCAGACTGCTCCGAAGGAGCTGTCTGATCTGGGTCTACACTTTTGCCTCTACATAAGTCATTAATGCTAGCAAATATATGCAGCAGACGGTCTAAGCAGACGACATTTTCAGACACATTATGGGTTCAATTGCAGAGTATACCAGCATTGTGAACCAAGAAAAAACACTTTGCACGACCAACAAAGATCGATAAAGGTATGTTCGATGAGGCGTGATACGATAAAAGCAGGTGATTTTGATCAGGAAATGCCACAATCAAACACTGCAGACCAACCCATGGCATCGCGAGGAAGAGCAACAGAGCAATAACAATTACAAGACTCAAGGAAGACCAACAGAATATTTAAGCAACCAGCTCTTTCTCTTCCCCGTCAAACTAGAAAGGAGACATTGCAAAGCACAGCGAAATATGGAACAAGCACAGAACCCCAAAATCGAACGATTCAACAACAGCAGTACCACCGCCTTAGAAGGGACCTGTAGGGTGTAAATCCGGCCCTCCTTCGTGGGCACCTCCGTCGCCAGAACAGTTTCCTCCGCCATGGGAACGTAGTAACATTCGGTGCGGTTTCGTATGGTAGAGTAATATGTTTATATCTTTAACAAGTCATAGCTTTAAAAAAATAGCTGGCTGAAGTTTAGGCCTATATTATCGTATTTTTTTGCACTCTGTATGTTTTTTTGGTTGTTTTTATTGTGTTTTTTTGTCCTCTTAGGGTTGTCCATGTTCATTTGTTATAATTTCTGGTAATATACATCTGAAGTGTGATTACATCATATACTTTTCTCGATTTTTCGCACGGCAACCAAGTGCCAGTAGTTACAGTGGTAGCAAACGATAAGGACTTCCCTCTGTCTTGGGCAAAACCGTTATCTTAGCCATGGGGCTGTACTTTTGACGGGTTCCTTTTAGAAAGATCATATGTGGCTCTGTTCAAGAAGTAAAATAACAAACACGTTAAGATGTTAAAAAGTTAATAAAGCTATCCCGATTGTATACATCATTAGTGTTGCATTAAGCAGACTTAATAAATGGAATTGTATGATAGATCTGACAGACTAGATAAACATTTCCCTCTACCATCGAGTCCCAATTGATAGTGGTAACCAACAATAGATAAGGCATATGTACAACAGTTCATCAGACGAAGAAAGTTGTATACAGGGGACTATTGACCAACGTTCCCAATATTGAAAACTTTGTTAAGGGAAGTATTGACCACTGTTCCCACGAAGGAGGTAGCAAAAGACAGGACAGTACCGAACATTTTTCCCTAGACAGAGACAGCTTTATACAGGGCAGTTTTGACTACTGTTCCCCAGACGGAGGCAGTTTTATACAGGGTAGCATTGCCCACTGTTCCCACTACTGAGGTAGCTTTATACAGGGCAGTACCCGGGGGCAGTACTGACCACTGTTTCCCAGACGGAGGCAGATTTATACCTCATTTTTACAGGGCAGTACTGGCCACTGTTCCCACCACGGAGATAGATTTATACAGGGTAGTAACTGTCACTGTTCCCACGACGGAGGTAGATTTATACAGGGTAGTTACTGTCACTGTTCCCACCACGGAGATAGCTTTATACAGGGTAGTAACTGTCACTGTTCCCAAAACAGAGATAGCTTTATTCAGGGTAGTAACTGTCACTGTTCCCACCACGGAAATAGCTTTATACTGGGTAGCACTGGCCACTGTTCCCACAACGGAGATAGCTTTACACAGGGTAGTAACTGTCACTGTTCCCAAAACGGAGATAGCTTTATTCAGGGTAGTAACTGTCACTGTTCCCACCAGGGAGATAGTTTTATACAGGGTAGTAACTGTCACTGTTCCCACCACGGAGATAGATTTATACAGGGTAGTAACTGTCACTGTTCCCACCATGGAGATAGCTTTATACAGGGTAGTAACTGTCACTGTTCCCACGACGGAGATAGATTTATACAGGGTAGTAAATGTCACTGTTCCGACAACGGAGATATATTTATACAGGGTTGTAACTGTCACAGTTCCCACCACGGAGATAGCTTTATACATGGTAGTAACTGTCACTGTTCCCACCACGGAGGTAGATTTATACAGGCTAGTAGCTGTCAATGTTCCCACCACGGAGATAGCTTTATACGGGGTAGTAACTGTCACTGTTCCCACCACGGAGATAGCTTTATACAGGGTAGTAACTGTTACTGTTCCCACCATGGAGATAACTTTATACAGGGTAGTAACTGTCACTGTTCCCACCACGGAGATAGATTTATACAGAGTAGTAACTGTCACAGTTCCCACCATTGAGATAGATTAATACACGGTAATAACTGTCACTGTTCCCACCACAGAGATAGATTTATACAGGGTAGTAACTGCCAATGTCCCACCAGGGAGATAGATTAATACAGGGCAGTACTGACCACTAATCCTACCACGGAGATAGATTTATACATAGAAGTAACTGTCACTGTTCCCACCACGGAGATAGCTTTATACAGTGTAGTAACTGTTACTGTTCCCACCACGGAGGTAGATTTATACAGGGTAGTAACTGTCACTGTTACCACCACGGAGATAGCTTTATACAGGGTAGTAACTGTAACTGTTCCCACCACGGAGGTAGATTTATACAGGGCTGTACTGACCACTGTTCCCACCAAGGAGATAGATTCATACAGGGTAGTAACGGACACTGTTCCCACCACGGAGATAGAATTATACAGGGCAGTACTGACCACTGTTCCCACCACAGAGATACATTTATAAAGGGCAGTAACGGCCACTGTTCCCACCACGGAGATAGATTTATACAGGGTAGTAACTGTCACTGTTCCCACGACGGAGGTAGATTTATACAGGGTAGTAACTGTCACTGTTCCCATCACGGAGATAGCTTTATACAGGGTAGTAACTGTCACTGTTCCCACCAAGGAAATAGCTTTATACAGGGTAGTAACTGTCACTGTTCCCACGACGGAGATAGCTTTATTCAGGGTAGTAACTGTCACTGTTCCCACGACGGAGATAGCTTTATTCATGGTAGTAACTGTCACTGTTCCCACAAGGGAGATAGTTTTATACAGGGTAGTAATTGTCACTGTTCCCACCACGGAGATAGATTTATACAGGGTAGTAACTGTCACTGTTCCCACCATGGAGATAGCTTTATACAGGGTAGTAACTGTCACTGATCCCACCACGGAGATAGATTTATACAGTGTAGTAACTGTCACTGTTCCCACAACGGAGATAGATTTATACAGGGTAGTAACTGTCACTGATCCCACCATGGAGATAGATTTATACAGTGTAGTAACTGTCACTGATCCCACCACGGAGATAGATTTATACAGTGTAGTAACTGTCACTGTTCCCACAACGGAGATAGATTTATACAGGGTTGTAACTGTCACAGTTCCCTACACGGAGATAGCTTTATACATGGTAGTAACTGTCACTGTTCCCACCACGAAGATAGATTTATACAGGGTAGTAACTGTCACTGTTCCCACAACGGAGATAGATTTATACAGTGTAGTAACTGTCACTGTTCCCACAACGGAGATAGATTTATACAGGGTTGTAACTGTCACTGATCCCACCATGGAGATAGATTTATACAGTGTAGTAACTGTCACTGATCCCACCACGGAGATAGATTTATACAGTGTAGTAACTGTCACTGTTCCCACAACGGAGATAGATTTATACAGGGTTGTAACTGTCACAGTTCCCTACACGGAGATAGCTTTATACATGGTAGTAACTGTCACTGTTCCCACCACGAAGATAGATTTATACAGGGTAGTAACTGTCACTGTTCCCACCACGAAGATAGATTTATACAGGGTAGTAACTGTCACTGTTCCCACCAGGGAGGTAGCTTTATACAGGGTAGTAACTGTCACTGTTCCCACCATGGAGATAACTTTATACAGGGTAGTAACCGTCACTGTTCCCACAACGGAGGTAGATTTATACAGGGTAGTAACGGCCACTGTTCCCACCACGGAGATAGCTTTATACAGGGTAGTAACTGCCACTGTTCCCACCACGGAGATAGCTTTAAACAGGGTAGTAACTGTCACTGTTCCCACCACGGAGACAGTTTAATACAGGGTAGTTACTGTCACTGTGCCCATCACGGAGATAGCTTTATACAGGGTAGTAGCTGTCACTGTTCCCACCACGGAGGTATATTTATACAGGGCAGTTCTGACCACTGTTCCCACAACGGAGATAGATTTATACAGGGTAGTAACGGACACTGTTCCCACCACGGAGATAGAATTATACAGGGCAGTTCTGACCACTGTTCCCACCACAGAGATACATTTATACAGGTCAGTAACGGCCACTGTTCCCACCACGGAGATAGCTTTATACAGGGTAGTAAGGGACACTGTTCCCCCCACGGAGGTAGATTTATACAGGGTAGTAACTGTCACTTTTCCCACCACGGAAATAGTTTTATACAGGGTAGTAACTGTCACTGTTCCCACCACGGAGATAGCTTTATACTGGGTAGCACTGGCCACTGTTCCCACCACGGAGATAGCTTTTTACAGGGTTGTAACTGTCACTGTTCCCACGACGGAGGTAGCTTTATACAGGGTAGTAACTGTCACTGTTCCCCCCACGGAGATAGTTTTATACAGGGTAGTAACTGTCACTGTTCCCACCACGGATATAGATTTATACAGGGTAGTAACTGTCACTGTTCCCACTACGGAGATAGCTTTATACAGGGTAGTAACTGTCAGTGTTCCCACCACGGAGGTAGATTTATACAGGGCAGTACTGACCACTAATCCCACCACGGAGATAGATTTATACAGGGTAGTAACGGACACTGTTCCCACCACGGAGATAGATATATAGGGCAGTACTGACCACTGTTCCCACCACAGAGATAGATTTATACAGGGCAGTAACGGCCACTGTTCCCACCACGGAGATAGATTTATACAGGGTAGTAACTGTCACTGTTCCCACCACGGAGGTAGATTTATACAGGGTAGTAACTGTCACTGTTCCCACCACGGAGGTAGATTTATACAGGGTAGTAACTGTCACCGTTCCCACCACGGAGATAGCCTTGTACAGGGTAGTAACTGTCACAGTCCCACCACGGAGATAGCTTTATACAGGCTAGTAACTGTCACTGTTCCCACCACGGAGATAGCTTTACACAGGGTAGTAACTGTTACTGTTCCCACGACGGAGATCGCTTTATACAGGTTAGTAACTGTCACTGTTCCCACCACGGAGATAGTTTTATACAGGGTAGTAACTGTCACTGTACCCACCACGGAGATAGCCTTATACAGGGTAGTAACTGTCACTGTTCCCACCACGGAGGTAGATTTATACAGGGCAGTACTGACCACTGTTCCCACCACGGAGATAGATTTATACAGGGTAGTGACGGACACTGTTCCCACCACGGAGATAGATATATACAGGGCAGTATTGACCACTGTTACCACCACAGAGATAGATTTATACAGGGCAGTAACGGCCACTGTTCCCACCACGGAGAGATATTTATACAGGGTAGTAACTGTCACTGTTCCCACCGCAGAGGTAGATTTATAGAGGATAGTAACTGTCACTGTTCCCACCACGGAGATAGTCTTGTACAGGGTAGTAACTGTCACTGTTCCCACCACGGAAATAGCTTTATACAGGCTAGTAACTGTCACTGTTCCCACCAAGGAGTTAGCTTTACACAGGGTAGTAACTGTTACTGTTCCCACGACGGAGATAGCTTTATACAGGGTAGTAACTGTTACTGTTCCCACCACATAGAATGTTTTATACAGGGTAGTAACTGTCACTGTTCCCACCACGGAGATAGATTTATACAGGGTAGTAAATGTCACTGTTCCCTCCACAGAGATAGCTTTATAAAGGGTAGTAACTGTCACTGTTCCCACGACGGAGATAGATTTATACAGGGTAGTAACTGTCACTGTTCCCACCAGGGAGATAGATTTATACAGGGCAGTACTGTCCACTAATCCCACCACGGAGATAGATTTATACAGGGTAGTAACTGTCACTGTTCCCACCACGGAGATAGCTTTATACAGGGTAGTAACTGTCACTGTTCCCAAAACGGAGATAGCTTTATTCAGGGTAGTAACTGTCACTGTTCCCACCACGGAAATAGCTTTATACTGGGTAGCACTGGCCACTGTTCCCACAACGGAGATAGCTTTATACAGGGTAGTAACTGTTACTGTTCCAACCCCGGAAATAGATTTATACAGGGCAGTACTGACGACTGTTCCCACCACTGAGCTAGATTTATACAGGGTAGTAACTGTCACTGTTCCCACCACGGAGATAGCTTTATACAGGGTAGTAACTGTCACTGTTCCCAACACGTAGATAGCTTTATACAGGGTAGTAACTGTCACTGTTCCCACCACGGAGATAGATTTATACAGAGTAGTAACTGTTACTGTTCCAACTACGGAGGTAGATTTATACAGGGTAGTTACTGTTACTGTTCCCACCACGGAGATAGCTTTATACAGGGAAGTTACTGTCACTGTTCCCACCACGGAGATAGATTTGTACAGGGTAGAAAATGTCACTGTTCCCACCACGGAGATAGATTTTATACAGGGTAGTAACTGTTACTGTTACCACCACGGAGAGAGCTTTATACAGGGTAGTAACTGTCACTGTTCCCACCACGGAGATAGATTTATACAGGGTAAAAACAGAAACTGTTCCCACTACGGAGATAGATTTATACAGGGTAGTAACTGTTACTGTTCCCACCACAGAGATAGCTTTATACAGGGTAGTAACTGCCAATGTTCCCACCATGGAGATAGCTTTATACAGGGTAGTAACTGTTACTGTTCCCACCACGGAGGTAAATTTATACAGGGTGGTAACTGTCACTGTTCCCACCACGGAGATAGCTTTATACAGGGTAGTTACTGTCACTGTTCCCACCACGGAGTAGCTTTATACAGGGTAGTAACTGTTACTGTTCCCACCACGGAGGTAGATTTATACAGGGTAGTAACTGTTACTGTTCCCACTACGGATATAGCTTTATACAGGGTAGTATCTGTCACTGTTCCCACCACGGAGATAGATTTATACAGGGTAGAAACTGTAAGTGTTCCCACCACGGAGATAGATTTATACAGGGTAGTAACTGGCAATGTTCCCACCACGGATATAGCTTTATACAGGGTAGTAACTGTCACTGTTCCCACCACATAGATAGCTTAATACAGGGTAGTAACTGTCACTGTTCCCACCACGGAGATAGCTTTATACAGGGTAGTAACTGTCACTGTTCCCACGACGGAGATAGATTTATACAGGGTAGTAACTGTCACTGTTCCCACCACGGAGATAGTTTTATACAGGGTAGTAACTGTCACTGTTCCCACGACGGAGATAGATTTATACAGGGTAGTAACTGTCACTGTTCCCACCACGGAGATAGATTTATACAGGGTAGAAACTGTAAGTGTTCCCACCACGGAGATAGATTTATACAGGGTAGTAACTGGCAATGTTCCCACCACGGATATAGCTTTATACAGGGTAGTAACTGTCACTGTTCCCACCACGGAGATAGCTTAATACAGGGTAGTAACTGTCACTGTTTTCACCACGGAGATAGCTTTATACAGGGTAGTAACTGTCACTGTTCCCACGACGGAGATAGATTTATACAGGGTAGTAACTGTCACTGTTCCCACCAGGGAGATAGATTTATACAGGGCAGTACTGACCACTAATCCCACCACGGAGATCGATTTATACATGGTAGTAACTGTTACTGTTCCCACCACAGAGATAGATTTATACATGGTAGTAACTGCCAATGTTCCCACCAGGGAGATAGATTTAAACAGGGCGAGAACAGGGCAGTACTGACCACTAATCCCACCACGGAGATAGATTTATACAGGGTAGTAACTGTTACTGTGCTCACCCCGGAAATAGATTTATACAGGGCAGTACTGACGACTGTTCCCACCACTGAGATAGATTTATACAGGGTAGTAACTGTCACTGTTCCCACCACGGAGATAGCTTTATACAGGGTAGTAGCTGTCACTGTTCCCAACACGTAGATAGCTTTATACAGGGTAGCAACTGTCACTGTTCCCACCACGGAGATAGATTTATACAGGGTAGTAACTGTTACTGTTCCAACCACGGAGGTAGATTTATACAGGGTAGTAACTGTTACTGTTCCCACCACGGAGATAGCTTTATACAGGGAAGTTACTGTCACTGTTCCCACCATGGAGATAGATTTGTACAGGGTAGAAAATGTCACTGTTCCCACCACGGAGATAGATTTTATACAGGGTAGTAACTGTTACTGTTACCACCACGGAGATAGCTTTATACAGGGTAGTAACTGTCACTGTTCCCACCACGGAGATAGATTTATACAGGGTAGAAACAGAAACTGTTCCACTACGGAGATAGATTTATACAGGGTAGTAACTGTTACTGTTCCCACCACAGAGATAGCTTTATACAGGGTAGTAACTGCCAATGTTCCCACCATGGAGATAGCTTTATACAGGGTAGTTACTGTTACTGTTCCCACCACGGAGGTAAATTTATACAGGGTGGTAACTGTCACTGTTCCCACCACGGAGATAGCTTTATACAGGGTAGTTACTGTCACTGTTCCCACCACGGAGATAGCTTTATACAGGGTAGTAACTGTTACTGTTCCCACCACGGAGGTAGATTTATACAGGGTAGTAACTGTTACTGTTCCCACTACGGATATAGCTTTATACAGGGTAGTATCTGTCACTGTTCCCACCACGGAGATAGATTTATACAGGGTTGAAACTGTAAGTGTTCCCACCACGGAGATAGCTTTATACAGGGTAGTAACTGGCAATGTTCCCACCACGGATATAGCTTTATACAGGGTAGTAACTGTCACTGTTCCCACCACGGAGATAGCTTAATACAGGGTAGTAACTGTCACTGTTCCCACCACGGAGATAGCTTTATACAGGGTAGTAACGGACACTGTTCCCACGACGGAGGTAGATTTATACAGGGTAGTAACTGTCACTGTTCCCACCACAGAGATAGCTTTATACAGGGTAGTAACTGTCACTGTTCCCACCACGGAGATAGCTTTATACAGGGTAGTAACTGTCACTGTTCCCACCACGGAGGTAGATTTATACAGGGCAGTTCTGACCACTGTTCCCACAACGGAGATAGATTTTTACAGGGTAGTAACGGACACTGTTCCCACCACGGCATAGAATTATACAGGGCAGTACTGACCACTGTTCCCACCACAGAGATACATTAATACAGGGCATTAACGGCCACTGTTCCCACCACGGAGATAGCTTTATACAGGGTAGTAAGGGACACTGTTCCCACCACGGAGGTAGATTTATACAGGGTAGTAACTGTCACTTTTCCCACCACGGAAATAGTTTTATACAGGGTAGTAACTGTCACTGTTCCCACCACGGAGATAGCTTTATACTGGGTAGCACTGGCCACTGTTCCCACCACGGAGATAGCTTTACACAGGGTAGTAACTGTCAATGTTCCCACGACGGAGATAGCTTTATACAGGGTAGTAACTGTCACTGTTCCCCCCACGGAGATAGTTTTATACAAGGTAGTAACTGTCACTGTTCCCACCACGGAGATAGATTGATACAGGGTAGTAAATGTCACTGTTCCCGCCACAGAGATAGCTTTATACAGGGTAGTAACTGTCACTGTTCCCACCACGGAGATAGCTTTATACAGGGTAGTAACTGTCACTGTTCCCACCACGGAGGTAGATTTATACAGGGCAGTACTGACCACTGTTCCCACCACGGAGATAGATTAATACAGGGTAGTAACGGACACTGTTCCCACCACGGAGATAGATATATACAGGGCAGTACTGACCACTGTTCCTACCACAGAGATAGATTTATACAGGGCAGTTACGGACACTGTTCCCACCACGGAGATAGATTTATACAGGGTAGTAACTGTCACTGTTCCCACCACGGAGGTAGATTTATACAGGGTTGTAACTGTCACTGTTCCCACCACGGAGATAGCTTTATACAGGGTAGTAACTGTCACTGTTCCCACCACGGAGATAGCTTTATACAGGGTAATAACGGACTCTGTTCCCACGACGGAGGTAGATTTATACAGGGTAGTAACTGTCACTGTTCCCACCACGGAGATAGCTTTATACAGGGTAGTAACTGTTACTGTTCCCACCACGGAGATAGCTTTATACAGGGTAGTAACTGTCACTGTTCCCACCATGGAGATAGATTTATACAGGGTAATAACTGTCAACTGTTCCGACCATGGAGATAGCTTTATACAGGGTAGTAACTGTCACTGTTCCCACCACGGAGATAGCTTTATACAGGGGAGTGACTGTCACTGTTCCCACCACGGAGATAGATTTTTACAGGCTAGTAACTGTCACTGTTCCTGTCACGGAGATAGCATTATACAGGGTAGTAACTGTCACTGTTCCCACCATGGAGATAGATTTATACAGGGTAGTAACTGTCACTGTTCCCACCACGGAGATAGCTTTATACAGGGTAGTAACTGTCACTGTTCCCACCACGGAGATAGCTTTATACAGGGTAGTAACTGTCACTGTTCCCACCACGGAGATAGCTTTATACATGGTAGTAACTGTCACTGTTACCACCAAGGATATAGCTTTATACAGGGTAGTAACTGTCTCTGTTCCCACCACGGAGATAGATTTATACAGGGTAGAAACTGTCACTGTTCCCACCACGGAGATAGATTTATACAGGGTAGTAATTGCCAATGTTCCCACCACGGAGATAGCTTTATACAGGGCAGTACGGACAACTGTTCCCACCACGGAGATAGATTTATACAGGGTAGTAACAGCTACTGTTCCCACCACGGAGATAGATTTATACAGGGTAGTAACTGTCACTGTTCCCACCACGGAGATAGCTTTATACAGGGCAGTACTGACCACTGTTCCCACCACGGAGATAGCTTTATACAGGGCAGTACTGACCATTGTTCCCACCACGGGGATAGATTTATACAGGGTAGTAACAGCTACTGTTCCCACCACGGAGATAGATTTATACAGGGTAGTAACTGTCACTGTTCCCACCACGGAGATAGCTTTATACAGGGCAGTACTGACCACTGTTCCCACCACGGAGATAGATTTATACAGGGTAGTAACAGCTACTGTTCCCACCACGGAGATAGATTTATACAGGGTAGTAACTGTCACTGTTCCCACCACGGAGATAGCTTTATACAGGGCAGTACTGACCACTGTTCCCACCATGGAGATAGCTTTATACAGGGCAGTACTGACCATTGTTCCCACCACGGAGATAGATTTATACAGGGTAGTAACAGCTACTGTTCCCACCACGGAGATAGCTTCATACAGGGCAGTACTGACCACTGTTCCCACCACGGAGATAGCTTTATACAGGGCAGTAATGACCATTGTTCCCACCATGGAGATAGATTTATACATGGTAGTAACTGTCACTGTTCCCACCACGGAGATAGATTTATACAGGGCAGTACTGACCACTGTTCCTACAAAGGAGGTTGCTTTATACAGTGTAGTACTGGCCACTGTTCCCATGACAGAGGTAAGTATATACAGGGTAGTACTTACCACTATTCCCCAGACGGAGGCAGTTTTATACAGGGCAGTATTGATCACTGTTCCTCAGACAGAGGCAGATTTATACAGGGTAGTACTAACCACTGTTCCAACGACGGAGTTAATTTTATACAGGGCAGTACTGACCACTGTTCCCACCACGACTGAGGTAGTTTTATAAAGGGCAATCCTGTCTTGATAAACTGCGCTGAAAATATGAAGTTGTGTTGTATTTGTGGTATATTACTTTTTATTAAAGTCATATACTTGTTTTGGATATTTAAGGGAAATAATTCAGTTATGTTTTAAATCCCTGTCTTCGTATTTTATCGTATATTCACCATTTATTAAGTGTTTTTATAAAGGTTTTAAATACATTTTTCGTTCTTACTTTATAGATCAATCATTTAGTTGTATATTTAACCGAAGAGTTATGCAAGAAGATAAGGAGTTATATTTCAAAGGAGTAATATTTCAAAATTTTAATAAATTTTGACTATATATGAGCTGAAAATCAGGGTTTTTATGTATTTGTCTAGTGCGGAGGGACCGCGGCACACCGACATCATAACCGAATAATGCTGTATCCAGGGTATTTGTGTTGTTTACAAGTTGATAAATGATAATCAAAGACGAACGAACTCATATGAGATTTTGGTGCGTGTAGAAGTTTCAGCTGGGCTGAAATATCATATTGAAACGCTATATCTCGAATCTAGTTCAGATCGTTCGACGCCAGTATATTTTAGCATGCTGTTAACGTTCAGACAGGCAGGCTGAAGCCCATGCATTGGAGCATTAACTAGTGTTTCCTATAAAGAGGAAAAGCAGGGTCTAAAGCTCCCCCTGCTTCCCTAAAGCTCCCCCTCCTGGCCTTATTTTCATTTTAATAATAAAAGGACCTCGGACAGTTTCCTATTCAATCTGCCCAAATTCTGACAGAATGTGGCTAGGATAATGCATAACTGAAAACTATAGTTTTGTGCTTAAATCAAACCCCTACATTTAGTACAGCTTGCAAAATAAAAATATTTTGAAAATATTGCATAATTATGCCAGGACTCTAGGGTTTAGGGGGTGGGGGTATTTTTCGTGACCAAATTTTATTTCACAGAAAGTCAAAGTTTCGTCGAGTATTCACCTAAATACATGTAAATATTATGTTTGCGACACAAAACTTGAGACGAAAGTGATGCGATTGCATAAAATTCGGGGTGAGAAGATCTTATTGTTTCATCTAAAGAAGTGTGCTGTCAATTACTTTTGACTATTACCTGTAATGCTTCAAGGTCAACTGCACTGAGGTGTATCATATCTGTATACTGTATAAATCAGTCTAGATAAACAAAATTTTTGAGCGTAAAATCGTTAATATTTTCTTACACATCAGATTTAACCTATCATTTGGTGCTTAAAAGAACCGTCTCATTGAGACGGTTCTTTTGAGTACCCAAAACATATGTTTTAGTTAAGAAATGAGACAATTAATTACTTTGTAAGCACTCATAACTTAAGCCCTGATACATGCCATTGCAAATTGATATTTACCTACAGGTTTTTTACAAAATAAGTTTCTAATAAGTTATTATCATAAAGTGTTTTTGAGCATTTTGACAGCGTTCCCCCCGTGACCAATCACGCCGTTTTTATATGATGTGTGAAATGTAAAACCACAACTGTATGCAAAAGGAATAGTTTGGTCACGGGGGGAAAGCACTTCAATAAAACTTTTTCTATTTTCTATGTGTTGAATAGCAAAAACAGAGTTTTCAACCCATATTTTTCAATTGGTACTTGTCCAATGAGAAAACGGCTTTTGTGGATAAGTCGAGGGTTGAACCTGCTATCTTTTTCATAGAAAAAATATCATTTTCTATGAAACTTTTTTCTGGTCATTTTTTATGGGCAATCCTTCGTTAAGACTGTCCGAGGTCCTTAGTCATATTTTAATTTTTACTGTATAAAATAACTTTTTGTTAACCCAATGAATCCTATGCTCAACTAGAAGCTATTCTAACCTTTTAACAGACATAAGATCCTTTATCTAACTCACATTTGAAAAGTCTGTTCTAACAAAAGTGGCCTTTTGGGTGAATTTCATGCATCAAAAGTGCCCTTTTTCTGGCCAGCACCCTGCCGTTTTTTCAGGCTGTGGGAAACACTATTAACGTTTATAGATTGAGCCAGGCTGAACGTCTGAGGAGGTTTGGAGCTATTTTCTCAGACAGGCAAACTAAAGTCCTTACAAGTTGGTGCTTCATAACGTTATATGCTTTGAGCATAACGTTTATAAGTTGAGCAACGGACGGAACGGGTTTCAAACCAGGGGTTTAGGAATTGCTTGGCGCTTTTGTAAAGCTGAGAGTACCTCAAGCCATCTTGCTGGCGTGGCGACCATAGCTGATTTGTTTTGTTGGGTCCCTTGCCAAGAATTTGTGTTGATCATATAGCTCATGTTATGAGCATTTTTTCTGTACATATATACTGAACAAAAGTGAAAACGCTACATCTGAATTGTTTGCCATCTGTATACAAAATTATGCAAACCAAGAATGCAATTGAAAGTGTATCTTAATGTTCAAATACTAAATAATGCATAACAGTAAAAGTTTTACAGACGTTGTTTCAAAAGGTGAATTTTCAAAAACAAAGGGCCATAACTACTGAAGGCATGGTCCGATATGGACCATTATCGAACTTGAAGACATTGTGGTACTAAACAATGTGACCAAGTTTCATAAAATTCTTATCAAAAGTATTCGACTTAGGGGCATAAAAATGGCTCTACTACAGTGGCATCTGTAATTCATATACAAAGATGAAAAACACTTCATACCCCCTCACTTGTTTATAAAAACTTAAACGAAATGTGTCATTCAATATTTATAATGCAACTTCAGTCATTTTAATTAAGGTTTATGGCATTTTTTTATGAAATGGTACCAGTGTAGCTTTTAAAATCCAAAGTGAAATAATGATTTTGTTTGTTTTGTTTTATTTGATTCTTTACGTCCCATCAACAATCTTTCAGTTAAACAGGGACGGGTCTTCCTGGGTTGAACCAGTACTAAGCTAGGATAAATGTGTCTTGCTCAAGGACCACAAAGCAGTGACGCCGGTGAGGCTAGAACCCGCGGCCCCTCGGTCTCGAGTCAAGCACTCTACCACTGAGCCACTGCGCTCCCATAATGATTTTGTGAGAATAAATAAAATAAAAGACATCACAGCAATAAACAGAAAAACAGGGCAACACGTCAAAAAGACCTTTAGTTATGCCTCCCGAACTACTGGTATGAAGTTGCAATTCTCATGCCAAATAACTTTAAAACAGATAAACAATCTGAAACTTACCTAGACATATTTGGCACAATGCTTTGTCCACTATACAGATCGGTACATGGGGTCATGCGTACCTTACGCTCCCAACCAGTGACCCTTGATTATTTGCATAGATCGGAGCGTAATTAAAAATAAGTTTTTCCTTATTTCTCAATCCAACATATCTTCAGGGTACTCAAAATAAACATCTCAATGATACTATTATTTTGAGGACCATAACATATGTTAATTATTATGCTCAATTTTATGCTTGAAAAATGTGCTTATCCAGCCCTATGTATGTTTGAAACATGACAACGCAAACATGAAATCAGTACTGTTTTATCAGAGGCCAAACAAACTGAACAACTGAAGCCAGTCACATGTATTTTGTAATAGTGGATAAAAGTCACAAAAGACAACCAAATTTATTACTTTTTATAATTTATTAGACATATATATGGTTATATATATTACTACAGTAATCAATACAAATGTAAAACAAATTATAGTAAATTTTGTTTAATTGCACAAGTTATTAGAGCCACTTTTTCATCATATAACCTCTTTTTGAAATAATCTGTTTTTAGAAATCTACTATCTTTAGATTTGTAAGTTGGAGCCAATAACACACTAATATGGCAAGCCATTTTACTATTCATTTTGGAATGTAGATATCTGATATAAGATGTCTGATATAGGATATAAGATATCTGATATAGGATATGAAATATCTTTTATCACAAATAAGATATCTTATATCCTTAAGCAGATATCTTTTATCCTATATAAGATATCTTAATTCTGCAATTCAGATATCTAATATGTTATATCAGATATCTTATATGTTAAATAAGATAATTCAGATATCAAATATGTTATATCAGATATCTTATATGTTAAATAATTAGAGATTATCTCATGGCGTTTTGGTTATCGCCCTAAGTATCAACCCGAGACCCCATTATCAGCTGTAGCTCGAGGGCTTATAATGGTCCAGGGTTGATACGGAGGGCGATAACCAAAACCCCATGTTATAATCTGTTTATCACATATTCCATTTCACTATTTCAACGTGTTTGACGAAAAAAATGTAAGTAAAACAGAGGAATGGCGTCAGTTTTGCGTTGCTTGTATACATCTGACGTCATCAAATGATCAACGTTATGTGCCCGGCATGATAACCTCTCTCCGTTCAAAATACATGACTTCCGGTTATCATCACTGCAGACTGATATTCAGTTGGCGGGAAAGAGGTTATCAGGCGATACATGGCGGGCAAAAGGACCAGGGCAAAAGAGAGATCTGGTAATATTTTTGTGGCCGTGTTCCTTACTGGCCGGGTGGGTTTATGGTTTGTGGTTTTTATGTCCAGGAACATCCGAAGGCTCAACCGGCAGTGGTTCTGGTTTTAAATTGTCTCAGAAGACAGGGCCACGGCTTAAAGTCTCCTCAGGCAGACTGGGAGAAGCCGGGAATCGAACCTACGACCCCTGGTTTACGAGACATACACCTTTTTGTGGCTTTCCTGGGTATAAACCAGTTCCGCCGGGTTGGTTTAACATATGTGTTGGTTTTAAGACGGGAACACCTAGAAATGAAAGTCACTACCTTAGCCTCCTATCGTTCAGCAATTTTAATTGGGGACCCGTTAACGTATCGACATCATTTCTAGGGAACACCCAAAAGCTCATCGAAAGTGGTTTTATGGAACGGTGGGTCAGGCCTCAGACTCTATGACGGCTCTGACGTAAAGCTATAATCGGTGGGTTGGTGCCTGATGCTTATCTGTAGCTGGACCCACCGTGGCTCAACTTGAGGTTTTCTTTAGCTCTGACTTTCTGTGAGTCATGAGCCCTTTTCTTTGTTTCATCATGGAGTGTTAATTTGATTAGATTGTTTCCATGATGATACATTGCATTAGTTAGATGACCTCCATGCGAGCTGAACATTTCTTGTACTTCTCCATTTAAGCCCCCCCCCCCCCCCCCCCCCCCCCCCCCCCCCCCGGTGGCTTAGGCTGCTGTCCGTTCTAAGGCGGTGGTTCTGTTGTTGTTGACTTTTTGTTTATTGTTACTCCCATTGTGGGAATCTGTAATTGTTATATGTTTTGTTGTACGTTACTTTATGTCCATTCTTGTATTGCAATCATCTTGATGGGGAAGAGAGAGCTGATTGCTTTCCTTAATTTGTCTTCCTGGTGTCTCGTGATGGTTAAGCGGCTCTTCCTCGCAATGCCACGGGGTTGTCTGCAGTTTGTGATGATTGTGGTATTTCCTGATCATACTCACTATTTTTTATGGAGAAGCCTGGAATCGAACCTGCGCCTGGTTTACAATGCATATGCTTATCCCCTATACAAAAAACGGGCAAAATTCAAGTAAATTATATCCAAGTACTGGTTACTACCCCTAATATGGAAAATCCACAAAAAGTTTTATTTATTTATTTATTTATTTATTTTAATTTTTTTTTTTTAAAAAAAAAACTTTTTTGTGGCTTTTCAGTACTGGGCCGGGAGGGTTTATGATTTGTGTGTTTGTTAGTATATGACGGACTCTCCCGAACGCTCAACCAAAGGTGGTTTTATGGAGAAGCCCGGAATAAAACCTGCGACCCCATAGTTTTTGTACCACGGCTTGTAACCGACGTGGATGGATAATTTCACTATTTTCAGATTATATATAGTCAAACTTATTAAATTTTTTGCATTATATTTTTCGGTAAAATATACAGCTAAATTATTTATCTACTATTAATTAGAAGAAAAAATATATCTTAAACCAAATTAATAACACTTATTTAGCATACATGGTAGAATAAACGATAAAATGTGAAGACAGGGATTTAAAACATGATTGATTTACTTCCCTTACATAGAACAACAAGTATACGACTTACATAAAAAAGGATGATACCACAAAGAAAACACAACTTCATTTTGGTGGGAACAGTGGCCATTAAAGCCCTGTATAAAGCTACCTCCGTGGTGGAAACAGTGGTCAGTACTGTCCTGTATAAAGCTATCTCCGTGGTGGGAACAGTGACAGTTACTACCCTGTATAAAGCTATCTCCATGGTGCGAACAGTGACAGTTACTACACTGTATAAATCTTTCTCCGTGGTGGGAACAGTGACAGTAACTAGCCTGTATAATGCTATCTCCGTGGTGGGAACAGTGACAGTTACTACCCTGTATAATTCTATCTCCGTGATGGGAACAGTGACAGTTACTACCACGTATAAATCTATCTCCGTGGTGGGAAAAGTGACAGTTACTACCCAGTATCATTCATTCTCCGTGGTGGGAACAGTGACAGTTACTACCATGTATAAACCTATCTCCGTGGTGGGAACAGTGGTCGTTACTACCCTGTATAAAGCTATCTCCGTGGTGGTAACAGTGACAGTTACTACCATGTATAAATCTATCTCCGTGGTGGGAACAGTGACAGTTTCTACCCTGTATAATGCTATCTCTGTGGTGGGAACAGTGACAGTTACTACCATGTATAAATCTATCTCCGTGGTGGGAACAGTGACAGTTTCTACCCTGTTTAATGCTATCTCCGTGTGGGGAACAGTGACAGTTACTACCATGTATAAACCTATCTCCGTGGTGGGAACAGTGGTCGTTACTACCCTGTATAAAGCTATCTCCGTGGTGGTAACAGTGACAGTTACTACCATGTATAAATCTACCTCCGTGGTGGGAACAGTGACAGTTACTAGCCTGTATAATGCTATCTCCGTGACGGGAACAGTGACAGTTACTAGCCTGTATAAAGCTATCTCCGTGGTGGGAACAGTGGTCGTTACTACCCTGTATAATGCTATCTCCGTGGTGGGAACAGTGACAGTTACTACCCTGTATGTATCTACCTCCGTGGTGGGAACAGTGATAGTTACTACCATGTAAAAAGCTATCTCCGTGGTGGGAACAGTGACAGTTACTACCCTGTATAAAGCTATCTCCGTGGTGGGAACATTGACAGTTACTAGCCTGTATAAATCTACCTCCGTGGTGGGAACAGTAATAGTTACTACCCTGTATAAAGCTATCTCCGTGGTGGGAACAGTGGTCGTTACTACCCTGTATAATGCTATCTCCGTGGTAGGAACAGTGACAGTTACTACCCTGTATAAATCTACCTTCGTGGTGGGAACAGTGATAGTTACTACCCTGTATAAATCTATCTCCGTGGTGGGAACAGTGACAGTTACTAGCCTGTATAAATCTATCTCCGTGGTGGGAACAGTGACAGTTACTACCCTGTATAAATCTCTCTCCGTGGTGGGAACAGTGACAGTTACTAGCCTGTATAAAGCTATTTCTGTGGTGGGAACAGTGGTCGTTACTACCCTGTACAAATCTATCTCCGTGGTGGGAACAGTGGCAGTTACTACCCTGTATAATGCTATCTCCGTGGTGGGAACAGTGACAGTTACTACGATGTAGAAATCTACCTCCGTGGTGGGAACAGTGGTCGGTACTATCCTGTATAATGCTATCTCCGTGACAGGAACAGTGACAGTTACTAGCCTGTATAAATCTATCTCCGTGGTGGGAACAGTGACAGTCACTACCCCTGTATAAAGCTATCTCCGTGGTGGGAACAGTGACAGTTACTACCATGTATAAAGCTATCTCCGTGGTGAGAACAGTGACAGTTACTACCCTGTATAAAGCTATCTCCGTTGTGGGAACAGTGACAGTTACTACCATGTATAAATCTATCTCCGTGGTGGGAACAGTGACAATTTCTACCCTGTATAATGCTATCTCCGTGGTGGTAACAGTGACAGTTTCTACCCTGTATAAATCTATCTCCGTGGTGGGAACAGTGACAGTCACTACCCTGTATAAAGCTATCTCCGTGGTGGGAACAGTGACAGTTACTACCCTGTATAAATCTACCTCCGTGGTGGGAACAGTAACAGTTACTACCCTGTATAAAGCTACTCCGTGGTGGGAACAGTGACAGTAACTACCCTGTATAAATCTACCTCCGTGGTGGGAACAGTGGTCGTTACTACCCTCTATAAATCTATCTCCGTGGTGGGAACAGTGACAGTAACTACCCTGTATAAATCTATCTCCGTTGTGGGAACAGTGACAGTTACTACCCTGTATAAATCTATCTCCGTGGTGCGAACAGTGACAGTTACTACCCTGTATAAATCTATCTCTGTGGTGGGAACAGTGGCAGTTACTACCCTGTATAAATCTATCTCCGTGGTGGGAACAGTGACAGTTACTACCCTGTATAATGCTATCTCCGTGGTGCGAACATTGACAGTTACTACCCTGTGTAAATCTATCTCCGTGGTAAGAACAGTGACAGTTACTCCCCTGTATAATTCTATCTCCGTGGTGGGTCAATTGGCAGTTACTACCCTGTATAATGCTATCTCTGTGGTGGGAACAGTGACAGTTACTACCCTGTATAATGCTATCTCCATGGTGGGAACAGTGACAGTTACTACCCTGTATAAAGCTATCTCCGTGGTGGGAACAGTGACAGTTACTACCCTGTATAATGCTATCTCCGTGGTGGGAACAGTGACAGTTACTAGCCTGTACAAAGCTATTTCCGTGGTGGGAACAGTGACAGTTACTAGCCTGTATAATTCTATCTCCGTGGTGGGAACAGTGACAGTTACTACCATGTATAAATCTATCTCCGTGGTGGGAACAGTGATAGTTACTACCCTGTATAAATCTATCTCTGTGGTGGGAACAGTGACAGTTTCTACCCTGTATAATGCTATCTCCGTGATGGGAACAGTGACAGTTACTAGCCTGTATAAATCTATCTCCACGGTGGGAACAGTGACAGTTACTACCATGTATAAATCTATCTCCGTGGTGGGAACAGTGACAGTCACTACCCTATATAAAGCTATCTCCGTGGTGGGAACAGTGACAGTCACTACCCTGTAAAATGCTATCTCCGTGACGGGAACAGTGACAGTTACTAGCCTGTATAAATCTATCTCCGTGGTGTGAACAGTGATAGTCACTACCCTGTATAAAGCTATCTCCGTGGTGGGAACAGTGACAGTTACTACCCTGTATAAAACTATCTCCATGGTGGGAACAGTGACAGTTACTACCCTGTATAAATCTATTTCCGTGGTGGGAACAGTGACAGTTACTACTCTGTATAAAGCTATCTCCGTGGTGGGAACAGTGACAGTTACTACCCTGTATAAATCTATCTCCGTGGAGGGAACAGTGACAGTTACTACCCTGTATAAATCTATCTCCGTGGTGGGAACAGTGACAGTTACTAGCCTGTATAAAGCTATCTCCGATGTGGGAACAGTGACAGTTACTACCGTGTATAAATCTATTTCCGTGGTGGGAACAGTGACAGTTACTACTCTGTATAAAGCTATCTCCGTGGTGGGAACAGTGACAGTTACTACCCTGTATAAATCTATCTCCGTGGAGGGAACAGTGACAGTTACTACCCTGTATAAATCTATCTCCGTGGTGGGAACAGTGACAGTTACTAGCCTGTATAAAGCTATCTCCGATGTGGGAACAGTGACAGTTACTACCGTGTATAAATCTATTTCCGTGGTGGGAACAGTGACAGTTACTACTCTGTATAAAGCTATCTCCGTGGTGGGAACAGTGACAGTTACTACCCTGTATAAATCTATCTCCGTGGAGGGAACAGTGACAGTTACTATCCTGTATAAATCTATCTCCGTGGTGGGAACAGTGACAGTTACTAGCCTGTATAAAGCTATCTCCGATGTGGGAACAGTGACAGTTACTACCGTGTATAAATCTTTCTCCGTGGTGGGAACAGTGGCAGTTACTACCCTGTATATTGCTATCTCCATGGTGGGAACAGTGACAGTTACTACCATGTATAAATCTACCTCCGTGGTGGGAACAGTGGTCGTTACTGCCCTGTATAATGCTATCTCCGTGGTGGGAACAGTGACAGTTACTGGCCTGTATAAATCTATCTCCATGGTGGGAACAGTGACAGTTACTACCATGTATAAAGCTATCTCCGGTGTGGGAACAGTGTCCGTTACTACCCTGTATAAAGCTATCTCCGTGGTGGGAACAGTGGCCGTTACTGCCCTGTATAAATCTATCTCCGTGGTGGGAACAGTGGCCGTTACTGCCCTGTATAATTCTATCTCCGTGGTGGGAAGAGTGGCCGTTACTACCCTGTATAAATCTATCTCCGTGGTGGGAACAGTGACAGTTACTACGCTGTATAAAGCTATCTCCGTGGTGGGAACAGTGACAGTTACTACCCTGTATAAATCTTTCTCCGTGGTGGGAACAGTGACAGTTACTACCCTGTATAAAGCTATCTCCGTGGTGGGAACAGTGACAGTTACTACCCTGTATAAAGCTATCTCCGTGGAGGGAACAGTGACAGTTACTACGCTGTATAAAGCTATCTCCATGGTGGGAACAGTGACAGTTACTACCCTGTATAAAGCTATCTCCTTGGTGGGAACAGTAAGAGGATAAAACATTCTTTTCCGTATATTAACGTTTGCCAGGCTCGAGTGTTATAATGTGTTGCAGCCCAAACCGCGAAGCGGTGAGGGCTGCAACACATTATTACACGAGGGCTTGGCAAACGTTAATATACGGAAAGGAATGTTATATCGTCATTGTTATATGGGGGTCTGGATGGGGGGGTCTGGTATACACTATTCATTAAAAATTTAGCCCATTATTCATCTCTTTAAAATTTTGGGTTATTCATTAGAATGAGACCAATTATTCATTACAACTGACAAAGATGGCAAAGGAATCTGATTATTTACTATTCAATAATTCTTTCTCCAATTCATTAAAAAATAGGATTATTCATTATTATTCACTATGATTTATTTTTTTGGGCTCATTATTCACCGTTCATTATAAAAAGGGCCATTATTCACTAATCAGTATACCACATCCAGTCCCTCTTTTATACCTTCCTTTCAAGCACAAGCAGTCCAAAATTATTTTATTCAATTGTATGCAAAAACTGTCCACCGTAACATCATGAAGCGTACAACGAATTCACACAGATAGGCTGCAATCTAAACCGTCAATATTATCGACGAACGTAGACCAAAAATAGTAAAAAACTCACAGAGTTTTTGATTGCTATTAGTCGCCCGACTGGCGAAAATTGGCAATCGAAAACACTGGTTGTAGCAAGATCTGACTCGCGTTCAGCGATTGTTTGCCAAGAATTTTCGATTGCCGCATATCCGGTATGGAAGCATATTTTTTTTTTATAACAGGATAATGAAAAATGTCAATTATTCCTAGTAGCCCTTGTTTCGGACTGTTTTGGCTATGTATTCAGTAGGCCTATATTCAATAAACACTTCACATAGGGCGCAATCGAAAACGATAATACTATCGACGAATGTAGATCTAAGATCGTTAGAAACAGAGTTTTTGATTGCCATTTGTCGCCCGATTGTAAATTATTCCTAGAAGCCCTTGTTTCAGATTGTTTTGGCTACGTATTCATTAGCTTAATAAAATGAATAAGTGGCGTAATGCTCAAGTACATGTAAACCACATTTTGCACCGACATGCCATTGTTATTCTCCACTATCACTTATCCTGTTTACTTGTATCAATTTGATGCTTAACATGTAAATGTTGTATATATGTAAACGGAATAGCATATACCACATATTTTTTGAAGTGACATATAGGCCCAATGCGGCCGGGTGTTAAACATTAAATTATTATTTTCTTTGCTTTGCTATACACATGTCACTATAATAAAATTATCTTATCTTATCTTATCTTGTATGAGCGAGGCCAGTAACGAAAGAACGAAAATATCGGCCAGCTTTTTAATAACATAATACTTGTTAAACTTTAACGGAACCGCACAAAATGTTACAAAAAGTAACCCGTTTAGACAGCGTTCCCACGGCGGAGGAAACTGTTCTGACGACGGAGGTGCCCACGAAGGAGAGCCGGCTTTACACCCTACTCGAAGGGACAGCAGGGAGGACAGCAACGGACAGCGGGGAGGGCAGCACTTATTATCTTACGATAGGGAGCATTTTTCAAAATTGGCGATTCTTTGAGTATCGCGCCTGCGCAGACAGTGGGACAGCAATGTCTTATTCAGAGAAAACGTCATCACCAAAAATACCGTAAGAAGCATGCATAGAGACTTATATCGACATCTGGAATGGTAGGATTTTTGATACTTAACCCTTTGAAAACCAGAGACACCTAAACGGGTATTTTGGCAAACAGTGAAGACCCAGATGAAATGCCGCATGATGCGGCATTTCATCCGGGTCTGCACTGTTTGCTAAGACAAATCTATCTTCAGAGAAAGATATATAATATTTTACTTGCTTAAACTGTGATCCCTCATTTGATACAATGGACCATCCTGACTTAACTGTATCAAACTTTATGGAAAATTCCATTGGTACACTAAAGGTTAATGCACATGAGTAAAATCATTCTGTAAAAGAGTATGCAGACAAGAGACCAAACAACAGCAACCCCTTAAGGGAGGGAGCGCTTATAAATATGGGATAGAAAAATCCGTCCCGGGGATCACCCTCAGGGGGTACTCTCATTTTTTTCTCCAAAAAATATCAGGAATATCAAGCACCTCAAAAAATATTTGAAATTTTAGCAACCCCAAAACATCCCCATTCTGTACCTTGATCTTAAGAAAAGACCCCTAAAATGCACAGAATTGACCCTTAAATATAGTCCAATTTTGTGATGACCCCCAAAAAACATCCAAAAAAATGTTCATACCCCAAAAAATATTTATTCCTCTGAAAACCTAAAAAATTATTGAAATTCACAATTTTGAAACCAAAAATATGGCCCGAGCCTACGTATGTATGATTATATCAGCGTACTCCCACCCCCTGGGAGACCACAGATTGTGTTGGTCCATCGTCTGTGATTGTAGTGAACAAGAGTTTAGGTTTGATCATTTCAGCATTTAGATATATCAGTAGTAATGGATGTCACTCTGGACCCAAAATTTTTAAGCCTGAAAAGAACTTAGAATTTTTCAGGCTAAAATTTTGGGTCCAGAGATGACTATCCTGGTAGGCTTGAGTGACTAGCTGAGTACAACTTAGTTTATTTTTGGGATTATTCTAGCTGGGGCCTATGATTATGATAGTTTCCTGGGCTATTGAGAAATAACTTAGTTTATTTTTGGGATTATTCTAGCTGGGGGCTGTGATTGTGATAGTTTCTTGGGCTATTGGGGAATAACTTAGTTTATTTTTGAGGTCTCTTCTGGTTGGGCCTATAATTATGATAGTTTCCTGGGCTGTTGGGTAAATAACTTAGTTTATTTGTGAGCTATTCTGGTCTATGATTGTGATTATGATAAGCTCCTGGTCATATCCACTGGTTGGGTTGTGATTATAAAAGTTTCCTGGGCTTTTGGGGAATAAATTAGTTTATTTTTGAGGTCTTTTCTGGTCAGGTCTATGATTATGATAGCTTCCTGGGCTATTGGGAAATAACTTAGTTTATTTGAGGTCTATTCTGGTCTATGATTGTGATTATGATAGTTTTCTGGTCATATCCACTGGTTTGGCTTGTGATTATGATTGTTTCCTGGGCTATTGGGAAATAACTTAGTCATTTTTGAGGGGGATAAAGATTCTGCTGTGGTGATATATAAAATAACTTAGTCAAATTTCAGCTTTGAAATTAACTTAGTCATTTTAGGGGGTATAGTATGTGGGGATATATGGTGTGTGTCAAGGCTACTAAGTTCTATGCGTCTTTAGAGTCTCTTGGTCAATCAAGACCTCAACTCCTAGAGGCATCACTCTGTAGCGTTAACTTGTGTATATTGTTTAGCAAGTTTAGTGGTATTCTTTCTAGGGAAGTGGTAGCCCTGAAAAGGGCTGTTTGTTGATTGTCTAGTTATTTCTAGCACTTCTTCTTGGTCATTTTAATTTTCTTAGTTGCTTTTCCAACTCCTACGTTTTGACTAGTCTCTTGGTCATTGGTCATAATGTCAAGTCTAATTGGTATCTGGATGGGTTGTATCTCAAACGTTTGCTGCTGCGCTCGCTGTTGAGATAATTCTTCTAACTTCTTCACTCTAGACCTTAACTCATTGACTTCCTTGAGAAAGACTTCTATGACTTGAGTCTTTGACTGTTGTTTCTGTGGCATCTGCTGAACAGGTTGAGGTATATACGTTGAGGGTGTTTGCGGCGTATAATACTGTTGTGTCATATCGTTAGCAAACGTCTCATTCACTGCTGATAGTAGAATATCAGGATTGTTGATCATATCGTCCAGTGTTAGTGATGGCTCCATGATTATGAATGTTGAAAAATGTAATGTGTTTGAGCCTTTTATACTTGTCAAGCGGATTGACCTAGTTTAAAGTTCCCGCGCTTTAAGAATCAAGTCAACTCTGATTGGGTGAAAATAAATAAACTGACCAATCAGTGTATTGTTGCTCTCTCTAGCGCAGGAGTTCAATGTAGGTCAATCCCTTTGAAAACTATAAAAGCTTGTTTCAAATCTCAAATTCTTCATTCTGTTCTTGTATTACACAACAACAACAACAAAATGGCTTGCAATTTGGATTTGCGTTTGGAGCAATTGGAAGAGCAGGGCAAGACTATGGCTGATGCTACTAGGAGGTTACTGGAGACTGTGAATGCTGTGAAAGATACGGGAGAACTTCTATTGCAGATGATTGAGAATCATCAGAAGATGTTGGAGATGAGTAGGAGGGTAGAAAATTTGATAAACGATGTAAAGACAGAAGTGAAGGTGGAGACTATCAGTGACGAGGAGGAAGATTGGGGGGATAATTCTCCCCCCACACCTCATGTGTCTGAGGATTGGGATGCGGAAGCAGATGATATGCCCTTCTATATACCAGTGAGAAGGACAATTACGGTTGAACAGTGGAGTGTGCGATGCCCTGCCTGTGGTGGCCGCCCCAGTAGATGTCCATGCTCCTAAAAATAATGTCTCTGTGGTAATATAACCACCAAAACGGCCCTTTTCAGGGCCACCTATTTCTTCAAGAAAGAATAACTTAATATGTTGCACTTTGTTTTGTATGTAAGGCTATGCCTAAGTTGAGTGTGATTGTAGTATTTCCTAATCATGGTTACAGTAATGGGGTGATTATGGCGTGATCTTTTAATGGACCAATCAGATTTTAGTTGCTCTCTCTAGCGTAGGAGTAGAATGTAGGTCAATCCACCTATCCTACTATATAACCCAATGTACTTTGTGTTTCTCTCAAAAAATGAAGTTCTTTGAAAAATTCAGTTTGACTAAGTTGTGTGCTGCTTTGCAGCGAAAAGATTGGAAAGAGGTGGAGAAACAACAAAATAAGTTGGGATTGGAGCAATTTCTTGCTCGCAGAGGGATTGGATCCAGAAAACCTGTAGCCATTGTGCGACCTATTTTAAAATCTTCTAAGTAAGAAATATTTTTGTTACTTAGGAGACTTTAAAACAAACAGTCCTTTTCAGGGCTACTCAATTAGTTTCGTTAAAGAATAACCTCAAAATAAAAACAAACACAATTTCAACAACATAATTTTAATTAAATTCAAAAACTACTAGAATCCCTATATGTCCCTAGAGTCTATTAAAGTCTTTAATGAATATGCACTATAGAGTCACTGTCTGGTTCATCACAAGAAATCGATTTATCCCAGTTCTCCGTCACCATCTCTGTACAGGATCGAGGCGAGTGAGTCGCTGATTTACAAATGAAACAATAAGGCTTCTTCCCTGTCTTTGTACGTTTTACTGTCTTCTTTGAACGAGTGTCTAAGCGTCTTCTCTTAGGACTGATATCAGATATATCTGAAGCCTTTCGTTTTCTTGAAGGCTTTTCTGTAGATACTGAAGACTGTGGCTTCTCTATAGATACTGAAGACTGTTGCTTCTCTGTAGATTCTGAAGACTGTTGCTCTTCCTCATCTTCATCGTCTGAATAAATCACCATAGCTCTTCGTTTCCTTTGTGGTGGCTTAATATTATCTTCATCATCTGAGCTCTCTGAATCTGAATAATCCACCAACTTAGGTTGAGATTCTTTATCATTCATCAAATGTTCTTCTCTCTTATGACAATTTGGAGCCCAATGATCTTCAAGTCCGCAGATATAGCATTGTCCATATGTAGGCTTCTTATCAGTAAACATCTGTTGTTCTCTTAATTTCTGAGCCTCAGGACAATCTCCAATCCAATGTCCCCTATCATGACAATGGTGACATTCTCCATAAGGAGGCCTCAACTTGTCTTGTTGTCTCAAACTATCTTCTAATGGTTGCATCAAAGCTTGTTCTTCTTGAGATAAAAGTTTCTTCAACGATACACAATGATAGTAGATGCTCTTCTTATCATAGACTTTAGCCATCCTTGGATCTCTACTGTTTGCCATCTTTACTCTTCAAAAGTCAGAAGTGAAATGATTCTCTCTCACTGGTGTCCAACTATTTATAGTCCTGGAAAAGTTCTGTCTCTTCTATAATTGTAGAGAAATTCAATCACACTAGAATTCTCAGCGACACATCTTTTCCAATTCTCAAATGTAATCAGTGTCTCTTTTTCCATCAAATATCTGATACTGATCCACCAAAGTTTCTTGAAATCTTCAAAAGTTTCAGGACTATTGAGTTTCTGTTGAATCTCTTCTACTGTAAATTCATCATGAGAAAATAAGATGTAAATGCAGAACAATAATCTTCTATACGGTCTGAACTTCAAAATCTTGGAAAGTGGAATTTCCAAATATTTCTTCTCTCTTGCTTCTTCCATGATATTACACTTGCAGATAAAATAAATATAATGTATGTGATAAGATAGCTATTGTTCTCAGCTTTTATAGGGTGAAAAAAATTTGAAAATCGGTCGAGGCAAACTCAAGTTATTGCGAAAATATGATTTTTTACTTTTTAGAAATCCGATTCTTGCTATTTCATTAAATTATCTCCCTTGAATAAAAAATTTCACGGTAAAAAATATGCGAAATTTGTAATATCTCGGGTATTTTTTATCTGATTTACTTCAAATTTTTACCATAAGATAGCTCTTATATTCAAGTTATCGATTTTACATACTATAAGGCTTGAAAACTATTATGGGATAGAGTAACATTGAGACACCATTTCAAACTTATTCTGTGATAGGATAACTATATATATGAATCGCAAATATTTGCTTATTAAGTCAGTAGAGATATATGTTGAACAAAAATAACTGACCACTGGTACTCTATACATCCGCCGAGGCCCGTAGAGAAGCTTTGTGCTTCAGAAACTGTTGAATATGCATTTAAAAAGGTAGAGCAGCTTCGGCTGTTTAAGGGCGCCAGCCTTCGGGTTGGAGTGGCTCCGCCTCAAATTCTCTGGTCCATAGAGACATGCAGGAATTTGACTTGTATTTGAGACAGTTTCAATCGCCAGGGATTCCGAGGTTAGGATATAGTACTGGGGGAGTAATGGTGCTGTTTATACAGTACCTGATACTTCTTGCTAATTTTTCAAAAAAATGTAGTCTCACCTGCACTTTAGGCCTAGCAAAAAACATGTAGTCTCGCCTGACACTTAGTGAAAAAATTCATATAGTTTTGCTTGTCAAATTTTTTTGGCTAGTGATTTCTATTGCCACATGATGAAACTTTCAATAGTTTGGCTTATGGAAAAGATTTGATCGGATGAGAAAATTCAAATTTGCATATCAAAATAATTTTAGAACTAGTGATTTTGCCTACCACATGGTGAAAATTTCATTAGTTTGGCTTATAGAAAATATTCGATCGGATAAAAAAATCAAATAGTGATTAGGCTTGATGAAAAAGATTTTGAGAATTTTCAACTGTTGATTTCAGAAAATCTGAGTTTTTCCAAATCTGGGTTTTTCCAGTATAAAAGGAGCTCAGATTTCTATTGCAGCATCAATTCAGTAGAGAACTTCGAAGAGTCAACATGTTTAAGCGACAGAGAGATATTACCCCACCCACTTCTGATGATGAAGAGTATCAACCTAGGCTGGTAGATTATTCAGACACAGAGAGCTCAGATGATGAAGATAATATTAGACCACCACCAAGAAAAAGAAGACCTATGGTGATTTATTCAGACACAGAGAGTTCAGAAGATGAAGATGATGAAGATTTGACTTCTTATTATACTATTAAGACAGTCAACGAGAAGAAGTCTAGAATTTTTCGAGTTCAAGGGAAAGAGTTTCAGCTCAACATCAAGACTTTCCCTAACAATGTTTCGCCATATCAGTTTATATCAAGATTATTTGATCAGCTGGTTGAAGACATCAAAGAACGATGCCAGATGGAATCTAATGATAAGATGCGGATGACTATTTTGCATCCTGGATTAAGGCTTGGAGTCTTTGTGCCTTGGAGAGATGTCTCAACCATGACTGGAGAAGCTATACTTCAAGAAATACAAAAAGTACAACAGTCCAATGAGAATTTTCGGATCAATGATGGACAGATGACTATTCAAGTCACAGTGGTGAGACTTCCAGTGGGCAGCGGACGAAAACCACTACATGCTGGACTCTACTTTGAGTCAGATAATATGAGAAAGAATAAACAGAGTATTATACAGATCAATAATACCAAAGATGTAATGTGTATGGCAAGAGCTGTGGTGGTGGCCAAATGTAATGCGGATAAAGAAGAATCAGAGTCTTGGAAACAGAACTGGAAAAATATTAGAAGATCAGACCGACCTATGCAAACCAGAGAAGCCATGAAGTTATTGGATCGAGCGAAGATTCCTCATACCAAGTCTTGTGGTATTGAGGAATACAAGAAGATCCAATCTGTACTTGCTCCCAAGTACTTGATCAAAGTCCATTCTCAGTATCCTAAAGATGGACTAATATTTCCACTACAATTCAAGAAGAAACCTGAGACAAAGGTGATCCATATTTACTTCAATGGAGTTGATCACTATGATGCGATTACGAAGGTGACAGGATTTCTTGGATGTATATATTACTGCGAGTATTGTGATGTTGGATATACGAACAGGGGAGCCCATAGATGTGCTGATGGATGTGATGGTTGCTATAGTGACATTCCTTGTATTCCTGGACAAAAAACGCGTTGTATGGACTGTAAAAGAACATTTCGTAGTAGAGACTGTTTTGCAAAGCATAAGGCAATGAAATCTAAGCAGCATAAATCTATTTGTCAACTTGTGTATAATTGTGGTAAATGTAATTTGAGGATTGTGGGCAATAAGAAAAATCATGTATGTCCAGGACAGAGAAAATGTAGGAATTGTAAAGAGATTGTTGGGCCCAATCATCAATGCTATATTCAAAGTTATGAATGTAAATCTGAGATGACTGAAAATGAAGGAGAAGAAGAGGTTTCTCAACCTAAGAAATCTCGTTTCATCTTCTTTGATTTTGAGTCAAATCAAGAAACGGGTACACATCAAGTGAATTTCTGTGTGGCTCATAAAGCTTGTGATGATTGCATGGATTTGCCCATAGATACATTTTGTCCGACTTGTTCGACACAAACAGGTCTGAGAGAATTTATCTTTGAAGGCATAGATACTTTACCACAATTTTGCAATTGGGTTTTAGGAGATGAGAATAAAGGAGTGACATGTATTGCACATAACTTTGGAGGATACGATGGTCAGTTCATCTTACACTATATCTTAGAATATGGTACAGTGAAACCTGATGTGATCATGAATGGAAATACTATACTTAGAATGAAAGTAGGACGTGTCACATTCCTTGATTCTTATCAGTTTTTGCATATGAGACTGGCTAATTTCCCAGATACATTTGGCTTGACAGAGTTGAAGAAAGGTTACTTTCCTCATCTTGCAAATACACTGGCAAACCAAAAGTATGTGGGACCTTACTTTCCTGTGGACATGTACAATCCTGGTCAGATGTCTGTCAAGGATCGTGAGGTATTTTTAGCTTGGCATAAAGATAAAATTGAGAGTGGTGCTATATTTAACTTCAAATGGGAGATGGAAGAATACTGTCGTAGTGATGTGGATATTCTTAGACGAGGATGTGCAAGCTTCAGACAAAGGATCGAGTCCACTAATGTTGATCAATTCTCGTCTGAAACAAGCACATCCTCGTCTAAGAATATCCACATCACTACGACAGTATTCTTCCATCTCCCATTTGAAGTTAAATATAGCACCACTCTCAATTTTATCTTTATGCCAAGCTAAAAATACCTCACGATCCTTGACAGACATCTGACCAGGATTGTACATGTCCACAGGAAAGTAAGGTCCCACATACTTTTGGTTTGCCAGTGTATTTGCAAGATGAGGAAAGTAACCTTTCTTCAACTCTGTCAAGCCAAATGTATCTGGGAAATTAGCCAGTCTCATATGCAAAAACTGATAAGAATCAAGGAATGTGACACGTCCTACTTTCATTCTAAGTATAGTATTTCCATTCATGATCACATCAGGTTTCACTGTACCATATTCTAAGATATAGTGTAAGATGAACTGACCATCGTATCCTCCAAAGTTATGTGCAATACATGTCACTCCTTTATTCTCATCTCCTAAAACCCAATTGCAAAATTGTGGTAAAGTATCTATGCCTTCAAAGATAAATTCTCTCAGACCTGTTTGTGTCGAACAAGTCGGACAAAATGTATCTATGGGCAAATCCATGCAATCATCACAAGCTTTATGAGCAACACAGAAATTCACTTGATGTGTACCCGTTTCTTGATTTGACTCAAAATCAAAGAAGATGAAACGAGATTTCTTAGGTTGAGAAACCTCTTCTTCTCCTTCATTTTCAGTCATCTCAGATTTACATTCATAACTTTGAATATAGCATTGATGATTGGGCCCAACAATCTCTTTACAATTCCTACATTTTCTCTGTCCTGGACATACATGATTTTTCTTATTGCCCACAATCCTCAAATTACATTTACCACAATTATACACAAGTTGACAAATAGATTTATGCTGCTTAGATTTCATTGCCTTATGCTTTGCAAAACAGTCTCTACTACGAAATGTTCTTTTACAGTCCATACTACGCGTTTTTTGTCCAGGAATACAAGGAATGTCACTATAGCAACCATCACATCCATCAGCACATCTATGGGCTCCCCTGTTCGTATATCCAACATCACAATACTCGCAGTAATATATACATCCAAGAAATCCTGTCACCTTCGTAATCGCATCATAGTGATCAACTCCATTGAAGTAAATATGGATCACCTTTGTCTCAGGTTTCTTCTTGAATTGTAGTGGAAATATTAGTCCATCTTTAGGATACTGAGAATGGACTTTGATCAAGTACTTGGGAGCAAGTACAGATTGGATCTTCTTGTATTCCTCAATACCACAAGACTTGGTATGAGGAATCTTCGCTCGATCCAATAACTTCATGGCTTCTCTGGTTTGCATAGGTCGGTCTGATCTTCTAATATTTTTCCAGTTCTGTTTCCAAGACTCTGATTCTTCTTTATCCGCATTACATTTGGCCACCACCACAGCTCTTGCCATACACATTACATCTTTGGTATTATTGATCTGTATAATACTCTGTTTATTCTTTCTCATATTATCTGACTCAAAGTAGAGTCCAGCATGTAATGGTTTTCGTCCGCTGCCCACTGGAAGTCTCACCACTGTGACTTGAATAGTCATCTGTCCATCATTGATCCGAAAATTCTCATTGGACTGTTGTACTTTTTGTATTTCTTGAAGTATAGCTTCTCCAGTCATGGTTGAGACATCTCTCCAAGGCACAAAGACTCCAAGCCTTAATCCAGGATGCAAAATAGTCATCTGCATCTTATCATTAGATTCCATCTGGCATCGTTCTTTGATGTCTTCAACCAGCTGATCAAATAATCTTGATATAAACTGATATGGCGAAACATTGTTAGGGAAAGTCTTGATGTTGAGCTGAAACTCTTTCCCTTGAACTCGAAAAATTCTAGACTTCTTCTCGTTGACTGTCTTAATAGTATAATAAGAAGTCAAATCTTCATCATCTTCATCTTCTGAACTCTCTGTGTCTGAATAAATCACCATAGGTCTTCTTTTTCTTGGTGGTGGTCTAATATTATCTTCATCATCTGAGCTCTCTGTGTCTGAATAATCTACCAGCCTAGGTTGATACTCTTCATCATCAGAAGTGGGTGGGGTAATATCTCTCTGTCGCTTAAACATGTTGACTCTTCGAAGTTCTCTACTGAATTGATGCTGCAATAGAAATCTGAGCTCCTTTTATACTGGAAAAACCCAGATTTGGAAAAACTCAGATTTTCTGAAATCAACAGTTGAAAATTCTCAAAATCTTTTTCATCAAGCCTAATCACTATTTGATTTTTTTATCCGATCGAATATTTTCTATAAGCCAAACTAATGAAATTTTCACCATGTGGTAGGCAAAATCACTAGTTCTAAAATTATTTTGATATGCAAATTTGAATTTTCTCATCCGATCAAATCTTTTCCATAAGCCAAACTATTGAAAGTTTCATCATGTGGCAATAGAAATCACTAGCCAAAAAAATTTGACAAGCAAAACTATATGAATTTTTTCACTAAGTGTCAGGCGAGACTACATGTTTTTTGCTAGGCCTAAAGTGCAGGTGAGACTACATTTTTTTGAAAAATTAGCAAGAAGTATCAGGTACTGTATAAACAGCACCATTACTCCCCCAGTACTATATCCTAACCTCGGAATCCCTGGCGATTGAAACTGTCTCAAATACAAGTCAAATTCCTGCATGTCTCTATGGACCAGAGAATTTGAGGCGGAGCCACTCCAACCCGAAGGCTGGCGCCCTTAAACAGCCGAAGCTGCTCTACCTTTTTAAATGCATATTCAACAGTTTCTGAAGCACAAAGCTTCTCTACGGGCCTCGGCGGATGTATAGAGTACCAGTGGTCAGTTATTTTTGTTCAACATATATCTCTACTGACTTAATAAGCAAATATTTGCGATTCATATATATAGTTATCCTATCACAGAATAAGTTTGAAATGGTGTCTCAATGTTACTCTATCCCATAATAGTTTTCAAGCCTTATAGTATGTAAAATCGATAACTTGAATATAAGAGCTATCTTATGGTAAAAATTTGAAGTAAATCAGATAAAAAATACCCGAGATATTACAAATTTCGCATATTTTTTACCGTGAAATTTTTTATTCAAGGGAGATAATTTAATGAAATAGCAAGAATCGGATTTCTAACAAGTAAAAAATCATATTTTCGCAATAACTTGAGTTTGCCTCGACCGATTTTCAAAATTTTTTCACCCTATAAAAGCTGAGAACAATAGCTATCTTATCACATACATTATATTTATTTTATCTGCAAGTGTAATATCATGGAAGAAGCAAGAGAGAAGAAATATTTGGAAATTCCACTTTCCAAGATTTTGAAGTTCAGACCGTATAGAAGATTATTGTTCTGCATTTACATCTTATTTTCTCATGATGAATTTACAGTAGAAGAGATTCAACAGAAACTCAATAGTCCTGAAACTTTTGAAGATTTCAAGAAACTTTGGTGGATCAGTATCAGATATTTGATGGAAAAAGAGACACTGATTACATTTGAGAATTGGAAAAGATGTGTCGCTGAGAATTCTAGTGTGATTGAATTTCTCTACAATTATAGAAGAGACAGAACTTTTCCACGACTATAAATAGTTGGACACCAGTGAGAGAGAATCATTTCACTTCTGACTTTTGAAGAGTAAAGATGGCAAACAGTAGAGATCCAAGGATGGCTAAAGTCTATGATAAGAAGAGCATCTACTATCATTGTGTATCGTTGAAGAAACTTTTATCTCAAGAAGAACAAGCTTTGATGCAACCATTAGAAGAGAGTTTGAGACAACAAGACAAGTTGAGGCCTCCTTATGGAGAATGTCACCATTGTCATGATAGGGGACATTGGATTGGAGATTGTCCTGAGGCTCAGAAATTAAGAGAACAACAGATGTTTACTGATAAGAAGCCTACATATGGACAATGCTATATCTGCGGACTTGAAGATCATTGGGCTCAAAAAGAGAGAAGAACATTTGATGAATGATAAAGAATCTCAACCTAAGTTGGTGGATTATTCAGATTCAGAGAGCTCAGATGATGAAGATAATATTAAGCCACCACAAAGGAAACGAAGAGCTATGGTGATTTATTCAGACGATGAAGATGAGGAAGAGCAACAGTCTTCAGAATCTACAGAGAAGCAACAGTCTTCAGTATCTATAGAGAAGCCACAGTCTTCAGTATCTACAGAAAAGCCTTCAAGAAAACGAAAGGCTTCAGATATATCTGATATCAGTCCTAAGAGAAGACGCTTAGACACTCGTTCAAAGAAGACAGTAAAACGTACAAAGACAGGGAAGAAGCCTTATTGTTTCATTTGTAAATCAGCGACTCACTCGCCTCGATCCTGTACAGAGATGGTGACGGAGAACTGGGATAAATCGATTTCTTGTGATGAACCAGACAGTGACTCTATAGTGCATATTCATTAAAGACTTTAATAGACTCTAGGGACATATAGGGATTCTAGTAGTTTTTGAATTTAATTAAAATTATGTTGTTGAAATTGTGTTTGTTTTTACTTTGAGGTTATTCTTTAACGAAACTAATTGAGTAGCCCTGAAAAGGACTGTTTGTTTTAAAGTCTCCTAAGTAACAAAAATATTTCTTACTTAGAAGATTTTAAAATAGGTCGCACAATGGCTACAGGTTTTCTGGATCCAATCCCTCTGCGAGCAAGAAATTGCTCCAATCCCAACTTATTTTGTTGTTTCTCCACCTCTTTCCAATCTTTTCGCTGCAAAGCAGCACACAACTTAGTCAAACTGAATTTTTCAAAGAACTTCATTTTTTGAGAGAAACACAAAGTACATTGGGTTATATAGTAGGATAGGTGGATTGACCTACATTCTACTCCTACGCTAGAGAGAGCAACTAAAATCTGATTGGTCCATTAAAAGATCACGCCATAATCACCCCATTACTGTAACCATGATTAGGAAATACTACAATCACACTCAACTTAGGCATAGCCTTACATACAAAACAAAGTGCAACATATTAAGTTATTCTTTCTTGAAGAAATAGGTGGCCCTGAAAAGGGCCGTTTTGGTGGTTATATTACCACAGAGACATTATTTTTAGGAGCATGGACATCTACTGGGGCGGCCACCACAGGCAGGGCATCGCACACCCCACTGTTCAACCGTAATTGTCCTTCTCACTGGTATATAGAAGGGCATATCATCTGCTTCCGCATCCCAATCCTCAGACACATGAGGTGTGGGGGGAGAATTATCCCCCCAATCTTCCTCCTCGTCACTGATAGTCTCCACCTTCACTTCTGTCTTTACATCGTTTATCAAATTTTCTACCCTCCTACTCATCTCCAACATCTTCTGATGATTCTCAATCATCTGCAATAGAAGTTCTCCCGTATCTTTCACAGCATTCACAGTCTCCAGTAACCTCCTAGTAGCATCAGCCATAGTCTTGCCCTGCTCTTCCAATTGCTCCAAACGCGAATCCAAATTGCAAGCCATTTTGTTGTTGTTGTTGTGTAATACAAGAACAGAATGAAGAATTTGAGATTTGAAACGAGCTTTTATAGTTTTCAAAGGGATTGACCTACATTGAACTCCTGCGCTAGAGAGAGCAACAATACACTGATTGGTCAGTTTATTTATTTTCACCCAATCAGAGTTGACTTGATTCTTAAAGCGCGGGAACTTTAAACTAGGTCAATCCGCTTGACAAGTATAAAAGGCTCAAACACATTACATTTTTCAACATTCATAATCATGGAGCCATCACTAACACTGGACGATATGATCAACAATCCTGATATTCTACTATCAGCAGTGAATGAGACGTTTGCTAACGATATGACACAACAGTATTATACGCCGCAAACACCCTCAACGTATATACCTCAACCTGTTCAGCAGATGCCACAGAAACAACAGTCAAAGACTCAAGTCATAGAAGTCTTTCTCAAGGAAGTCAATGAGTTAAGGTCTAGAGTGAAGAAGTTAGAAGAATTATCTCAACAGCGAGCGCAGCAGCAAACGTTTGAGATACAACCCATCCAGATACCAATTAGACTTGACATTATGACCAATGACCAAGAGACTAGTCAAAACGTAGGAGTTGGAAAAGCAACTAAGAAAATTAAAATGACCAAGAAGAAGTGCTAGAAATAACTAGACAATCAACAAACAGCCCTTTTCAGGGCTACCACTTCCCTAGAAAGAATACCACTAAACTTGCTAAACAATATACACAAGTTAACGCTACAGAGTGATGCCTCTAGGAGTTGAGGTCTTGATTGACCAAGAGACTCTAAAGACGCATAGAACTTAGTAGCCTTGACACACACCATATATCCCCACATACTATACCCCCTAAAATGACTAAGTTAATTTCAAAGCTGAAATTTGACTAAGTTATTTTATATATCACCACAGCAGAATCTTTATCCCCCTCAAAAATGACTAAGTTATTTCCCAATAGCCCAGGAAACAATCATAATCACAAGCCAAACCAGTGGATATGACCAGAAAACTATCATAATCACAATCATAGACCAGAATAGACCTCAAATAAACTAAGTTATTTCCCAATAGCCCAGGAAGCTATCATAATCATAGACCTGACCAGAAAAGACCTCAAAAATAAACTAATTTATTCCCCAAAAGCCCAGGAAACTATTATAATCACAACCCAACCAGTGGATATGACCAGGAGCTTATCATAATCACAATCATAGACCAGAATAGCTCACAAATAAACTAAGTTATTTACCCAACAGCCCAGGAAACTATCATAATTATAGGCCCAACCAGAAGAGACCTCAAAAATAAACTAAGTTATTCCCCAATAGCCCAAGAAACTATCACAATCACAGCCCCCAGCTAGAATAATCCCAAAAATAAACTAAGTTATTTCTCAATAGCCCAGGAAACTATCATAATCATAGGCCCCAGCTAGAATAATCCCAAAAATAAACTAAGTTGTTCACAGCTAGTCACTCAAGCCTACCAGGATAGTCATCTCTGGACCCAAAATTTTAGCCTGAAAAATTCTAAGTTCTTTTCAGGCTTAAAAATTTTGGGTCCAGAGTGACATCCATTACTACTTATATCCGACAAAGATGTCAATGATTGTTATCTCAATAAAGATTTCATGCGCGAACCCAGGAATTTTCGTCAGGGGCGGGGTGGTCCAGGTCCAACTGACAGAAAAAAAGCTTTTTTTCTAGCCTTTTACAGAGGGGCTCCAAATAATGGTTATTTCAAAGAAAACTATAATTTTTCAAGATTGCTGGGAGGTCCAACATTTTCAAGGGGATACAAAATTTTCCAGAGGGTGGGGAGTCCAGCTTTTTCCAGAGGCGGTCCAATCGCTTACTCCTATAGAAACTTATAGAACTTGTGATTTTCCAGGGGGGGGGGTCTGTACCCCTGTCCCCCATCTGGATCAGCGCATGGATTAAAATATCAGTATGTGTAAGTCATGTTTCAAAGGTCCGTGAATAAATATCTAGAGGTTCTATATAGAGGAACTAATATGTTTGTCCAAGTGTTACTGAATTTATTAAACGAGTTGGGAAAAGAGAAAAAATGCGAGACTTGCCGAGCATTTTATCGCTTCTTTTTTTGCTCAACTCAACTGAGCATGAAATTCTCACTGCTCATAAAAATAAAGTCCTGACAAATATTTAGGGAAGTTCTACGTGAAATTTCCCGCTTAGAAATATCAGATGGTGTGTTTATCCTGCTAAACAGAACAGAAAGATATGCACAATATATTAAACAAATTCTTATGTTTTACATCTTATTTTGCTCATCTTGGCTACATTATCGAATATTTTCAATGGCAATGATCAGAACAGGATTTTAGGCAAATGAAACCACGAATTAACAGACGACATCCTTTAAATTAGCATGTCAGGAAAGCAACTATTACAAAGGGGGTCAGTAAGCAAAATTCACACTCATTGTAAGTAATGCTAAAATGATAAGCATGTGGATTTTCGTTTGGTGGTCTTTCATCTTCCTCATGCAGCATACGACTATAAAAGCTAGGCCTATTGGTTATGTGACAGATGTGATAAAGATTTTACGCCGATAACATCAGCTGCTGTCAATGACGTCAACATAGTCACCATTTGATTAATAAGGGGATATACCTTTCAAAAGCTCTTGTGGCCTAAGGTATCCGTCTCCTTGATAAAAAAAAAACAACATTTTTTGTTTATACAGGAAAAATTTCATGCAAGTTAGAGCTTTTGAAAGATATACCCCCTTAAACTTCTAATGGTAATTCAACAGAGAATCAGTTTACAAAGATACAATAGGCATATGCAATGTAACTCGTCTTATTGTTGATTAAAACCTTAAACTACTGAAAAATGGTGGGACGCGTTTGTGAGATAACGGTGTCGTTAGATTCTATCTTTCGGCTCGTGCTCTGTAGCCGTGAAGATGTTTCATTCAACAGTATTTGTCTAAATGTGTTGGCATTACTTGTTAAAGTACGTAAGAGTGCAAAGATAAGGAGTCGATACAATCAAGTACCACACCCGACCCAGGATACCAATGGGAAAGTAACAAACTCACAGTTAGACACCACAAACGAGAGCCAAGAGGTCAGCCCTTTCCCAGCAGGTGACCACAAAGCGCATATAAACAGACGCGCACAAAGACATAGCACACACAAGACAGAACACAAACATAAAAGATCCACAAAAGAAGTTACGCCTTGGAACGGTCAGCAAAATATTTCACTGGAGGGCTTAAACCGGTTTAACGGCGCGCCAACCTCACCCTTAATTCAGAAGTGGATTAAGACACATAGATATTTGGTTTGCATGAAAGACCCCTAACTTATCAATGCATCATCTCCTAAAACATATAAATTAAGATATAACAAGGAGATAAAGCAAAGATAAGGAAGGACTCAACAGTAAATAAAACTGAATACCGGAGCAAAAGAAATCCAACAGGTAAACCCCGGTAGACCCGACAAACAGCCGAATCATCATGCCCCTACCATCTCATCAATAGATAAGTCTTTAAGTCGGAACCATTATAGAGTCTGAAGTCCGACCCACCGGCGTGCAATTAAAGAGGAAGGCAAAGTTGCCAACCGTGATTGGGTTGACCACCAAGCATGCAGTCTGTTGCAATACATTAATGTTATAGCCAATCTTTTTATAATGGGAAATTATTTTAATGAACTGCGCTGAAAAATTATTAGAGCCAACAATCTTCTTCAATTTATACACCAGGTCACCATAGAAATCAGGCGACGAAAGTCCTTGGCGCAAAAGAGATTTAAGTCCAACTTGGAATTTAGAAATCAAATCATAGTATCGTCTATAAAATTTTGAAAATGTTTTGCAAAGTTTATGATACCGATAGCCTTGTTTAAGAAGTTTCTGAGTTAACAATTTATTGCGAGTGTTGAATTCAGCAACAATGCTAGATGCTCTAGCAAAACGAATGAGTTGAGAAATATAGACTCCATAGGATGTAGAACGAGTAAAATCACCATCTAAAAATGGGGAATTAACAATTTCAAAATCAAAGTCGTCGCGTTTATCATAAATTTTGGTAGAAACAATATCATTAGAAATTGACAAATGCAAGTCTAAAAATGCGGCTTCGGTATCAGAGGTATTAGCTTTATTCAGTTGGAGCTCTGAAGGGTATATTTGACTAACCATATTGTCAAAATAAACATTTTTAATATTTAAACTATCGTCCAGATATCTGGATGTAGTGTTAAACGCATCAATAACATCAGCCTGCTTATCATCAGAAAGAGACATCATAAAGTCCCTCTCATAACAAAACAGGAATAAATCTGCAACCAGGGGAGCACAATTAGTGTCCATAGGAATCCCAACTTCTTGCCTATACAGCTTGGTGCCAAATCGAATAAAACTGTTGTCCAACAAAATGGTCAGCGCATCACATACATTTTGACACGACCATGCATGATATTTTTAGGTTTTTCTGAAGTAAAAAATGCATTTCGGTCATTACATGCAAGTTAAGGAGAGCCTTCTCTCTGGAAGGTTCTTTCAATAAGATCAATAACTTTATCTTTAATTAAATTATGAGGTAAAGTAGTGTAAAGAGTAGAAAAATCATAAGTAGACAAACTGGTCGCATTGAAAACTCTAGCTTTAAGTTTATCTAAAATTTCACCTGAATTTTTAATAGACCAAAATAGGTTTTTACCGGATCTCTCATATACCTTTTCACAATACTTGATAACATGTTTTTAACAGCTGTAAGACACGAGGTTAACAATTTAGAAAGTTCTGTTGTCGTACAAGAACTAGAATTAGCAATAAATCTTGCTTTATAGGGTTTTTATGGAGTTTAGGTAACCAGTATAACGTAGGAAATTTGTTTTGATTTTCTTTAGCTTTGACACCAAAATGTAGGGCTGTATGACAACCATGCCCATCAACAATCACCCTCTCACTCAAAGAAGGCTGCAGTTTAAAGGCATTAGTGTCAACAAGCTCACGCTTAAGGGTATTAATATGGTACAATCGTCAAACAACTACAACATTGTTAGCAGCTTTATCTGCTGGAACCAAAACATAGTTCATATGAAAGTCCTGGATACCTCGTTTAAGATGACGAAATGAAGATTTAGATTTAGGGGGTTAAAGATGTGTATTACGAGAGTATAATGAAATACGAGTATCAATAATTTTAAAAATGTTAATCTTCCATTCCTTCAAGGCATCAGGTTAAACATTTTCCCGTTTGCACCAACGATTACTAAAGTCATTTAAAGAAGCAGCGATCTCTCTGCGACGTTTAGAGAAATCAATATTGGAAGGAAATCTATATTTAGGACCTTTAGAAATAATATTGCGAACTCTAGCGTCAGGAATGACATTTAGATTACCTGTAATAACATGCCCTGCAGAGGGATATAAATATTTAGATTTTTTACATATGCGTCGGGAAACGGGAAAAGTTGTCTGGGTCTTGTCTTTGCGACCATTTTCGAATTCGGATCAATACAGTTTTCAGATACTCTTATGTCAGATGGATGTTTCCCATATGGGACAATATTAGCTGTTATCGGTTTTATCCGCCCGATTAATTCCCTTGAATATTGACCACTCCCGCAACTTACCTGTTGAAATATGTGGCATCAATTACACAGAAAAGTATGCAACCCTTTAAATAAATTATTAATAACTAACTTACTATTAAGCTGCCATTATTTTATAAGTTATCAAAAGAAAATTTAATGTTTTATCTTTATAATGATATAAACAAATACGAAATAACTTAATATTTAGTTTTGTCAAATTGTTCATCTTTTTGACTGGTAAAATCCCATTCATTTCTATGTAAACTGACTGCAAATGCCCTTGGTGAGCCTTTTATGACCCCAAAATAATCATGTTCTGATATTTTCTTGATGTTTTATAAGTTATAAATGGTATCTCGATCACCCAACGATATCAATCATATAAGTTTCACAGAAATAAAATAAATTTTAGGTCTGTCATTTTTAGGTTAAAAATTGAGTTTAAGCGCCTTCTTGAAAGGGCGGAGAAAATGTCTAAGTTCTCATCGTTTGTGTCTATTATGTTTCCGCACTATTCAATATGCCGATAATGTCGAGAAACCTAACATCATTTTTAAATAGAAATTTAAGGGGAAAACTTAGCTGAATGGGAGACAAGATAATGAAAAAAAATCTTAAAGGAAATTGTTAGAAAATATAATTACCATAACTTATCACACTGAAATAAAAATCATTTTATTACAAGTTGCTTCAATTTATTTTTTATTTTAAATATAACAATTATTATTTTTATAATAATAATACTTATTATTATTATTATTATTATTATTATTATTATTATTATTATTAATGCCTAAATTTATTCGAAGACTTTCATCTGGCAGTATATTCGGATAGGCGGCAATCGAATACACTTATATAATCGGCGAACGAAGATCAAATATTTAGAACCAGAGTTTTCGATTGCTAATCGTGGCCCGAATGGTGACAAATGGCAATTTAAAACACTGTTTCTATCCGTTTTTGATCCGCGTCTGTCGATTGTTACGAGCGTTTTCGATTGCCACCTATTCGGTGTGAGAGGTGAGAAACGATTTTGAGACGTTCATAACGGGATATGCGATAATCCTAGGTGTCAGATAATCCCTCGGGCTAAGGTCTTATCTCGGTCATAAAATACTGATTTTACGGTTTTTACCGAATAAACGACTCTGTATAAAGTGTCCTGTGTGGAAGCCTTGGCATTCTACTAAGAGCTTATGCATAAATAAAATGGTGTGTATCAGATACCCAGGCTGATCACAGTGTTCGTGCTCTGTACACCCTTCTTACTAGTTTTGTCATGCGGCGTCTCGTCAGGGTCTTTACTGTTCAGTATAACAACCTTTTTCGGTCATACTACCAAAACTGTCACTTCATGGGTAGATGCTCAGACTGCGCAAATGGTGTCGTTTGAAATTCTACTAATGTTTAGGCTTTGCAATTACAGTAAAAGACATGCATATATTATGACGAAGAGTACTAAAAATGAAGCAAAATCAACAGTGTAGATCCAGATACTTTATAACAAGATGTCTCTCCGTGCCTGCATTTTGTATTAATTGAACATTTAAATAAATTGTAAACTAATAATTAAGTTTTAAGTGATGCCATTTAATTCTTCCGGAGACGAGCAGCAAAGGTTCGGGTGAGATGGCACGTCAGGCCTGATCCATTGCTGTTTGCGTTCCATATCTCTCAGTTAAATATTCCCAAAATACACATATTTAAACAAATCTCTTCACACCGAGCTGATCGGGACCAGTAAGAACCAGAACTGACCAAAAACAATTTATAATTTCAACCGTAAACAGCAATGGGACTGATCAGACTGCGCTGATAATTTACTATGCGCATATGTTGTTCCGAGAATTCATGTCAGGTAGCATCTGAGCAGTGAACACAAGAAACTGCGATGAGCATGTTATATATGCACAGACTGGCCTGCTCCATTAATGTTCGCTGTTGGAGAGCTGAAACATAAAATCATGCAGTCGTTTTATGATGTGGTCATCTTTTTGACACAGCGGGAACTCAGTGGGAGTTCGCTCATCTGCGTTAAAAGTGTGAAAATAGTTGATAAGGATTTGGCCTAAAGCGACTATTCTCATTATTTTGACTGCATTATAATCCTGTGTTATGTGTTTTAACTTCAAGCGAGGACGCTGATCAGACCCTTTTTGTCAAAATCAATGTCCTTTTCCTCGGACCCAGTCCGAGTCTTTACAGATGTCGGCTGATTTTATTTTTGAAATATTTCACGGATGACCCAGGAAATGCCAATTTCCATAGTCCGATACTGACGCACTATATACGTATGATTAAGTACTACTACCTATGATTACGGATGCAATACGGAAAGCTACGGACCAATACGGATTGCCAAGAATGATGCCGGATTGTATCCGTGGCTAATCCGGCGTCCAGTCCGTGAATGTGTGACCTGGGCATTAGCGTTAGGAAATATTGCCAAAATATTGACGACCGGACCCAGGCTAGGTCTGACCTGCTCAAACTCTTCTGGTACACGTTTTATGATGTGGTCATCTTCACGTTGACACAGCGGGAACTCAGTGGGAGTTCGCTCATCTGTGTTTAAAGCTGATAAGGATCTGGCCTAAAGCACTTTGGTGCATTTTTCTGTCTGCATTATATTTCTGTTTTATATTTTGTAACTTGAAGCGAAGACGCTGATCAGACATTTTTGCCAAACTTAATGTTCTTTACCTCGGACCAGTGACGTATTCTTATATAGGTAACTGGTCGGACCCAGTCCGAGTCTTTACAGATGTCAGCTGATTTTATTTTCGAAAAATGTACCGTTTGGATCCAGACAAAAACCGAGCATGTACTCGAAGAACTGTCTCAGTGAGACGGTTCTTTTGAGCGCCCAAAGCGAATGTTAAAACGATGGATAAAATATTCACAATATTATGCTGGATTTTTTCCTTATTATCTAGACCTCGAAATAGAATGGAGATATTAGGTATATCGGCTCGAGTCTAGACCTATGATTCTATACCGAGAGAAGACTCAGATCAGGTTTTGCATCAACATTACTGATACGGGTAAACGTGAAAAAAATGTTACATTTTGAAATACGTTATCGAGATATGCCTTTTTGTTCTGTTTTGTTTTGATATAAAAAGAACATTCAGATTAAAGAACGTTCTGCTGCATGATCACTCGAAACGATAATTCTTTAATTATAATTGCTGTCGTTAACACAGGTGTCATTTTCTTAATCTTGTTTTATAACGAACCCCTTTGACACACTGGGATAAATAAATACGCTTCAGTTATTGAATAAAAAAGAAAAAACTGAAAAAAAAAATGACCAGACCAAATAAGCATATTCGGCCAAAATAAAAGTGGTCCTGCTAAAACCTCTTTTGGACTAAAAAGTGGTCATGGCCAACCGACCGTACCGCCGCCGACGGCTTTGTTTGGTGACGCTGTGTTATTTCTAAATCAGTGCGGATGCGCAGGCTGGTCTGCGCCTTTGTCGTTTGCAACCCCCTAGACAGTTTTTCTCACGTCGTATTAACGTACTCAAGTGCTGTTTTAAGACTCAATTCAGAACATACGAATAGTGGACATACATGGTGTATTACATTTTAAGATGAAAAACCTATTAGTTGGGCATGCATACTCCAATTTGAAACAAATTTTATGAGCACATTTTATATTACATAAATGAAAAATCCATCCAACAATTCTGATAAAATATTCAGATGGTATAATTGGGTACCCTCTCAGTACCAATACTGAACAGCAATATCATCGATGCGAGACGAATACCATCGATACCTGGACTCAGATACAATCGATTTCGCGATATAGTGACCACGGTGTAAGGGGGACAATTGACTTATCGATTATTTAGGTGATCAAGAACCACAACTGCCTGTTAAGTCAGGCCATAGTTCTATTTGCATATTTTCTTGACAAAAGAAAGTAACTAAAATGCGTGCGAAATATCTATTGACCATTTATCCGAATTGATCGTCTCAGTATAGTACCAAATACTGATTAATAGATCAGGCGACATCAACAATGTACAAGATTTTGAAGTTTTTACCTTGTATGCGAATACGAATATGGCCGATACTCGGATTTTCTGACCAATATTTACGGTTATTTGAGCCGCGCACGACTTGACATCGGCGTGTCAGACTTTGGAAATTACACTCCTTAACGTTTTATATTGAATTATCCTCGAAATCTGTGGGGGATGGGTTACGTTTGGCCCTCCTGAAAGATAATTAGTACGGTGACCCCCGATTGATTTATTGATTTTTTTCTAAAATGAAATAAAAAAAGATTTTCAATGTCATATTTTAATATAAATTAGTCTAAAAAATCGAAATACTCTTTTTTTTTTTTTTTTGGGGGGGGGGGGGGAGGGGGGGATTACCAAAATATATCATGCAGTATCTGGACACGGCTAGAGAAAACTAATAAATTGTCACATTTTCTAGAAGGCTTGAGGACATGAGCAATAATCAAAATTAAAATAAAGAAGCTGGATGCATATGACGATAACAAATGTTTCAGCTTTTAATATTAAGGACTTTGGTTATTTTCAGAAAAATTGGTCAAATGATAAAAACTTCCATGCGAGATTATGAAAAAATGAGCATGGTGGCATATCCTTTTATTTCATAAATTGACAGTCCATGCATTAAACAAACTATATGCAAAATATTGAAAATATTTCAATATGGGAAGTATTTAGTAGCAAGTGTCCTTAAAACCGACTAGAACCCCGGGAATAGAACACCACGTAAAAGCATTAATATAAACGTCAAATTGTGAAAACTTGGTCCTTTATTTCTCGAAGTGCAGTGTTTTTGGTTTTCAGTTACGGCGTAATGGAAGATAAATATATATATTAGATAGAGTATTGAATGTTTAGAAATGCTGATACTTGTGAAACTTGCTCCTTTATATCTCGAAGAAAGTTCAGCAGATTGCAGTGTTTTGGTTTTCAGTGTCCAAACGGGATTAAGCCGTAATGTAAGATAGATATAATATTAGATAGAATATTGAATTTTTAGAAATGCTGATACTTGTGTTTTATTGACAGGGGAAGTAAGGCCAGACCTTTATAAATAAACAAACTTTCAGGAACAGATTCGATCGAGATATATTTGGTAAGCTCAGTGCAATACCAAAGCAATGAATTTGAAATCACGAAGTTCCTTTCATTGCTCGTATTTTTTTCTTGTAGTTTTATTTGATCATTTATTGGCAACATTTAATGGCTATGATCTCGAGGCAATGATAATTATACTTTCGTTTTCAATGTATCCTTTGATTGTTAAAATACGTTGAGCGGCCGCCCCTCCCTCCCCCGGGTGTTAAGCATAGTCTGTGGTGAGCTTTATAATAGTAACACCCCACGCCTCAACCTCAGGGATTTTTGCAGGTGATCATTTATTGGCAACGGTAACTCTACTTTCGTTTTCCATGTATAAAACCCTTACTGATCTTTTAAGTATGTTAATTGGGCGTGTCGGAGTGGGTGGGGGGCTCACTATATAAGTGTGGGTAGGGCTGTGACAATCAAATTCAAAGGGGTTTAATCTGGAAAGGGATCTGGAAAGTGGGTAAACTTTAAAAATAAAAAGAACAAAAATAAACTAAAAAGTAAACAGGTACTGTGAAAGACGGGAAATCTCAGAAAAAAAGATTTGGACACAAAACAAAATTGAGCATATATTGCTTTTTATGGTTGTTGGTATATATTTTCATCTAACTTTTATCTTTACGTGTCTGGAAAGCGATAGGGGTCCCGAGATCCTAGTGGCACATCCCCGCACATTTTCATATTGAGTCCCCCCCCCCCCCCCCCCCGGGTGCTTAGCTATATATTATAGTCGCCCCAGGAATTATTTGCAGACATTCTTGATCTTTATAATTATATTGTGGTTTAACTTTGTCAGGTCTGCAATGCATTACCTTTCATCAATGTAATCACGTTATCATATATGACTCCCACGAACTGGTCAATTTTTTTTCACACCACCTTTTGACTAATATTGTATATATCAATTAGTATAAATGTTTAAATTATATATTGTAGGTTTGCTTTGTATTTATAACTATTTGTAATATCCATTTTAAATATGTATCAATTAATAAAAAAAAATCAACTGACTGTAATGTGCACTACACGTGGTAAACGTAGATTAATCAGTATCCTGTGCCAGGACAGACGAACCCACACAGTGGTTATTAGTGCACACCTGCAAAATTTTGCTACCAAATCTTTAAAATATTGTTGTTAGTGATGATTATGATTTGCATATTTTTAAGGTACGTTTTAAATTCTCCCAGCAGCCTCGGCAGCCTCGTCATGGTTTTGCATACCAGTGGCTGGACAATGTTTAAATAAAGAAGTATGCAATTTGATCCAAAAGTACCACGTGAATCAAAAGTTTTGAACATTTTCACTGACTGACCAAGACCGGCTGTATTGATGCTCAACAAAGTCACATCCATCAAAAAAGGGCTGTTATGCATGTCAGTGGTTACATGATGTTGACATGTTGCAGCCTTGTGGTCACCTGTTGGGAAAGGGCTGACCTCTTGGCTCTCTTGTGTGTGATGTTGTGTTTTTGTCACTTTCGGTATCGCGTCTTGGATCAGGTGTGGGTATTTGATTGTATTTATTCCTGATATTTGCCTTCTTCCTTACTTTTACCTTATACGTACGTGTGCAAAGTTTGATCAAAATCACGGTGCCTAACTATATCGGACTCTCTCTATCTGTGCAGACAGGACTCTATCTGTGTTTTCCGGACTCTGTGCTAATACCGGACTTTATCTGAGGCAAAAGTAAGAGGGGGTACATAAAACTGTAAAAAATAATATGAAATACGTCTTTTTTAGTAAAGGCAGTTTGCGCACGGAAATTCGGTAACTCCACACTGCCAGTTTATGTCTCAACATTTTTCTACTGCAAGAACGGACTGAGACAAGGGGAAAACTTATCACCTATATTATTTTCTTTATTTTTAAATGATCTAGAAAGTTTTCTTCTGCGGGGAAATAACTTTGGTATGAACATCTTTGATGACTCGTTGCAATGCTATTTAAAACTTGTGGTTTTGCTATATGCGGACGACATGGTATTGTTTGCCGAAAGTATGGAAGAATTGCAAGATTTACTAGATAAATTTCAAATTTATTGTTCACAATGGAAACTCAAAGTGAATTCTGAAAAGTCAAAGGTGTTAATTTTTGGTGATAAGTCTAGACATCGAAGCCCTATTAGTTTCAATGATCAACCATTAGAAGTAGTAGATTGTTTTAAATATCTAGGAGTAGTTTTACCAAAATCAAGAAGTTTTTACCAATCCAAAAAACATATCGTGGACCAGGCAAGGAAAGCACTGTTTGGTTTATATAGAAAAATTAGAAATTTAGAATTACCTATAGACTGTCAATTGAAACTTTTTGATAATACTATTGTCCCGATTTTAACTTATGGCTGTGAGATTTGGGGATATGGAGATCTTACTATTATTGAAAGGGTTCATACAGACTTTATGAAATATATACTCAACGTTAAAAAATGTACCCCACATATCATGCTCTATGGAGAACTAGGTCGATTCCCAATAGCAATCACAATTAAGAAACGAATTATTAGTTTTTGGTCAAAACTCCTTCTAGATAAAGCTTCAAAATTATCACATAGACTGTATTCTGTCTTGTATAATAATTTTAATAACAACCACTATGACTTCCCATGGCTGCAAAATGTTAAATCTATTTTAGATGAAGTAGGTATGAGCAATATTTGGACATATCAGCATCCTCAAAATAGCATTTGGCTATCGAAAACCGTCTATCAAAAGCTTCAGGACCAGTATAGGCAGTCATGGTCAGCAGCATTAAACGAGTCGCCGAAGTGCCTGAATTACAGAATTATTAAGACAGAGCATAAATTTGAAAACTATTTAATAAGAATGCCACCTAAAATGCGTAAATCCTTTATAGATTATCGGCTCTGTAATAATAGACTACCAATAGAAATAGGCCGATGGGCCAATATTGATAGAAGCCTTAGAAAGTGTAACCTGTGTAATTCTGGCACTGTTGGCGATGAGTTTCACTATGTTTTGGAATGTTGTTTCTTTGACTTTGATAGGAAAATCTTTTTACCACATATCAAAAGGAAACCTGTTAACTGCTTTACCTATGCAAATATATTTAATGATACTAACTTTAGGCGATTAAGACGCCTGTGTAACTTTTTGAAAATTGTTATTGATACCTTTAGGTCACGTCCTCGTTAATATACTCTTTAAGATTCTCAGAAACTTATTTAACTCCATGCATATCCTTGTGCTGCAATCATCATATTTTATGGGACACAAACTAAATACCAGTATATGAGTTTATATCGATTCGGGTGTACGAGATCCTGAAAAAATTAAAACTTGATATATTCGTATACTCCTCTATACATACTTGCCCGTTTTCTTTGAGCATTTGCCCTGAAATGTATGATCAATGCAGCATGGGGAGACGCAAATCTCATGTTATTCTCTGTTCATGATGTCATCCGCTTGGTGGGCGCGCACGCGCGCGCGTGTATCTGTGTGTATGTATGTGTGTGTGTGTGTGTGATTACAAATAATAGTTGTTAAATATTAGAATATATACGGCCTGTGTTCCCCAATCAGCCCGGAGATGCCCCAATACCACAATGTCTGGTTCATTAAAAATGAACCAGACCACTGTGTATATTAGAAGCCACATGCTCCTGACTTTGTAGGCTGAGTGTACATTCAGTTTCCGCAATACCTTGAGTGGGCATTGAAGGGCATCAATATATGCATATTTATTTATTACCTCATATTACATGTTAACATGTACTGAGTGATTTGAATAAACTTTGAAACTTGTAGGTATTCAGTGGTCTAGATAAGGATTTGGTCCAATGGGTATTTCACCCCCTGCTTTTTAATTTAATGAGTATTTTACTCCATATTTAAAATATCAAATCGCAGAAAATACAAAGCCTTGTAAAAAGACCTAATATTTGCTTAACATATTTCAAAGAAAGGTTGCTTGTATCAAATACATATTGCATTTTAGGAAAACTTCCAAGATTTATACAATTGGTGTACATTAATTAGTTTTTTCTTACAAAGAATAAAAGATTTCAGCACATAAATTGAATACCAGCTCTGAAACGGTATTTTCACCCTTCAATTTAATTTTCAATGCTGAATTCCAAAAATCAATGCTGAAATACCCTCTACCCCTCGACCCCTGAGGTATTAAGCCCGATGTTTTTTTATTTCAGGGTTTTTTTTTCACGTCGAATATCTGACGATTGAGGGTAAAGTGCCCAGAGTTCTCTCTGAGTGCTGTTTAAGGCCTTACTTACTTGAATTTGTACAGAATTTGTACAGATCTTTGATATAATTTGGAAATCAATATTGATTTAGATTGCTAATACATTGTAATAGCGACTCGTTGACGGAAATTTGCACCTTGTTTGTGAATAAAAGACAAGTGTGTATCCTTTAAGAAGGCACAGTAATTGTGGACCATCTTGATAGGCACTGATAGTAAACCGAAATCGAAATGATCATGAGTTATTCAGTAGTTGTCCTGTGGTGGCTATGGAACATTTCACTTGCAAGCTTTTCCCAACGTTTTTTACTTTGTTAGATGACATGTCAATGTTGTTTTCACAGATAGAGTCTGACACAACTTAGATATAGTCTGGGCTGCACAGATAGAGTCCGCACTGCACAGATAGAGTCCGATACGGTTAAGCACGCGAAAGTATTCTCAAATATCAATTATTGATGCATTGAATAGATTGGGCTTGCACTCTGCATCTGCGACTAAGTCACTGACATACTGTTTCATATGTAATCCTATTCAACGTGCGTGGGTGGTAGGGTGGCACTCTCTCCCTCTCTCTGCTGCAGCTGTCAGAGAGATGGCGCTGTCATATGTTGTCTGTTGGCAGGATGAAACTATATTGGTTACCCTTGTTAAAACGCAATATTTTTGTTTCTTTGTAACTTTGTCTGTAAATGAGCATTAGAAGAACCATACACCCTTAAATTGACACACACACACACACACACACACACACACACACACACACACACACAGGGTGGCAAAATACCTACAATCAGCTGAATGTAATTAATTTTATGCACGATGGCCTTGACATATTTGGTTTGTTTGCAGGATGAAGTCAGCTTCACGTGAGCAAAGGGTGGGTATGGGGGCATTTTTGTCTACTTTGCCAAAATTGAGACTTTTTGCCTTGTAAACATTTATAGCAAATTTTGTAATTTTATCTTTAACAAGCGTTCACATGTAGCCCAACCCCCATTAATTGACAAAATCATATAAAGTATTATTTGTCATGGGTCTGGCTTGTCGCTGAAATTTTTCATGGTGTTTTATGACGAAACTAGACAGGAGGTAGCTCATTTATTAAATATTTATAGTCCGTACAGAAATTCAGTGAACAACGTTATTCTTTTTTAAAATGTCTTTCATGACAAAATTTTGGACTAAAATTTTGCACATACATATAATAAAACACCGCCTAATATACAATTGCATATTTGAATATTTATGAAAGGAAAATAAGTCTGGAATCTCTTGTAAAATAAAATAACTTAGTCTTTTTCGACTTAGAAAATTCCTTATTTTCCCTCAATGTATTTCATATGGGCAACACGTGGTTTATACAGTTCAATGAATACCATGTTTACTTTCGTATATCAGGTTTAGTTGTATTATATAGAAAACAGTCACCAGCAGGATAACTCTTCGTGTGTCTACATACACACTGCAAATGATTTGAAGAGACTGCGCAAATTACAATTATGTCTGAGTTATCATATTTCCCGTGTTTTCTAAGCGTCCATGGATAGCAATTGGACCGCGACTGCAAAAATCTGCCTTCGGTTTTGTAACAATAAAGGCGCAGACCAGCCTGCGCATCCGCGCAGTCTCATCAGCTACTTTGTTGTCTGCTTTTTAGATGAATCATATCTACACTTGCTACGAGAAAAATTTCAATTTCTAGCTAGCCTGTTTAGCCGAACATACTGGTTTAAAACATGCTTTGTTGGAAACAGAAGACAGGTTTTCTCGCGTCGTGGCCTGTGTTGCTTGCTCGACAGCTCTAGGGCACATATTACAAGTGCAACAGATAATAATATTAAAAAAAATAATGAGGAGGCTGTTCATCAGATACCGGGGAGTCACATTATTTGATTGCGCTCTGCATCGTCTAATACACAAGTCATTCGTAACTACGGCCCATAGAGCCAGGGAACGGCGGGGACTTTGATTTCCTGGCTGCGAGTACCTGGTATGACCCTGTACTAACAGCGCATTTGCCCGGCTGGGGCGTGGTTACAAATGGCTGGTGCGCATATTTTTTTCCGTCTTTATGCAGTTAGTCATTTGTGACCACGCACCAGCCCAGAGGAATGTCGAGGACAGTGACTTTGTGTCTGCAGTTCCCCATAGTAACCACCACACTGTGGGGACAGCTAGCTGGCAAAACTATGACAGTTCTCAACCCGCAGTCTGTAATTATACTGCACTGTCATGTTTGTCTAGGTCTATCAAACCCCCACATTTCCTCCGCATTTTGAGGCAATGTAAAAGTAAAAACACAACACATTTACCAGGCCATGGATATCCCCGTCCTGCTCTGGGGCTGGGGTGAAGCAGTGGGTACAAATGGCTGGTGCAATATTTATAGCCTATAATGCACTTTGCATTAAAATTTAGTTCTCAGCCACCCCCAAAACTATATTGACCCCAAACACAAACTGAGCCAGTGCATGAGATTTGCAACAATAAGGTATGTGCGACCAGCAAAGCCTCAGATCAGCCTGCGCATACGCACAGTCTGATCAGAGCCTTTGATAGTCGCTTGAGTATTCTATGATTGTTAAGCTACATGTACTGACTGAACACCATTTGGAGTTTCTAAGCTTAAAATGAGGCTGCAGAGGCCCGTCCGAGTCTACACATGTCAAAATGCTACATTGTTGGAAATCACATGTCACGGCTCAAATATGACATCCGCTGATATATTGTTCAACCTATTTCCAAGCACATTCCCACCCCATTACTAGTTTCTCCTTCAGACCTCAGCATTATTTTTATTGGATGGATCCTTTTTCATTTGAATCACACCTAACGGATGAGCCCTGTGATTATTTTCTCTTATCATTTATAATTGCCCAGAATTAGGTTTTGGCATGCATATTTTGCATTGTATGGTGTCAACAAATCAGTATTTGGAATAAACAAATAGAAAGCTCAATTTATTTAATAAAACAAGTTGGAAAATGTTTTAAATCTGATGATCAGATACGAAGGGAACTTAGAAAATCAAAATTTTAAATTGAGGAACAGGGGAACACAGAGATTTATTTTACAGGAACAAGTGGACGGGTACCCACTTGGATTAAGGCCTCAATAATTTCTCGTAGGCCAAAATTATGTGAGCCCAAACTATTGCCAGAAATCGCATTTGATGAAACTATATATTTTGATATGATAAGACACGTTACTTCGTCTTATAAAACTGTATAATTATTCATCGATAGTAAACTAAAGGCAGTCATCCGTACAAAGGTGCATTTAGGGTCAATTAAAAAATGCAGATGCTCAAATGAGAACAAATTCCATCATATCACAGCCCATTTGACAATACATTTTGTAACGAAAAAAATATCACCAATTAGGCGGTGTATAGATGCATTAAATTTTGATGGTCATTGTGCGATCAGTCCGCACATAACGAAATAAACGCAAAAAAGCGTTGTTCACTGAATTTCTGTACGCACAATAATATCTATAAATATCGTATTAATGTTTTATATGCCTCTAATAGCTACTTAAGCATTTCCTTGAAGAGTAATCAGCTAGATGCAATGTATTATATGTCAGACATGCTTACATGAAATCATGGACGCATTGTAATGTATATCTGATATGAGCCAACACTGATTGGACAATAATGTTAGCAAATATATTCAGCAGATGCATTTTTGTCTGGACTCACAAAGTCATTACGCTTAACCCATATAAGCCTAGCGTCCTTTTTGTGGGAAATAGGCAAACAGTGCAGACCCAGATCAGACGCCGCAGGGTCTCCACTGTTTGCTTACAGATTGTTCTATTAAAATTTGAATAAAAATGAAAATTACCACCCAACAACCCTTAAAACTTAAATGAACTGGTCCAAATGTTAAGAGTGGGAAATTCCATTCGGCTATTAAGGGTTAATTTTAACAAATTGATTCTCGAAAGCAGGGCATGTGAACATAACCAGACAGCGTAACAATGTCCTAACGACAAAATATTGAGCGTCCATGCAAAACTAACATTTGATTTGACAAGATCGTTAAGAAAGATACCTTGCGTAATTGTTTGTTTTAGTTAAGGCTTAATGTCCCAGTCAACAATATTTCAGTCATGTCGGAATTCCTTCCAGAGTGATTGAGAGAGAGGCGAAGAATGGGATACATGTAGACTCACGTGAAGCAAATTTTATCCTGCCAACAAGTCAAATATGACAGATCGAGGGCCATCCAGCTTAAAGCTGCATCAGGAAGTCACCACACTACCACTTTTCATCATTGATGTTCCTATCAATTCATCATTCATTGGCCTGGTGGTTCTAGTAGGGTGTACGTCACGCGCACTTCCGTGGCCATAAGGGTTTCCTCCCCATTCTGGCTACGGAGGTGCGTAGTGGCGGATTTACACCTTACCCCATGGTTCTCATCTGTTTGGTTGCAGGAAATGTTTGAAGTAACAGCAACTATCAACAGGGGCATCATTGACCACATTCAGACCAGTGGACATGGTAGATTATTGGACTGGAAAGAACAAGTCCACAATGTATTCGAAGTGCAATGTGTAATTCACGCAAACAAAGTCACTGCCACTGGTCCAGTGGCAAAGATGCAGGCTTTCCAATGTTACCTCGATGATGAGTTTCCGAAAGACCCTCAGAAAACAATTGATGAAAAAAGTACATCTCTTCATGGTAATGACCGAAATGACGATTCAGATGAGCAGCTGGCGCCAGACGTATCTGACAGTCAAGATGGTATTTTGTATGCATACGCTATAAATGGATTAGAAGTTTGTATATATGAAGGCGACATTGCAAACGCAAATGTGGAATGCATTGTATCGTCAGCAAGTTTGTCCCTCTCTGGGAGGACTGGGGTAGAAAAAGCTATTATGGATATGGCAGGAGACGAAGTTAAAAATGAATGTTTAACTCGTGCACCAAAAGGAAAAACCTTGAGCACACATGATGTGTTGGTAACAAGTGCCGGAAATCTAAAATGTAAAAATATAATTCACTACGTTTTGCCAAAGTTAAAAAAAGGGAATGAACACGGAGAACTCAAAGATGCAATTGTACGATGTATTGGTGAGGCAGAGAAAATGGGCATTAAGACAATGGCGATGCCAGCGTTGGGATCAGGTAATCTAAATGTACTCTTCCAGAAAACTTAAAACATACAAACGTGGGTCATAATGTGAATCTTTTTAGCTTTAATTATGTACATCTTCAAAGCGAGCCCTCAATTCATAATGAGCTATTTGCAACCGTTCAAAACCACATGCACCTTCAAATATAACTAACATCTGACTATACTTAGTTGTACAAGCAGTCATGCAATATGCTTCAGACAATGGTTTAAATTGCATGCGCTGATCCAGAAAACCGTCAGGGGGTCCTGACAGCGTTTTTAGTCATGTCATAAACCAATTTTAGCGAAGGACCTCCCTCCAGAAGCAATTGGACCCAAGGTCTGAGGGGGGGGTCCGTGCCAGAACTTCCAAGGAAACCTGTTGACCATGATTTACCAGTAGTGAAAATGAAGCTGTGATTAACGACAAGCCCGCAATTGGGTTGCAACTGTTGTTTCCATTGACCTATCAAAACTTTTAAAATGATAAAAAAAATAAATATTATTTGTTTATGCGTTTGAAGGTATGGATAAATTCTATATAGATAAAATTTATTTTATAAAAAACAAGAACTAGGAATGGGCAATCGATGAGTAGGTCAATTGAATTAACATTTAATGTACATTACATATCACATAGTATGATGATTTTAAGTATATTTGAATTTGACCTTTGACTCCAAGGTCGTACCTGGAACAAAAAAGCTTCATTGCCCACTACACACAGCAGGAAACATTGTGTCAAATATGAAATGTAAGAGGATTTGGCACTTTTAACCACCTTTACCAACTTTAGCATGAAATAGCTCGTTATGTGCAAGGTACACTGATGTAGGTGGCATAAAATAGTTATACCCTGTTTGTCCACCTGTACGTAAGATAATCCATTCGCTAAAGCTGGTGGATTATCTCCACGTACAGGCGGACAAACCATGGTATAACTATTACAAAATACATACAGCCTGTGTTTATAGATATTTGACCTTGACCTTTGATTCAAAGGTAATATTGGCGATCTGACATATTCGTATATTTACATCATTTTGTGTCAATATTCTTATTTATGGTTTTCTTTAGGGTTCTAAAAATAAAATAAATTTGGTGAAATTACCATCAAACAATGTAAAAGTGGTACGCCATCAAACAGATTTTAAGTATATATTGACTCTATATTGACCTTGACATTTGCCTCCAAAGATATATTAGCAAAACAAAACCTTGGTGTCATCTGCAAACTATAAACAATCAAAGTATCAAATATGAACACTCTCTATCAAAGACATGTAAGAGCAGTTTATGTTACAAGCCATACGAAAGATTTCCAGTATATTTGGCCTTTAACATGCCGCCAGATAAGAGTGCATATTTGAAAATTATTTTTCTTATTTCTCAACCAAAACATATGTGCACAAACAATCCTTATCTGGACCTATGCCTTGAAGTTTGACTTCATGGTCATACAGTGGATCCAAAACCTTTGTTATAATCTACACACCATAAGCATACATAATGTATAAGTTGGTATTAATTGCTATAAAACGGGCCCCGAGGTTATAAAAACTTTTTCGTGCTCAACTAAACTGAGCATGAAATTTCAATTGCTCATAAAAGGTAAAATGATGATAATTAAAGATTGTTCTTGCTTTAAAACTCAGATGCTGTATTTATCCTGCTAATAACTTTTAAAATGCCAACAATTGTTGACATTTTACATTTTTGAGCAGGATAGATTTCGTGCTCAGCTGAGTTGAGCTTGGAATAAATTTTATAACTTTGGGGCCAGGTCTCATGTTAAAATGATCTCGACTTTTGATTGCAATGTCATATTGGCAATCTGAATCATTCTTTGTCATCTACACAATTTACACACCATGAGCAATAATTATGTAAAGTGTTTAAACCCTCCATCAAATGTAGGAGGAGTTAGCGTTACAAGCCATTAGACAGATTTTAGACCTATACCATACAGGGGATCCAAAATTTTCGTTGCCATCTACACACCATAAACATCCAATCCATAGTCATTGTGTATAGTGTCAAATACAAGCACTCTCCATCAGACGCTGTATGTTGAGTTGGCAATACGATCCATGAAATAGATTTAAAGTTTATTTGACCATGACATTTGACCCCAAGGTAATATCAGTGATCCGAAGCCTTCATTATCATCTACACACTTTTCGCAATCAGCGGGCCAAATACGAACACCCTCGATCAATCATTGTATTAGGAGTTTGTGTTACATGCACGATCCTTAAAATCGATCTAAAAGGTCATATCATTAATCTAAAATATTCGTTCCCATCTACACACCCAGGGCAAATATTGTGCCAAATATGAGTGTCCTCACTCTAAAAACTGATAGAGTAGACCAGCTGGTCCGGAGGTTATGAAACTTGAGTACATCCTCAAAATCAATATAAAGCACAATAATTGGCTGCTTACGGGCACGTGCCCGCAAACAGCCAATCAATGCGCTTTATTTTGAGTTTGAGAATGTAATCAAGCTGGGTACGTCAGTATGGACGTTTACTAGAGAAGTTTTCAGTTTAATAAGTTAAGCACCAAAAGCACGTATGATGTCCCATTTAGCACTAAATTTTTAATTGCACAAAAAATGGCACGTGCATCGCATCTCATAACTTGTGTGTAAATTTGCCAATTAGTTATGTTCAGGAAATAATTCATCAAAAATGTTGATAGACGTTTGTTTTCCGTTGGCATTGCAAGTTCGATTGTTGAGCGCGTGCTGCTTCACGAATAAGAGTCATTTACCACTCACCGAGACACTTCAAAGACAACCACTGCTAAATTATGACCCAATTATAAAATTATTTGTTTTATTTTAGGTAATTTTGGAGCTGACCCGGAAGTTTTCTTAAAAGCCTACTATGATGCAATAACCAGCGTGGACAAAGAGAGAAGTACGAAACAAATTCAACTTGTTGGGAACAGAAAATTGGTCACCACTGCCACGAATATCTTCAAACCAAACTTGAAATATTTGAAGCTGAACAAAACTACTGTTTATGTTGCACAAGGACATGTGACAGCCCTCAACGCCGATGCTATCGTTGTTTTTCAAGATTCAAATTTCAATAACAACAACAGCGTTGCCAAGGAAGTCGCGAGTATGTCAGGCAACACGTACATTGAGAGTCTGGATTTTTTCAAAGACCAAGCTGCAGGAATTGGATCTGTTTATATAACCAAGGCCGACGGTGACTTGTCTTCTGTGTGCAAACTTGTCATACAGGCTGTATTGTTTCAGGACAGCATTGATAAAGCAACTTACACAACGTCTACTGCTTCTGAAACAAAACAAACCTTAAAAGAATGTCTGCTCAAATGCGAAAAAATGAATGTTGAGATCTTAGGGGTGCCCTTATTAGACCCACCAGGTTAGTATTGCAAACCAGGATGCTTTCTTTTCTATTTTTCTGGTGAAACATGATTCTGATACCATCATTCAAAAAATTAAAATGTATTTCCTTAGTTTTCAGATGCTTCCCAAACCTTTGCTGTGCTTGAAATATCACTCGTATCACCTTGAATTAGACGTTTTACGTATAAAAACAAGTTTATAATCTAGCAGGCATACCATTATGACAAAACGGGAGACGCTACTAGGAACCAAAATCTGACTTTCCCAAAACATTTTGACAATACATATTTGATGTGCAAGAGCTCTATATAACATCAATACTTGATGAAAAGCATAAACAGTTTGTGTTTGTTATTCTTCAAGTAAAAGAATAAGGTGTTTTGTGCCGGGTCACAGGGATAGGTTGTAATTTTTCATAAAACATTTTTGTAATTGCTGTTTATTATAATCAAAAAATGATTGTCCAAGACAAAACTCAATATACCTTAGGGCATTTGATATCATGGAAAACTTATCCAAACCATAAAGTAATTCCAGTAAGGAATTTGAACCTTGCATAAAAGCACAATTTCTAGTTTTACTGGAAACGATGGATATTTTCCAACAGCACGTGTCTGATCCTTACCACAATGCCACATTCACATTTCAGCCTACGGCACCATTGGATGCACTAGACCACCGACAAACCAAAGTGCATGCGTACAAGCAATACATAAAGCAAAGTACTCTCTCACTTCAAGTGTGTCCTTTCGAGTTTGGCATTCACAGTGGTAATACTTGGAACTTTATCACAAAGCAAGGACTGAATACACATTTATACATATGAACCCCCTTTCCAGAAATCCTGGGTCCGCCCCTGCGCTTGCAAGAAATAACACATTGTAACCATAACTTATGAAATTATCAGTAAGTTCACTGACAATGACTTGATACTGCTGTTAACTGGCCAAATAAAATGGGTAATTTCTGAAAAGACTAGATATAAAAATTCAATCAATATGCTAATCTGTTTGCCAAATATAAAGGGACTTATAAAGGTTTTGAAAAAATGAATCTGATAAACTGTGCCAGCTTTGTGAAATAGGGTCCTTCTTTTTGGTCAAACTCGACTTCAAAATCCTCATTTCAGGCATAAGTGAAAATTTCACTAATGCATTAAAATGCAGTTAGTATTTCAATACTGCTGTAATGGATATTTCTGAGGATCCTTGAGTGATTAGACATAGTTTTCTGCTATAAAAGGACTACCCTTAAATAATGAATTCTGCTCTGTCCCATAGCACAGTAAAGACCAGTCTTATCTAAGTGAATATAAAGTTCTTTTGTAGATTAAATCTCTGTGTATGAGGCATGAAAGGGGGTTATTATATTAAGACGATTTGCTTTATAAATGAATAAATTATTCTGTAGCATGTAAGTATATCCTGATCTAATCATATTTGTTTGGTCTATGGTAAAAGCAAAATGAAATATTTTTCATTTATTCTAAGAACATAAACGTTATACTTATCAACTGTCGCAGCATCACATTTGTATATTGTTTGCTATTGACCCATTTTGGGGATGCTAGGCATTTAGGGATGAATGCATTATATGGGGTTTCCTATCATTTTCATAGTTTCGTCTAGAATGCATGATAAATGGGATGATTTTAACTTTGGTTAATTACCCATTTCTTGGTGGAGATATTCCTCGTTCCCCTTCCCATGGTGTATATATTCGCAGTTGTGTGAGAGAATGTTTTTATGCTAGTGACTTCAACAATAGAAACCAATTTTGACAGCTTAGTGTTTAAAACAGGGTTATTGGTGTCATAATCTTTGTAAAGCCTTTTCTAAATATTTTACCGCATACACTCAAAGTTGATAGTTAAATAGAATATAGGTTTAAACACTCTTCTGTAGCAGGGCGTATTCTCAGAATCAATGATGGCCCTGGCATAAAACTATCATCCGTTGGTTGGTGCCTGATGCTTGCCGTTGACTATGTCCAGTGCGGCTTAACTTGAGGTTTTCTATTAAAAGTGCTTAATACATATTTGATACAAGTAGTGAGATAATAGGCATGTTATACTAGTTTAGATTTGAAATGATTTCAATTCACAGCTACTTAATCAGAAATGTAGTCACCTCCAATGCACATGGCTGATCGAGACACTGTCTTTGGTTGCCAAGCAGCAACGTCTTCAAGATGAAAAGACGTTACATGTAACTTCCATATGCATTTTTAATGTAGTACCAAGATACAGTCAAAAGTTCAAAAGATATAAACCAACTCTCAGTTATTTTACTGACCTCCGTATTAGCAACAAAATGAGAAAAAAGAAGTTTTAACTTCTTAAATCTGACTGTAAGTCCCAAACACAAAAAGTGGGTATGAAAATTAATGAACTTGCTTCCAAAAGGATATACATTAGTATCTAAGTTTCCTTAAAAATTTCTCAATGTTACAATTGTGAATGGGAACAAAACTAACATTTATTGAGGTATCTGGGTATGAAACCCACTAACTCAAAAGAACAAGAATAGCTTACAGAATTGAATCATGACCGTAATAAATGATACCACTTTCATAGCTAACCAACCGAGACCTTTAACTTGTTAAATGTTGTTGTTTTGTTGTTGCTGTTGGGTTTTTTCTTCATACTTTAAATCACTAAATTATTTTGTTATAATATTATAGTTTGTTTGTGCTCGCTTGTTTGTGTTTAATTGTTTGCATTTTTGTTGTTGTTGATGTTGTTTTCTAAGCCTTTTTAATCTTTAATAACAAGTATTATGATCTATATAATGTTATTCTGTCTGTTTAGTGTCCAAATTGCAGGATGATTTTTTAATTCCTTAGCTATCACAACGCACCATAAAACTATTACAAGCATAACAGAAGTTAGTATATGGTAGTCAGGCTGTTGTTCCTTATATCTCATCGTGATATCTTTGATATCTTACGTTGGACAGTGCTTAGTTTTTTCACCTGTTCCTTATGGTAAAATGTTTTGGCGTTACCGTTTATATCTATATGAGCCGCTGCATGAGATTTCAAACAATGTGGCATTTTGACAAGTGTAGACTCAGACGAACCTGTGCAGCCTCCTGTTAAGCTTAGAAACTCCAAATGATTTTAGTCAGTAGCTCAACACGACTAGTAAAGGCTCTGATCAGACTACGCATATGCGCAGGCTGATATGAGGCTTTGCTGGTCGGACATACCATATTGTTGAAAATCTCATGTCACGGCTCATATGGTAATATTCTTTTGTGGTAGGGATGTTTATAACGGCAAACTTCACCAATATATTAATTTCCTTTCTATCCACAGTTTCAACAAAACTCAGATATTTAGATACTAATATATCTCTCTGGATGAAAACTTATTCACATACCTATGCTATCGCACGACTCTACTGATACGGATCCTGATACGATTAACTTGGTAAATTTATCAAAGTTTTGGCTTTGAAGCTCTAAAGGATTTTTGTGCCTATTTAATTGCAATCTTCATTATATGAGCCGCAACATGAGATTTCCAACAATGTGGTATGTGCAACCAGCAAAGGCTCAGACCAGCCTGCGCATACGCGCAGACTGATCAGAGTCTTTGCTAGTCGCTTTAATATTCTATGAATATTAAGCTACTGACGGAACATCATTTGGGGTTTCTAAGCTTAACAGGAGGCTGCACAGGCTTGTCTGAGTCTACACATGTCAAAATAACACATTGTTGGAAATCACATGGGGCGGCTAAATTATACAGACGAAAAGTGCTAAATTTTACAAATTGTATCCATTTTACTGTATATTTCAGAACTGAAGACCTCAGAGTGCAATGATGCGATCGTAGAGTTGCTGTTTGAATATTTCTGCAATAACGTATCCAAAATCAAGCAGATCCATTTCTTGGGCACTGAAATTGCCACAAGTGATATGGTTGATTCTATTCAGAGACAAATTTTGAAGACTGGAATTATTGAAACTGCTTGTTAACGTTACATGGGATGTATCATAGCATTGTATTGACAATTAAAGAAATTACTGAAATGAACTTACAACCCAAAATGTATACCTTCTACATGTATAGTTTAACCCTTTACTCCATAATAACGGCCTTGGTGTATTTGAAATATTATGTACTTGAAAATATTATGGAAAATGAAGCATTTGCTCATTCGGAGCAAATGCTCCATTTTACATAATATTTTCAAAAGTATTCAAAAATTTACTTAATTTTTTCTTGTTTTTTCCAATGTTGTCTAAAAAGAAAATGATGTCATGATCTAAAAAATAGCCTATGGAGTAAAGGTTAAGTCTTTATGTTTTTACTCTTACTGCTATACGTTGGCTGTGGCATCTCATGGTCATATTCATTGGGTTTGTTTTACCCTTAGTATCTTACTGTTTTTGACATTATTGTAGTTAACGTTTAGTTCCTTGCAAAAGGAAAACGGTTCTAAGAATCTTGCTGATGTCATATTTAGATGTATACTTAAAACCAAAAGTAACTTTACACCGTTATGATATTTACCTTTTCATGGTATTGGTGGGTGATATATTAAATGAGTTTGTTCCATATAAAGGTTCCATCAATTATTCATAAGATAGTTGAATTGTATGGTTTGTGTTGTCATAAATGCAACCACAAGGCCATTATGAAACATGCAGGGGTGAAAAATAAACTTTTTCAAAACTCATCTATTTTGATATGTTACGGTGGGTTGGACAATAAAAATTCTTCAGACCGGGAGGGGGGGGGGGTCTAAAAGACATCCTCAAATCAGCCCTGAACATTCAATGAACAACACATATTAGAGTGGTATATTTGCGTCCATGCCCTAATTACGAACTTAACAGTGCTTTCAATGGAATTTCCAATTACAAATTGTTTGTCATTTTTCCTCCAAACCAATTGGAATTTTTATCAGATGATCTAGTTGTATAGTCTCGACAGAGGTGATAACAAAAATCAAATGTCCCCAGAGAGAGAGCTTTTAGAAAGGGTCAAAGTGAACTATTGTTTTAACTCAAAGGGAGATAATTTCAACGTGGACCAACTTTAAGACACTGCCAAAACCTATCCATACGTCAAAGGCAAAATGTCTGGCAGTATAATTTATGGGCAACGATAACCTTTCAAAACACCGTGTTCAAAAGTCTAGGTTAACTAAGGATTTTATGAAGAAATGTTAATGTTATGTTTTTAATGGAAGCACAGGTAACTCGTAAGCTTAATTTTCATAATTCGTTTTTTTTCTTAAATTATGTAAGGGCAAGTGTCAGGCGCTCATTGCAATATCTTACTTGGTTAAAATCAAAACAAATAAAGATATGTTTGATAGTGAACCGAGTGTAAAGATACTTTTGGTTTAAAATATATTAACCTATCAATTTACTTTAAATCAAGTATAAATAAATATAACACGTTATCATATATAAAGTAATGAGATACAGAAATATTGATTAATTATACTTAAACGCAAAAGAAATGTAACTCTTACTAAAATGGTAGTCCATCTTCCGTCTTTTTGACCAAAATTTTCACTCAGTGATATTGCAATCGCTAAGTACCATTGTTAGCCTTGCAAACAGACCTCTGTGGCTTATTATTGGTGAGCTGCAACGAAAATACTAAGGCAACCCCCATTTTTAAAGTAACAGAGTTCCAAAATCTTCCCTATTTTGCGAAAACACGTTTTAACCAATACGTGTTTTGAAAGCAACAGGTAGACAAAATCCAATCAAGCGATTGTATGTTTCATTCAGCTTTCATTTTGTCTAAGTGACGTCTTTAATTTTTTGATATAATTGGCCCTTTTTATTCAAACGAATACTAATAATCAAACTATTTTTATGTCACCATATGTCCCTAAAATACATTGAATAAAGGGCAAATGTATCGTGACATAACCAAACAAAATGCGTCTGTAATGACTATTTGAAAAAAAGTAGGTTGGCGTCAACAAAGACACGCAGCCACTGGGAGAGTTGATAAACAACCATTTCAAACCTTTTTAGTCTTTTCTTTTAGTTAAAACATCTGACTATCAGATCAAGCTGTTTGTTTTCAAATAGAATGTGACATAACTTTTTGGATGCCAATCGTTAAAATTCACTGGCCACATTATTATTATAATGTCAGAATGGAAATCATGATCAAAACACTTTTACAGCGAATCATTACTCATTGTGCAGAAACATGGATCATTCTGCAATACTTTTGACCTGCATTAAGCAATAATCGGTCTTGAAAACCAATTTTGGTCATCTTCTTGAATAGCCGCTTAAGACAGGTTTTACTGTATGTGTATTTCTTTTTGATACCCATCGTGTTGATGCTCTTATTATTTCTGGGGGGTTGTGTTTGGTCCATGTTTTAATACAGTACTTAGTGTCCATTCCAGCTTTGCAATCATCTCTCTTTAATTGCCTTCTTGCTATCCTCAGGTTGCCATTGTTATGTGTCCTTCCTTGTGGTGTTGTGAGTTGAAACCGGTTTAAGTCCGCCAGTAAAATATTTTTACTGACCGTTCCAAGGTGATACTTCTTTGGTAAATCATTTGTTTTTTGTCTTTCGCATCTGTTCATTGCTGCCTTGTGGTCACCTGTGGGGAAAGGGCTGACCTTCTTGGCTCTTGTTGATGATGTTTATTGTATTTTGTTACTTTCCCATGTGGTATCCTGGGTCAGGCGTGGTACTTGATTGTATAGTTTCCTGATCTTTGCCGTCTTTCTTACTTTGCATAGTCTGTGATTACTGCATTTTCTGGCCATTAGTACTTGCCTGCTATTTATGTGTGTTTGTTGCTAGCTTGAAACAAATTTTCCCTTGTGACGAGTGTTTAAGTGAGTGAAAATGCTATTATCTGCTTGATCACTGCTACACAAAAAACCAGATGAGGATATAAAACTTTTTCATGCTCATTTCAACTGAGCATGAAATTTTATCTGCTCATAAATATTGAAATGCCAACAATTGTTGTCATTTTAACGTTTATAAACATGATAAAAACAACCTCTGAGAGACTTTAAGCAAGAAACTTCTTTATTTGTAGGTACTTTAGTTTTATGAGCAGTTGAAATTTCATGAAAAAGGTTTATTAATCTCGGGGTCTGGTTGGCAGACTCTTTATTTGGTTGAAAATGGTAGAAACACTCTATAAAGACATTAATATCTTGGTATGTATTTTCTTTATTTCTGAATAATATATTTCTCTGGTACTTATAAAATAACATGGTAGAAAACAAGAGGGCCATAAGGCTCCATCACTCACCTGAGTTCTGTCTCAGGAAAATATGTTATTTAAGATTTTTTTATATGCCCATTTTGAAAAAAAAAATGTTGTACTTCCCTCCATCTTTCTGTAAACAATCTTAATGATATCTTCATATTTTACAGAAATGTATATATGGTCAAGACAATGCGTCATACACAAAAATGATAATTCACCATTTCTTAGTTAATGAGTTATGCCCCTTTGAACTTGTATGCACCATATCTCAATCTTCAAGAAACTTTATAGAAATGTGTATCAGGTCAAGATATAGTGTTGCGTACAACTATGGTTGCTTTCCTTTTTTCGTGGTTTAGAGTAATGGCCTTTTGTTTGTTTTTATGTTTATTTAATTTGTATTCTTGTACACCCCATTACTTGGTAACCGCTTGGGATATCTTCATGAAATTTAATAGAAATGTGTATTACTGTAGTATAGCCCTTCAAATGGGACACTGTTTTTTGGCAATAACATTAAATCTAAAATGGGAATTTTGTTTGTTTGTTTGTTTGTTTGGTTCTTAACGACGCATCAACCCTTGTGGGTCATTAGCGTCAGATGGTATTAAACTAAACATGGTGAAGATGGAAAAAGTAAAAATTTATAAGATAAAATAAAAGGAAAGATGATGATGAGTTTGTATAATGATAATTAGTTGCAATACGATTGTTGACAGGAGAGACCACGTACAATATCTGACAGTTTCAAAGAGCTATTCAGATAACTGTACATGTTCTTTAACTGAACAGAATACAACATTAAAAAATCTGTATTATGGTCTGATACAAATGTAAAACAAAACATGATTTTAAAAAAATAGCAATTAGATTTTGTTAAAAAGATTTAGTTGTCTTAAAAATGTCATAATACTATCAATATATATATCTTGAAATAATTCTTTCATGTTATCAACATGGAAGCAATTATTTCTTACTTGTGCAAAATCGCCACATTCCAAAAGGAAGTGACGTACAGTGAATGGTGCGTCGCAACCAACACATTGTGGATGCTCTTCACCTTGAAGTAAGTGAGAATGAGTGACTCTTGTATGACCTAAGTGGAGTCGAGCTAAAACTACTTCTTCTCTTCTAATGTTTCGAACAACTGATTGATATTCACCAATAGTTGGTTTGATGTCAAGAAGTTTATTACCAATGCTGTTATTCCATGAAGTTTGCCATTCTTCCAAGATATATTTATTGATAGATGGCTTAAAATTGGAAAATGGAATTTTAAAAGAAGTTGGTTCCAATGAAAGCGATGTTTTTGCTTGCTTATCTACCATCTCATTCCCTTGGATACCTATATGACTAGGAATCCAACAGAGAGCAATTTCTTTATAAGCTAAAAGCTCATGACATTTTTCTAAAAGTTTCTGAATCTGTGGATTTTTCGAACTGGTATGGTTCATTGCTTTCAATACAGAAAGCGAGTCAGAAAATATAATAAATTTATTGTTAGCATCACAAGTGCTAATGAAATCTAAAGCTAGATCAATTGCTTTGGCTTCAGCAGTGAAAATTGATGATTTGTCAGGTATACGTTGCATATTACTATGGTTGTCTGATATAACAGCACAACCAACCTTTGAGTCTTCCTTTGACCCATCAGTATAAATTTGTTGGTAATTCTTATAACGACTTTGCACTTTTCTGAAATCATCTTTTAATATGTGTGGATTTGCTTCAGATTTTTTCCCGGAATGTAAATCAAAGAGTATTTCAGGTGGTTTCATACACCAGGCTGGAATATTTGGTGTAAAATGTTTTTCAATATTTTGTGGTTTGATATTGGCAGATTCTAAGAGTGGTGAAATTCTGATGCCAAATGATTTAATAGCTTTAGGTTTTTGTTCATATAAATTAACATAATTTGGTGGGAATGTAACTTCATGAGCAGGATTTGATGGGTTAGCAGCAAGTCTTATAGCATATTGCAAAGAGAGTTTCCCTCTTCGTGAGTATAGTGATGGTTCATCTGCTTCCACATAGAGACTAGCAACAGGAGAAGTTCTAAAAGCTCCTAAAGCTAATCTAAGTCCTTGGTTATGTATAGGATCAAGCATTTGAAGATATGATTTTCGTGCAGAGCCATATATAATACAGCCATAGTCTAATTTTGACCGGACTAGAGACTGATACAGCTTGAGAAGTGTAGTTCGGTATGCACCCCAAGAAGTATGGGAAAGCACTTTTAAAAGATTCAATGCTTTTAAACATTTAGCTTTGAGATATTTAATATGGGGTATAAAACTGAGTTTTCTATCAAATAAAATGCCAAGGAATTTAGATTCCTCAACAACTGGAATAGATGATCCATATAAATGTAAAACTGGATCATCATGTTGCTTGCGCAACTGACAGAAATGTACACACTGTGTTTTTGATTTGGAAAACTTAAAGCCATTGCTTGTTGCCCAATTTTCAATCTTATTCAAATTTTGTTGTAGCTGACGTTCAATTGTTGCCATGCTTTTCGAGCGATAACAGATACAGAAGTCGTCAACGTATAATGAGCAATCAGTAAGATTACCTAAACATTTCACAATATCATTAATTTTGATACTAAAAAGAGTTGTAGATAGCACGCCCCCTTGAGGTACACCTTGCTCCTGGTCATAATAGTCAGACAGAGAGGAGCCAACTCGGACTTGCATGGTGTGGTCTGCAAGGAAGTTTTCAATGAATGTAGGAAGTCTACCTCTTAATCCTAGTTTGTGGATATCTTTTAAAATGCCATATCTCCACGTGGTATCATAAGCTTTTTCCAAATCAAAAAACACAGCAACTACATGTTCCTTTTTAATAAAGGCATCACGTATGAAGGTTTCCAATCTAACTAAATTATCAGTTGTACTGCGGTCAGATCTGAAACCAGACTGGAACCGCGATATATGATTATTGGATTCTAAAAACCAAGTAAGTCCTTTATTTATCATTCTTTCAAGTGTTTTACATAGACAACTTGTTAAAGCTATAGGTCTATAATTATTAGGTTCCGCAGGATCTTTCCCAGGTTTGGGAATTGGGATTATGGTTGCTAAGGTCCAATCTTCTGGAAATTTACCAGTAGTCCAAATGTAATTAAATATATTCAAAAGGGTTTCAAGAGAATTCTCTGGGAGATGTTTAAGCATTTGATAGTGGATCTCGTCAGGACCCGTGGCTGAGTCATGTGATAGTTGAATAGCTTCAACTAATTCATCTAAATTAAAATCTTTGTTATAAATTTCATTATTTTGTGATTTAAAATTCAATTTAACTTTCTCTTGTTCAGTTTTAATCTTTCTGAAGGATTCAGAGTAATTGAATGATGATGAATTGTGACAAAAAGTTTCTCCTAAAGTGTCAGCAATATCTGTTTTTGAAGTTGCTTTGCTGTCAGTACCCACCATGTTTAAATGTGTGTAACTTGGGGATTTGTTTTTTCCAGAGATTTTTCTTATCATATCCCAAACCTTTTTAATAGGTGTTTTATGATTGATTTTCGAAACCTAAGATCTCCATGACTTACTTTTCGAAAGTTTAATTGTTCTGCAGGCTTTAGCTCTAAATACTTTAACGTCATTCAAGTTGTTGGAATTTGGAGATTTTTTAAATTTAGATAGAGCTTGTTTAAGTTGTTTAATTGCTTCTTTACAGTCGTCGTTGTACCATGGATTACTTTTAGTTGGATTTGTCGAGGTTTGAGGAATACATTCTTTAGATATTTCTATAAGAGAAGAAGTAAAGTCAGATATGGGATCAGAAGATTCTTTGAAGTTTTCTGGTATTAATTTACCAGTGCATAGAGTATTAAATAGATCCCAGTTGGCTCTATTTAATTTCAAATGGGAATTTTAAATTTAATTTGAAAAATATACTTTGACCAAAAAACCCTAAACAAAAATATTTTTAGAAGTTTGTATACGTTTTCATAAATGCTGTGATAAAATGGAATTTTAACATTCTTAATTTTCCCTTCCCGTACCTTGAGCGATATGGATCAATGACTATCAGTTGAACATAAAGCCATGTATATACTTATATAATACAATTTACAACAATGCATCAGTGAATTTTAAATGTAGTTGCATATTGGCTTGCGTTGATGAATCAACAATATTTAAGTTATCTAACCATGTCACAAAGATGGTGAACCAAACGAAATGCTACATCGATAGATGCCGAATGCACAAAATGCTCTCTTAGTTCGAAGCGCCCATTTGCCTAGCTATTCCATGAATGGGTCTGCTTATTGATCTCACCACTCCCATATGAGATCATATGAAAAAAAGCATATTTGCCATCATATAAAGAAATTAGTTTCCAAGTTATGCTCCTTTAATTATTTTTATCCAATTTGTACCGAGCCGGGTAGTGCAGTCGAGAACGTGTCTGGCAACAGATGTGAGTCTGACTGCTGATTCAGGGTCGAGAGATCTATCCTGGCCCGGTCCCATACTTTCGTGGAGATTGATCGTGAAAAAAATTCTACGGTCATTCTCCTCCCTTCTGCTGAATAATTCAAGAAGGGTTGTTTTCAGTTACAAGGGAAAGTATGTGCACGAAGTACTGGTTAGCTGCTTGTTCAAGCTTGCCCAGGAAAAAGTGTTGTTAGGTGAACTGACCTTCCCACCATGACTATAGCTGTTGACTTGGAACGTAATGCAACAAAACAAACAAAATTATACAATTTGTTTACAAATAATTCTTGTATGCCCCATAACTTGGTAACTTTTTGGGATATCTTCAGGACACTTTATAGGAATGATTATCAGGTCAACACAATGTGTCTCATACAATTATGACTGCTTTCCGTTTTGAGTTATGGCTCTTTGATAGTGTTTTAAGTCTATTTTTGTGTAGTATACATTCTTGCACACTCCATAACTCACTCACTGTTCATGATATCATCATGTTATTTTAAAGGAATGTATATTATGTAAAGACAATGTGTCACATGCCAAAACGGTTGTTCCCTGATTACTAGCTTCCAAGTTTTGCCCCTTTGATTATTTTCACAAAAATTATCCTACACCCAATAAATCAGTAACCATTAGGGATATCTTTATGCAACTTTATAGGAAATAGTATTAGTTCAAGAGGATGTGTCTCATTCACGAATGGCTGTTCCCCCTTTCAGAGTTATGCCTCTTTCATCTTTGTAAAAAATCTTTTACACACAATAACTCAGTAACTTTTATCATATCTCTTCATAAAACTTCACAGAAATGTGTATCATGTCAAGACGACATGTTGGATACAATTACAGTTTCTTTCCATTTTTGTGTCAGAGTTCTGGCCCTTTTATTGTTTTTTTCTTTTGCTTATTTTGTGTATTTTTCATTCTTGTACACCCCATAACTTGGTAACCGTTTGGAATAATTTCATGAACTTTATAGGAATGTGTATTAGGGCAAGAAGATGTGTCTGGTACAAGAATGGTTGTTCCCCCTTTCTTATTTTCTGAGTTTTGACCTTTGATTATTGTAAACAAATCGTGTATGCACCTTAACTCAGAAACCATTAAGTATATCTTCATGAAACTTTATATGAATGTGTATCAGGTCAAGTCAAGGCAATGGGTATGATCATGTTTGCTTTCCTTTTTTGTTCCAGAGTTCTGGCCCTTGATTGTTTGTTATGCTTATATTTTGTGTAACTTTCAGTATTGTACACCCCATACAACTCGGTAAGTGTTGGGGATATCTTCATGAAATTTTATAGGAATGTGTATTAGGTCCAGATGATGTTGCTGTGTGTGCACAAATGATTGTTACCCCATATTTAGCTTCCATGTTTTGCCCCTTTGATTAATTTTTCATTTCCATTTTTCACCAAAAATTCTTGTACTATTTGGTAGCTTGGTAACTATTTGGAATATTTTCGGAATGTTTATCAGGGCAAGCTCATAAGTTGTGTACAATTACAGTTGCTTTCTGTTTCTGAGATATGGCCCTTTGATTGTGTTTTATGCTTATTTTGTATAATTTACATTCTTGTACACGCCATAACTCACTCACTCTACCACTGAGACACTGTGGTTTAAATTTTAATTTTAATTGCAGTTTATATGAAGCCAAAACTCATTGAATTACTTCTGTAAATCAACTCTTAATGGGTATTCTTTTAAACACAATTAAATTTGACAAAACTAATTAAATACACATTTTAGATAGTGGACATTTTGTTTAATTATATAAGCTATAAGTAAACATCTTCTGATTGGCCCAGATGCATATCCACTCGAGTCAATATAACTACATATTGCATGGTTTGCCAAACGTGATGCTGCAAAGCACACAACACCAGGTAATCTTGCATGGCTTACGGGAAGTGACGTCAGAACGTCAAGTAATTTCGTATGACCCATATCCCTAACGTCAATAGCTTTAATTGTATAAAATGACAGGAACTGCATAACATACATTAATTTTTTATAAAACAATTGTTGACTTCTGTTTCAGTAGACATGGAGTATTATTGAACAGTATAAACTTAGTCATATTGACCTCGGCTCTGTGTCAGACAATATGATGTTTACTGTTCAATAACACTCCATGTCCACCTCAACATAAGTCAATAATTGTATAATATCTGATAAGATGTGTTTGTGTAACTCTAATGCCCCATGGGCATATGCAATTCACATTTTAGCTATAATGAACATTCACTTACTTTTAAAAGTAGACCGAAGGTTTAGGTCATGTATTCTGATACAGTAAAACCTGTCCTAAAGTGGCCACTCAAAAATAATACCAAAAATTGTTTTTCAAGACTGATTATCACTTAATGCAGGTCAAAAGTATTGCAGAATGCTCTAAGAGAGCATTCTGCAATACCTCCGTCCTTCATTAAGCTACCATTTGTCTGTAAGACCTTTGTTTTGTCTATTTTTGAGTGACCGCTTAAGACGGGTTTCACTGTACATATGAAAAGCTTTGACGACAAAGTATGCACACATTAAAGCTCTGGGTGGTCCAATTGTTCAAAATTTATGACCAGCATTTTAGTTTCTTTTGCACAAACCCACAGAGACTAACAATAATATGAGCTGTGACATGAGATTTCAAACAATGTGGTATGTGCGACCAGCAAAGTCTCAGATCAGCCAGTGCATATGCATAGTCTGATCAGAGCCTTTGCTAGTGGCTTGAATATTCTAGGACTGTAAAACTACTGACTGAACATCATTTGGAGTTTCAAATCTTAAAAGGAGGCTGCACAGGCTCGTCTTGAGTTATCTATTGTCAAAATGCCACATTGTTGGAAATCACATGTCAAGGCTCATATGCTCTTGATCTTTCATATCGGTTCATGAAATATAACATTTTGTACAGACTTTGTATATACTACTGTCGTGCCAACCAAGAGTGACAGTGACATAATATTTTGTTTACAATTGTTAAGCAAAACATTAACTTTTACAAGTCACTTGAGCTAACACGAATCGTTAGATCACTTGTGTATTAATCCTATCCTGTGTATAGGATTAATACTGAAGTGATCTAAGGATTCTAAATCCCTGATAACTTTGTAAACAAAACATGACGTCACTGTCACTTTTGGCTGGCACAACATTAAATTGCACCATGTAAAATGGTTTCCCACCTGGCACCAACATTTTTGTACTAACCAGGTTCATATACTGCATATAGAGTTTTCATTATCTTTTTTTCATTGAGATTGCTTAACCTTTCTTAAATCATTATTTCAGACATCAGTATTCATTAAAATATAATCAAATTAGTTCTTTCTGGTTATAAGTATAATTCTTAGAAGGAAACAATTAAATGACCCAACCATAATGGTTCTTTCCCAACTGTAAAGACACTACTCAAAGATTTATTACTTAAATTTGTATATGTGATATAGTGGATCTTAAATGAGTGTGAATGTATTCTTGAATTCATCAAATGAGTTCAGGAAAAGAGATAAATGTGAGGGTTTGCCAAGCATTTATCACTTTTTCACAATAAGTTTAATAAATTCAATAATACAGGAGCACAAATGTTTTGTTAGTTTAGTTAGATCCTTAATGTCCCAGTTAGCAGCTATGGTCATGTTGAGACGGTCAGTTCATCTAACCACACTATTTTCATTGGCAAGCTTGACTAATGGGTAAGTCATTCAAGAAGGCTTGTTGTCAGTTACAAGTGAAAGTATGTGCAAGAGGTACTGGTTAACTGCTTGTTCAAGCTTGCCCAGGGAAAAGTGTGGTTAGGTGAACTCACCTTCTGGCCATTACCATAGCTGTTGACTTGAGACGTAAAGCAACAAAATAAACAAACAAAGCAAGGCTGAAACAACAATTAAAAATGATCATAAATGTCACAAATTTCGGAAAAAATTGGATTTTTCTGCACAGTTTGAAAGACAGTACCCATAGAACATATAATTTTATGAGGCCATAGTCATACATGACCACAAAGATAATAAAATACCACAGGCAATGACAGGCATAATGAAAATGCAATTTTTCCAGCATCATTGCCTTTTAATGATTTGAAATTCTATGATGAACTGCCAAAAGAACTTTCTTAACACCCTTTACATTCCTCCCTAATTTTTCTTATGTTAACCTGCAGCGTTCCAATTGCTAGCATGTATTTTCAACCAGAGAGAAAAACAGCCTGGATCCTGATCAGATGGCTTCATCAGAAGCCAGCTGATCTGGATGTACAATGGTTTCAAAAATGTTAAATCAGGTTTCACTAGGACAGGAATTTTAACTATCACATGGGCAATAAATAAACCTATGGATAAAAAAACACATAAGGTCATATGTTTTCATGAAAAAGAGGGCTCTAAGGCTCTGGAGCGCTCACCTGAATCCTGGCATATGGGATGATATTTTGGCCTGGGGCTAAAGAGACATCTACTAAAAGATATTTTTTTCTTTAGCTCTGCTGGACATTTTGTTCAGCCAAGCTGAATGGTCTGAGCAATTTTGGTAGAGGACATCACAAGAACCATTTTGACTTTGAGCCAGTGGTTCAGGAGGAGATTTTGTTTAAAGTTATTTCTTATCTAGAGCTCTTGTGGCCATTTGTTCGACACAGCCAAACCCTTTGTGCAATTTTAAAAGATTGCATTTTGAGGAAGATTTCTTTGAAATTATATTTAATTTAGACCAGTGGTTAAGGAGGAGATGTCATTTAAAGATAGTACTTATTTTAGGATGGGAACCATTTGTGCAATTTTTGTTCTGTCTTGCGTTTGCTATGTCTTTGTGCGCGTCTGTTTATATGTGCTTTGTGGTCACCTGCTGGGAAAGGGCTGACCTCTTGTCTCTCGTTTGTGGTGTCTACTGTGAGTTTGTCACTTACCCATTGGTATCCTGGGTCAGGTGTGGTACTTGATTGTATCGATTCCTGATCTTTGCACCCTTACTTACTTTGGTAGATAGCGTCATAAGGAACAATTCTGTGAAACTATTTTGAATTTGGATCAATGGTTCAGGAGATGTGGTTTAACGATGTTTCTTATCTAGAGCTGTGTCCAACCCTTTATTCAGCAGAGCTAAACCATTTTGAGGAAATGAATTCGGATTTGGCAGGAGATGTAGTTTAAAAGATTTCTTATCTAGAGCTCTAGCAGCCCTCTCGTTTGGAGGAGCAAAACCATTTGTGCAATTTTGGTAGAGGGCAATATGGGGAAAATTACTGTGAATTTATTCTAAATTTGGATCAGTGGTGCCAAGAAGAGATGCCGTTTAAAGAACAAGTTTACGGACAGAGCCTGCAGGAGTGACACCAGACAAAGACAGATCACAATAGCTCACATTGAGCTTTCGTCTCAGGTGAGCCAAAAAAGTCAACATTTTGGTGAAAACAATTCTTATCCAAAACAATAAGAGCCACGACATGTGATTTCCAACAATATGTGGCATTTTGACAAGTGTAGACTCCGACAACATCCGACCTGGGGCCAAATACTTTGAAAAAGTCTTCAAATACATTACAATAACTTTGACTAATCAATGATTACAATTACATTACAATTACAGGACCTGTAGTAATGTAATGATTACAATTACAATTACTTTAGAAATGTAATCAACTACATTACTGATTACTTTTGAAGTTTTTATGTAAAATTGCAATGCTATATAGTACTCACTTTTAAAATAATAAAGACGGATAGGGTCTTTGAAGTTATATATAAAGCCATGTCCTATACTGTTATTTCTTAAGTTAGCTATGAAATTTTGTTCATGTTATTAAAGTTAAACAAATATATATACACTATGCACAGTTCATACCAATGTGGTTTTAAAGTTTGATCCATCTTTATAGATCTATTTCACTATACAGTACCACATAGCAAGATAGATTTATAAAGTATTTAAAATGAAAATTGTCTGTTACACAACTGCAACCTTTAGCTCAGTCAGCTACTTTTAAATTGTTATCACTCAGATTTTGTTTGTTTGTTTGATTTGATTCTTTACGTCCCATCAACAATCTTTCAGTTAAACACGGACGAGTATTCCTGGGTTGAACCAGTACTAAGCTAGGATAAATGTGTCTTGCTCAAGGACCACAACACAGTGACCCCGCTGAGGCTTGAACCCACGTCCCCTCGGTCTTGAGTCAAGCACTCTACCACTGAGCCACTGCGCTCCCTTTCACTCAGATTTAATTTGATGATTACATTTAATCATCATATTAAGTTTTTCAAAAGTGCCATCTTTGAGGGAACACCTTTCAGGCCTAAAAACTTTGCCTGCTATGCTGAATAAGCATTCTACAGGAGCAGATGTTGCACTATTGGATGAAAAAAACAATTTTTTAGCCATTCCACAAGAAAATGTACTTTTGCGTAATAACCTTTGTCCAGTTTGCACACATATACAGTTAGCTATTAAGAAGGTCATAAGTACCTTTTCACATAAGCTAGCTATATTCAATAAAAAAAGATTTAACACCTTTGAGTAGTCTTCTTTTTATAGGCTGGGTTTGATGAATTTACATATGAAATCAGCTAAGCATGTCAAAATGAACAAACTAGTTTTGTTTCGTAACATTTCTTTAAAGGCCTCCAGCAAATAGGAGAAACAGAAATGCTGTCAAGAGTGAATTTTGGGAGAAAAATGTACCTTATTCCATGTTAAGTTGTCTATTGCCATAATTTTTAATTTTGAAAAAAAGTTTGGTTTTTAATTTTTATACAAAATGCAAATTAATATCAAGCACCATGTTAAGTCTAAAACTGATTAATAATTTTAAAGTGTGCTACTTTAATTGTCCACAAAAGTCAATGTGATTTATTTATCCTGTGTTCTTTTTCTCATTCATAGATCTGAACTAAAATATTACCATTAGTCACCTATTTGTTTCTTGTGTTGGGCAAATTTTCTAAGTAAATAGCCAAATGTATTTGAAAAGTATTTGAAAGTAATTATAATTACAGCTAAAATATTTTTCAGTAATCATTACAATTACATTACATGTATTTGAAAAAAAAAATGATTACAATTACATTTGATTACTTTGAAAATTGTATTTACTTACAGATAATTACAATTACTGATTACGATTACCCCAGGTCTGGACAACATGTGCAGCCTCCCTTTCACCTTAAAAACTCCAAATGCTGTTCAGTCAGTAGCTTAACAATCATAGAATATTCAAGCAACTAGCAAAGGCTCTGATCAGACTGCGCATATATGCGCAGGCTGATCTGAGCCTTTGCTGGTCGCACATACCACATTGTTGGAAATCTCATGACAAGGCTCAGATCACAATAGCTCACATTGAGCTTTCGTCTCAGGTGAGCTAAAAATGTCAACATTTTGGTGAAAACAATTCTTATCCAAAACAAAAATGATATCACAGGTAAAGATTTATTCTGCATCCAGTCTAATATCTGCTACCTAGTGCTGCTCTTCTACCTCCTAACTCAGCTATGTCATCAACTGTGACACCTTTAACAGCGAGTTCTTCCTTCACACGTTGAAAGTATCCAGGGTCAGGGTAGCCAAAACTGAAAGAAAATTTTGAGCCCTGGCATGAGATTTCCAACAATTTGACAAGTGAAGACTCGACGAACCTCTGCAGCATTCTTTTAAGCTAAGAAACTCCATGTAAATGAGAAACAGTGTGGAACCTGGTCAGCTATTATGCAGTACATAATATCCTTTCTTGTGTTGCAATCATCTTGATAGAGTTTAATAAATTCAATAATAAAGGAGCAAGAGTGTTAGACTCTATTTCTCATATGACATCTAAACTTGCTTAAAAATCACTTTTTAGCATGAAAGCATCAAGATTTTGCCATCTTTTATGCAACACTATTATTGGAAGTCATTATGTAATATCACCAAATCAGCAAACCACTAATGGACAACATTACTTAACATCACTAAATCTGTAAACCACTAGTGATTTATCAATTTTGTTGCATTGTGTTATATCACTCCCTGCCCCGATGTCCTGTGATAAATTGTTTTTCTGCAACTATGAAAAATTAAAATGATGAAAGTGGTGTTACTGAAAATCATATAAAAGAGATCCAATATTCAATCAGATAATATATACTCTTTTAAACTTTATCAGTGCACCTCGGCTCCTGTAAGTGCATACTGAATTTTTTTTGGAGTAACCTGAACTTGGGATTTCCTGCAGTCAATACAGTTGTGCAATTTCTAACTGATATTTTGCACCATGTGAATGAGAAACAGTGTGGAACCTGATCAGCTGGCTTCATCAGAAGCCAGCTGATCAGGTTCTACACTGCTTTTAAAAGGGATCCTTCTTTTGTTATGCAGTACATAGTATCCTTTTTAGTGTTGCAATCATCTTGATAGAGAAGAGAGAGCTGGTTGCATTACTTTAATTGTCTTCCTGATGTCTAGTGACCGCGTCTTCCTCACAGGGCCATGGGTTAGTCTGCAGTGCGTGATTGTGGTATTGCCTGATTATCCTCACTTTTTTATCATTTTGAAACAGTTATGAGCACAGTGCTCTTATTAGTTGGAATGTAAGGTATATAAATTTAGTCTTACTTTGCATACGGATGTGGATTTGTTTTATGATGTATATCGTTCCAAGTGATCACTCCCTCTTTGCCAGTTGTTCTCGAATGTCCTATGGTAAATATTAACTTCCTGTGGAAAGCAATACGCAGTAGCTCAAGAATTTTCCTCCCCTCTTCATTATCAGGAAGATAGGCTGTTCGAATTATCCCTTTATATGGACTCCCTGGGTCTGGATGTTCTGGCTGAGATGTAAAACAAAGCATACTGTAAATGCGGAAATTTTTGCGAGGACTCTATTTTCGCGAAACTTCACATAATTACGCGAAGTTTTGTGAAAATAAAACCCTCCCGAAATGGCAAAATCACTCTTTTGTTTTATGATATAGGTAAATCTCACCTTAGTCGCAGATTTTTCACATCACTAATATGTCTTTTAATACTATTTTGGAAAATAAAATTCTCACAAACATTTCAGAATCTACAATACTTTGGTACTTATGGAATAGACTAGCGGAGCATCAACCTAGTCAATGTTTTGTTGTGCGTTACTTGTGTCTATTCTAGTTTTGCAATCATCTTGATGGGGAAGAGAGAACTGGTTACTTTGCTTAGTTTGTCTCCCAGATGTCTCATGATTGTTGTGTGGCTCTTCTTTGAGACACCCCAGGTTTGTCTGCAGTTTGTGATTGTGGTATTTCCTGTTCATACTCACTATTTTACATAAATTGGTCCCTTTTCTTTGTTATGCCACAGTTAGTTAAGCATAAGGGTAAAACAAATATCATGTAATGAGATTAAATTTCCTACTCACCCCTTGTCGTCCATCATGAAAACTGTATGTGATCTCAATCCTTCCATAACCCTCATATCCTGCACAGCTGGGGTATGATTTAAATTCCACATTCATATTTCCATGTGGCTGGTCACCAATTATAATACCACATGCCTTGCCGCAAGTAGGACATGCCTTCTTGTAGTTGTTTAGGTAGTTGTCTATGCAGTCTGTGCAAAAGATATGTCCACACGTCAATATTTTCTTCTGTGTAATCACATCCATACATATAGCACAGTTTTCAGCTGCATCTTCACTTCCTTCCTTTTCTTCCTTCACAGAAACCTTTGGCTATAAACAATCATAAGACCACATAAGTAAATTTCATGCAAAAAAGTGATTTCCTTTTTTTTTTATTAGATCTAGTTCAAGCATATGTTTTCTGAATGAGACGGTTCATTTTAGCACCCACAACATATGTTTAAGTTGAGAAATAAGAAGGGTAATTTTTATTTACACAGTCTGAAACAATGATTTCAGTTAAAAAGGACCAGTATAGATAGACATTTATATGGATAAATGATGGAGTGCATTGTGGGCTTTCATCGTGAAAAAACCTTTGAAGTTCCAAACCAAGTAAACCTTAAACCAGTCTGCTAAGTTAAAGAGACTAGCTGTATTGAATTTTCAAACTTTGTAGGCAGAAAGTTTACCTATTATGCTTTGCAAAGAGCAAATAACAAAGATGCTGGTCAGAGTGTGCATTTTAGCAGGCTGATCTGAACCTTTGTAGTTCCAATGCAACAATGTCAGATTTTCTCCCGTCATTGAGGCCTGTTACGCAAAGAAGCGAGAATTTAAAACAAAACAAACTCATAATAAAAAATAAAAAAAATAAAAATTGCATTGGAAACCTGGTGAAAGTGTAGTTTTCAGATACTCAAGGGCAGCTAACTCCATAGTCAGTTATGGGATCTGACCGAAATTCAAACTCATCCATACTTTTTTGTATGTCCTGGTAACCTACAGGGATGAAGAAAATCAAATGAGAAATGAAGGTGCTAGAGGGGTCACAACATTATATAGTTATATTTTAGATGCTCAAGGGCAGTTAACTCTGTAGCTGGTGGATGGGTCTGGCAGAAAATCAAACTCATTCAAACTTTTATGGAAGTCCTTGTTTCCTACAAATGAGGAAGATCCATTCAAAAATGAAGGTGCTAGAGTGGTCACAACAGATCTCCCATTGTAAGTCTATGCAGATTTTTTATGATGCTCCAGGGAAGTTAACTCCACAGTCTAAAGTTGGTTCTACTTTAAATTAAACTCATCCAAGCTTTTATGGTTGTCCATGTTACCTGCAAGAATGGAGAAGATCCAATCAAAAATGAAGGAGCTAGAGTGGTCACAACATTATTCATTAATTTTTTAAGATGCTCAAGGGGAGCTAACTCCAAAATAAAAATATGTGGTGGGATCTGGACAAAATTCAAACTCATCCAAGCTTTAATAGTTGTCCTTATTGTATGCAAGAATGAAGAATATCCATTCAAAATTGAAAGCACTAGAGCAGTTGCAATATTTCTCCCATTGTAAGTCTATAGGAATTTTTCCAAACGCTCAAGGGCAGGTAACTCATAAGCCCCTGGTTGGATCCTGCTGAATTTCCAACCCATCCGCGATATTATGGGTTTACTTGTTGCCTGCAAGAATGAAGAAGATCCAATCAAAAATGAATGAGCTAGAGTGGTCACAACATTATTCATTAATTTTTAATATCCTCAACGGGAGCTAACTCCAAAATGTGAAATGGGATCTCGATGAAATTTAAACTCATCCAAGCTTTAATAGTTGTTCTTATTGTATGCAAGAATGAGGAAGATCCATTCAAAACTGAAAGAACTAGAGTGGTCACAACATTTCTCCCATTATAAGTCTATGGGGATATTTCCAAACGCTCAAGGGCAGGTAACTCATAATTCCCTTATCCAATCCTGCTGAACTTCGAACCCATTCGAGATATAATGGGTTTACTTGTTGCCTGCAATAATGATGAAGATCCAATCAAAAATGAATGAGCTAGAGTGGTCACAACATTATTCATTAATTTTTCTGACGCTCAAGGGCAGCTAACTCCAATGTAAGTAATGGAATCTTGCCGAAATTCAAACTCATCCAAGCTTTAATAGTTGTCCTTATTGTGTGCAAGAATGAGGAAGATCCATTCAAAATTGAAAGGACTAGAGTGGTCACAATATTTCTCCCATTATAAATCTATGGGGATTTTTCCAAACCCTCAAGGGCAGGTAACTCATAAGTCCCTGGTCGGATCCTGCTGAATTTCGAACCCATCCGAGATATTATGGGTTTACTTGTTGCCTGCAAGAATGAAGAAGATCCAGTCAAAAATGAAGGAGCTAGAGTGGTCACAACATTATTCATTAATTTTTCTGAAGCTCAAGGGCAGCTTACTTCGAAGTCAGTGATGGAATCTTGCCGAAATTCAAACCCATCCAAGCTTTTATGGTTGGTCTTGTTATCTGCAAGAATGAAGAAGATCCATCCACAAATGAAGGTTCCCATTATAAGTCTATGGGGATTTTTCCAGATGCTCAAGGGCAGCTAACTCGTAAGTCCCTGGTCGGATCCTGCCGAATTTCGAACCCATTCGAGATTTTATGATTGTCCTTGTTACCTGCAAGAATAATGAAGAACAAATCAAAAATGAAGGAGCTAGAGTGGTCACAAGATTTTCCCCATTATAACCCTATGGGAGCTATCTGTTGCCATGGAAACCAGAGTTCTGATCCGATCTAGCCGAAAACCTGATGCAGTCAATCCCCCACCCTAATGATGCTTCTGATGAAATTTGATTATGATTGGCCTGCTGGTCTCAGAGATATTAATGTTTGAAAGTGTGGACGGACGGACGCAAGGACGGATGCACGGACGGACGCCGGCTCGAGTCCCATACTATAAGCTCACTCTGAGCCTTCGGCTCTGGTGAGCTAAATATATACTTACATCTGCACAATTTCAATATCTGACATTTAAACCCAACCCCAGAGGTCAAGGGTGTGTGTAAATTCAAAGTGTTACCTGTCATATAGGTCTACACTTCTTCCACTTTAATTTGATATGCAACATGACCACTTTTAGAAAATAAAATAAAATGACCTTTTGACCCCACCCCAGGGGTCGTTGGTGTGTGTAATGACAGCATTTTTGCTTTCATGGTGCTCTGTGCTCAATTCCCTTTAATTTGATATGCAACATGAATATAGTTTGACCTTTTGACCCCACCCCCTGGGTCGAGGGTGTGTCTGTGGGCAAAATATTTGCTACCATGTTGCTGCCAGCGTCGTCAGCTTTAATTTGATATGCAACATGACTACTTTCAGAAAAAGATATAGTTTGACCTTTTGACCCCATTCCCTGGGTCAAGGGTGTGTCTGTGGGCAAAATATTTGCTACCATGTTGCTGCCAGCATCGTCAGCTTTAATTTGATATGCAACATGACCATATTCTGAAAATGTTTAATTTTGACCTCGCCCCCACCCCCTAATTCCACCCAACAGGCTCGGACCCAGGCCTTAAAACTGCGATCCCGTTTGATATTTTTTTTATATCTATTGCTGCTCTGCCTGTATGCAAAATTTCAGCAAAAATATTAACAATTGCCTTAGTTATTGTGAAATTTAAATATTTGACCTTTGACACTGCCTTGCTTATCTACAGGCACTTGAAATCATAGACTAATAGTGAGAAGTTGTTGAATATAATAGCTTTGATGAAATGTGAAGATTATCACACAAAAAAGCTATTATAGGTTTTGCCTTATAATTGCATATACTAAAACAAGGGCAATAACTCAAGTGTTAAGGGGTCGATTTTGACCAAACTGATAGGATATCGAAAGTCCATGGTACTTATCATTTGTACCAAGAAAGAATCAAATCTTTGTTTGTTTGTTTTTGTTGCTTTACGTCCCATGTCAACAGCTATGGTCATTGCGGGACGGTCAGTTCACTTAACCACACTTTTTCCTGGGCAGGCTTGAGCAAGCGGTTAACCAGTAATTTGTGCACATACTTTCGCTTGTAACTGACAACAACCCTTCTTGAATAAATCAGCGGAAGGGAGGAGAATGACCGTAGAAATTATTTCATGATCAATCTCCACGAAAGTATGGTACCGGGCCGGGATCGAACTCGCAACCCCTGGATCTGCAGTCAGACACGCATCTGTAGCCAGACACGTTACCGACTGCGCTACGCGGCCCGGTAGAATCAAATCTGACCATTAGGTAATGAGATATGGTTCCGGACAGACAAAAAGTGTGGATGGACGGACGGACACATGGACGGCGCCAAAACTATATCCCTCCGACTTCGTCGGGGGATAACAAAACTTACTTCATGTCCCTCTATGGTACTTATCATTAAAAAAGAGAATCCAGTAAATCTGGCCAATGTATACAGAGCTATGGTTCCAGACTGACAGTTGGGAGAATGGACAGACTCATGGATAATGCCAATACTATATCCCACCAACTTCCTTGGTAGTGGGGGGTTTAAAAATGTCCCAATAAATGATTATACTAATTACTCTGTCTCCTCCAGAATCCTGTGTTGATGTATCTCTACCAGTTCCAGAATTCTGTGTTCCTGTATCTTTACCACTTCCATAATTCTGTGTTTTTGTATCTCTACCAGTTCCAGAATTCTGTGTTCCTGTATCTTTACCACTTCCATAATTCTGTGTTTTTGTATCTCTACCAGATCCAGAATCCTGTATTGCTGTATCTCTACCGGTTCCAGAATCCTGTATTGCTGTATCTCTACCGGTTCCAGAATTCTGTATTGCTGTATCTTTACCAGATCCAGAATCCTGTATTGCTGTATCTCTACCGGTTCCAGAATTCTGTATTGCTGTATCTCTACCGGTTCCAGAATTCTGTATTGCTGTATCTCTACCAGTTCCAGAATTCTGTGTTGTTGCATCTCTACCAGTCTCAAATTCTTCTTTCTGGAGAAGTTTCTTGAAGACAGCAATGACAACCATCATAGCTCTGTGTTCACCACATATCAAATAGACACTTAGTTTGCCACCCTTCATGTTTGTGTTACAGAGTTCATCATATGCTGTCAAGAATGCTTCTGCAGATTCTTCTAATGTGATGGCCTTGTATGATCCTATAGGATAAGATAAGAAATTATTTATTATAGTGACTTGATCAATACATGAATATTTCAAATTATGGTTAATTATGGTTAGATGCATTGGCCCAATGGACCTATAAGTCACTTCAATTTCAGAACAGTGTATGAACACTATAAATAGCCAAGCAGGCATACAACGTCAAAGCAGCGCCAAACAAACACGATCCTATGCCATCCGTGTTAGCTCGCCGTTACTTTGTTGTTGAACGTGCGCTAAATTACAGTTTGTTTGTTTTTTATTTACACATAATGAAATGCTTGTATAATTTTTAAATATAATTCTACAGACATAAAATGATGTGACAACATTCAATTGTAGTATGGCCGATGCTTTTTTCTTTGATCTTTGCTGATGTTTAAATCAGACACCCTAGAATAACGACGCAGGAGGAGCTTAAAACCGTACTCTAACTTCCAATTTTAGTTAAACAGCGATGTAGGCGGGAACTTCCTAAATAGCGACAATAGGTAAATGTAATATAATTGACAGCTTAGGCCAGATGCTGGGAGGAGCGAATGTAAATTTCGTCAGGTGTCAGTAATACGTGTTTATTTGCGCCTGCGCCATACTACAAGCTAAATAAAAGATTTTTCCCAGGCTTTCTGTTTAAACAAGAAAGCCTCGGAAAAGTATCCTTTATCTATTACCTAACGCTGATTGCACTACGTTAACGTAAGATGGACGTTGTTCCAACCAGTGACCTATATAAGAGTGACTGGAAACTCCAAGGCAATACCAATACTCAACTCAAATTGCTCTGTCGTGCTTCTTACACAGGTAAATGAGGGGGAATCGATATCATTTATCTACACGATTCGCCTTTATGGCGGTTTTGCAATACACAGCGTAATTTCTCTATTGTTTACCAAAACTTTTAACACCTTTACAAACACCGAAATAGTATAATTGCGATGAATTATGAATCATAAGGCATCTTAGTTTATGAAAGCTGTTAATTAGAAACACAGACATAGCCGTGTTTAAAGCTTTATTCGTCGCAGTGAAACAGGTATTTTCGAAGCCATTTTTGACGAATTCCGCAAAATTCATAAAATCAGCCGATGTTTACACGGTCATAACTCCATAGAATTAGTCGTAACATTGCAGAAACATATCATTAATAAATATTTCATATATCTTTTTTCGATTGCTATAAACAAAATGTAGCAATGAGCGATATTTATTACGAAGTACGCTCTTCAATGTACCTATAAACGCAGCGGTTTCTCAAACTGCGTCGCCATTTTGTGTGTATACGATGAAAGGCGCGCCAGGTGTAAGTCACGTGATATCAGCCGCGACATACCTATGTGGCTGAAAAATGGAGTGTCTAGTCACTCTTATATAGGTCACTGTTCCAACATTGTATGCTTTGAGAGCACAAAACAGTTAGTTATTTACATAGAGAAACTTTTTACTGTTTTCAAATGCATTTCTAATATATTTTGCTGTTTGTCTAGGATAGATATTCATTAAAAGTTTTATTTTTGCAGCTTCTGTGAGCAATACAAATGAGTTTCCTTGGTAAACTGAGGATAAGAGATCGTTTCTTAGTTCAGTATAATGTGCACAGTAAAGTAGAAAATGTGTTTCGTCTTCAGTTTGTCAACCTTGGCAGATTTTACAAAGTCTTTCCTCGGGTTTTTCCCCAATATATCTACCCATTTCTATCTGTAATGGTAATATACCGCATCGGAATTGGGCGAGCAATGAGCGTTCTGTTCTGCTTAGATTTAAAAGTACATATTTCTCAACATTGTAACTGTCCTTAAATGTAAGGTATGATCGTAATTTCGGGACCGACTGAGTTGGAGGGTGGGATAGAAAAATTTGCCCTGATTATCACCATTTGGCATCATGAGGCTTGTCGAATGACATTGTTTGTTTGTTGTGTTGCTTTATGTCCCAGTCAACAGCTATTGCCATAGGGGGATGGTCAGTTCACCTAACCACACTAATTCCTGGACAAGCAAATGAACAAGCGGTTAACCAGAAATTCTTGCACATACTTTCAGCGGAAGGGAGGAGAATGACCATAGAAATTATTTCATGATCGATCTCCACGAAAGCATGGAACTGGGCCGGGATCTAGATTGGGACCTCTGGATCTGCAGACAGACAGGCATCTGTAGTCAGACATGTTACCGACTGGGCTAGGCGGCCGGGTACTTGCAGAGTGATGACAAATGGTATCCCAAGGGACAGATCTTTCTGTTCCATCCTTACACAAATAATGGATTTTTTTTCATGCTCACCATTGACTGTTTATTTTAAAATAAGCTTCCAGAAGTTCAAGAATATGCAATATCACATGATGATGTCACTGAATTAACATTGACATCACTTGAAGACCATGTGTGTGAGTTCCAACTCAACCGATGAACAGTCCACACATTGCACATAGTCCTGGGGTTATTGGCCTTTTGCTTCCAGAGTTTGAAGAAATTTGGTTATTGAGATAGTTAACCCTTTGAGGACTAGTACTGGAGACCCCTAAACAGGTACTATGACAAACAGTGAAGACCCAGATAAAGGATCTGCACTGTTTGCAAAGACAAAATAGATCTTCAAAGAAAGAAATAGACTAATGTCTGGAAATTATAATCTGTAACCCTTCAATATATACAAAGGACCATCCCAATTTAACTGTATCGAACTTTATGGAAAATTCCATTGTTCTTAAAAGGGTTAATATACAACATTTTCCATTTAAGAGAGACAAGTCTGTCAAAAATCGCACAGCTTATATTTTCTTTACATAAAGTTATTGTGTTTTGCCAAGTTGTTATTCCTTAAAAAGGCCAAGTTAAGGACCTAGAATACACAATAAAATGTGAGTTTTTGCATTTGGAGAAGAAAAAAACAAACAGACAAAGTCAATTTGTTGCGATTGTTTGACGGACACAACTCCCGCCAATTCAGTGCTTGCATTTAGATAAAAGAAATTGAGCTGACTTTTTGTTGTACATGCTATCACACTTAATGGTTAAAAAGAGTAAACACCACTGCATAAGATTTTACAGCTATTTTATCTAATGCATGGTAACTTTTATGAAAAACATATGCTTTTGTGACGTCTCTTCACTTTCCCATGTCCGTCAAGAAATTTGACGATCACACAAGTTGCAATAGTTTGTCAATATAAATATATTTTCTATCTCTGAGGCACTATTTATTTAGCACTGATCAGTTAATTGGCATTCATTACTAAAAATGAAACAAAAGAAGGAAAAAACAAAGTTATTTTTGCGACTCGGGTGTTGAGATCGTCACTTCCGTCAAACTACCCTGGTTATGATCACAACATTAACCATACTTGTCTTGGAGAAAATACCCATTTTAAACAAATTTGGGTTTTTTGTCAGATAGATGCTTGTATAAGAGCTAAACTGTAATGGCAGGGAGTTGACAATGCTGGCCACAAGATGAGTAAATGGTCCTTATAGTTTGTCTATCAATATTTGTTATTATCGCAACATAGACAGGACGATCGCAACATATACGGATCCCATCAAAATAATGAGTTATTGCGGTTTGAAGAGCATGCATCATGCTGGAAGTTTTAAAACATTGTTTTTATATGTTGCATAAAGGTGCATATAAAGTTCATCTGATATCTGGGTTGTTAATTTTGCAAATTGCTGTTACGATCATACTTGTTTGACAGACATATGTAGCGATCTTTCATTTTGTCTGTCAAAAATGACAATCGCAACAAAAACAAAATGATATTATTCAAAAATGGAAACGTATATCAAAGTAATTTTATTTTATTATTGAAGCTTGCTGGATGCTTCATTTAACACCACAATTTCTCTGACTGTTTTGACAATATTTTGACCTTCAGCATGGTTTTTGATGTTGTGATTGTCACAAAAGTCTGTCGAATTGTCCGTCAAATCTTAAAAAAGACAATCACAACCTTTCAAAACGGCTTTTATTGTAAAATAGAAAAAAATATATGTCAAAATGATCTTATTGCATAACGCAAGCTTGATCTATGTTCTTTTTCAGCCATCATGGGTTTGTCTGTTAAGCCTTAGTTTGACCTTTAGCAGAGTTTTTCGTTGTTGCAATCGTCTGAAAAGTCCCTCAAAATGTCCGTCAAATAATATGAATGATCACAACCACTTTTTTAAAATATGCTGTATTTTCTCAGATTAAGCTGTTCTAGCCCTTATTTTTGTACCGTTTTGCTCGGTTTTGCATACTCTTTAATACAGCACCAAACAAAAAGAGGAATGCTAACTTCAAAAAATCCTCTCAGACGGGAGTTGACAGCTCTCTCTTAAATGGAATATGTCATATAGAGACGTTACTTACCAGTGCCTAGTACAGGTATTGCTACTGACTTTATTCCAAGTTTAAATGCTTCAAAGAAAATATTCCTATATGCCTTCAATACTATGTCCTTCTGATGTACCATGTGACTTCCTGAGTGCCCAGAGCTCCATAAAATAGCATGAAGAACATGGTTATATCCTGTACCTTGTCCATTACAAACAACTATCTGACCTGCAGGCTTCTTGCTGGCGAATGCTTTATTTTTTTCTGATCTATAGCTGAAACCTTCAGCTTTTTTTATCAATGAAAGTGCAAGACCCCCTTTTCCTCTTCCCATATCGTCCTCACTACAAACTATAGCAGATACATGTCTTTTATACACCTCCAGTATGTTTCCTGAGTACACATAAGACTCGCTTCCATTAGAAGATTTAAGTACAAAATTGTGTCGTGTCTCATAAAGTACAAGGGATTGGGATTGCTTCTGTTTTGAGGGATCACTTCTCTCTGATGTAGGACTGTAAGAGTTCCATGATTTCTGCGATGGGCTTTGTTTAACATAACGCATTAAATCATAGTCTGTTTCTCTCCTTTCCTCAATCATTGTTTGGAAGGTCTTCTGTATAAGTCTCACAATAGAAGGGTTCTTATCAATAAAGTGGATTTCTGTCAGTCTCTGTTCATCACTGGGCATCCCAAGGCTATATTTTTGGATAGCTCTGGCATACTGTACAGCACACATTTCTTCAGGTACGCCAAAAATAGCTAGAAAATAAAGATTAGCCATATATTTACGGCCAAATAAAAACAAGAGGGCCATAGTGGCCCTGAATCGCTCACCAGTCTGTACTATGTGCGCAAGTCATATAAGCATATGCGACCCCTAGGGAGGCCCATTTTTGGCCCCAGGGACTTATTTTAACAAACATGGTAGAGATCCACTAGATGATGCTACATACCAAATATCAAGGCTCTAGGCCCTGTGGTTTCAGACAAGAAGATTTTTTCATGTTTTCCCTATATTAAGCCTATGTAAAACATGTGATCCCCAGGCTGGGGCCATTTGTGACCCCAGGGGCATTATTTGAACAAACTTGGTAGAGGTCCACTAGGTGATACTACATACCAAATATCAAGGCTCCACGCCCCGTGGTTTCAGACAAGAAGATTTTTTCAAGTTTTCCCTTTAAAGACCTCTGTAAAACATTTGGCCCCCGGGGCGGGGACAAGAAGATTGTTTTCACATTTTCCCTATTTAAGCCTTTGTAAAACATGTGACCCCGGGGGCGGGGCCATTTTGGCCCCAGGGGTATTATTTGAATATTATTTGAACAAACTTGGTAGAGGTCCACAAGGTGATGCTACATACCAAATATCAAGGCTCTAGGCCTTGTGGTTTCAGACAAGAAGATTTTTTCATGTTTTCCCTATATACGCCTATGTAAAACATTTGACCCCCCGGGGCGGGCCAATTTTGGCCCAAGGGGTATAATTTGAACAAACTTAGTAAAGGTCCACTAGAAGATGATACATACCAAATATCAAGGCTCTAAGTCTTGTGGTTTCAGACAAGAAGTTTTTTCACATTTTCCCTATAAAAGCCTATGTAAAACATGGGGCCATTTTTGACCCTAGGGCTGTTATTTGAACAAACTTGGTAGAGGACCTCTAGGTGATTCTACATACCAAATATCATTGCTCTAGGCCTTCTGGTTTTAGACATGAAGATTTTTTAAGTTTCATCTCAAAAATCTATTTTTAGCCTCTGTGACCTAGATATGCAATGGACCAGAACCAATGAACACTTTCCATAGAGGGTCACCGAAGGATCATTTGTGTGAAATTATTTCAAAATTGGACAAGGGGTTTAGGAGGAGTTGTCATTAAAGTCACTTGTTAACAGATGACGGACGGACAGATGACAGACAAAGAACTATCACAAAAAGCTTATCTTGTCACTTTGTAACAGGTGAGCTAAAAATAGGTGTGTTTCGGGAAATAGCTCTGAAAATTTTAGGTAAGGTAGGCACATTATAATTGTGTGTGGTTTTTCGACATAACAAAAAAAAATCAGAAAAAAACCCTAGGCTCCATCATTAAATTTAGTTAGGGTCCAGTAATCCTAAAAACAGGTTTTGTTTTATTTGGCAAACATTTATTTGGCTTTTCTAACACTTCCCCTTTCTATTTTCAAAAAAAAATGGTAATCAGTGCTGGAATTCACAAATTGCTTGTCAGAATAGCAAACAGGGAAGGCTCAAATCAGACTGCTTCTGCAGTCTATTCTAAAGCTGCCCTGTTTGTCTAAGCCTTAATATTTTTTGATTCATTAATATAAATGCACATATGAATCAGGTGCCGGAAGGATCTATAGAGATGATTCTTATAAGTACCCACAACATATATTATGGTTGAGAAATAAGAAAAGTAAATTTGATGCCATATGGTGATCCTTAGGACAGAAGAGTATTTTGATCACCCATTCTTATCGGCAGGGCTGAATATCATATTTCTAGAATCATAATGATGATAAATACACATATAAATCTTATTTAGAAAATTCTATGAGCATCATACAATTGATGCATTCTTTTGATGTTAACATCAGGATTTGTCAAGCCGAGAATAGTGATGTTCACCGAGGCGAAGCTGAGGTGAACATCGATCACTTTCGAGGGTTGACTAATCCTGATGTCTTTCTTTTTCTTTTTTATCAAGTCTTTTCATATTTTATAAATTTTCAAGCCAGATGTTCCTAGTGCATTTAAAAAAGTTTATTTGACAATGGCATTTCAAGTTTCTGAGACCCTTATGGGCCATCCAAAAGCAGTGCCTATTTTAAATAATTGTTCTAAGTAAGTAAACAAATTCTTAATTCAAACCACTGATCTATATAACTTACATAAGAAATCATGCTATCTCTTCAATATCTATTTTTAGCTGTCAGTCAGCAGTGAAAAAACTTAATGTTACCCTGTCCAAGGCTAAATTTAGCATGATCTATTTTTAGCTGTCTAGCAGCAGTGAAAAAACTTAATGTTAACCTGTCCTCATCCATCAGAAGTAAACATCAAGATCTGTCACAACATGTGAATGCTAGTTTCAGCCAAGCATGAGTATGTATTTTATAGGATACATATTACAAAAAAAATTGATTAATTTGTCATTTTCATCAGTTTAAACATATGTCTGTTAGGCCGGTGTGAGTGAGGCTTCACCCAAGGACCAGTTGTGCAAAACCAATTCCAAATTGGAATTTTATGTGATTTACCAATATTTTACATATGAAAAACTGACTCCGCTCCCTGGCAGCCATGCTTTTTAAAGGATCAAATTAATTTGAACAATCTTAGTAGCGGGTCACTATAGGACCATTTTTACCACATTATTTCCAAATTTGCCCCAGCAAACCTAGAAAATTAGGTCAATATCACCAAAATCTAGTCTGTCCTTTTCGCAGCACCAAATAATTATCATAGCAAATCAAAATCCACCCAATGGTTCACAAGTTGGAGTGCAGACAATAGGCTACACCCACGCTGATTGCCAACAGGGTCCACACCAAAAACAATATGAGCCCTGACACGTGATTTCCAACAATGTGGCTTTTTGACAAGTGTAGACTCAGACGAGCCTGTGAAGCCCCCTTTAAGCTAAGAAACTCCAAATCTTGTTCAGTCAGTAGCTTAACACTCATAGAATATTCAAGCCACCAGCAAAGGCTCTGATCAGACTGCGCGTATACGCAGGCTGGTCTAAGCCTTTGCTGGTCACACATACCACAGTGTTGGAAATCTCATGTCGCAGCTCATTTATTATATCTGCCCATCCCTTCAGAGTGTGGAAATATAAATCAATGAAACATAAATACTCATGTAAGAAATACTTACCAGAGCTAATTGCTGGAAGAGCAATCGTCTTTTGACCTTTTTTCATTGCCTCAGAGAAGCTGCTCAAAATAGCATTCTGCAATAAAAGTTCACAGAGCTTCACATCTTCAACTGTATGTGGCCTATAGTCAAACCAACGTGGACCTACAGCATGTATAACATACTTATATGGCAGGTCCCCGGCTGTAGTTGTACAAGTTGTACCTACTGGCAATAGTCCATTCTTTCTTACATACCGGTCTCCCTCTTCAGTCAATCTCCACCCAGCAGCTCTAGCAATAACAAGAGCCACTCCCCCACCATGCTTCAGTGTATCATTTGCTGCATTTACAATACAATCTACAGGTAGCTTCAAAATGTTTGCTATGTAAACATATACACGAATACCTTCCACAGTAGTATATGACCTCACCTCTTGAGCATCCTCTGACCAATTGAAAGTCTTATCTATATTTTTAGGTCTAACACCAGATGTAGAAACGGGATCATACAATGGTTGTCTAAAGTCAGATGTAGCAATAGGATCTGGCAAAGGGGGTCTTAAGTCAGATGCACCACTGGATATGGGCAAAGGAACCGGGTTAACATCATCATTTAGTCTTGCTTGTTGCACTTCGAAGTTTCTACCTCTGCTTCTCGCAGTTTGTTTAACAGTGCCTTGTTTAATCCCTAATTGATGTTTAACCTTCTGAATAACATCATATGAATTTCCAAAAGCTATGAAACACTTTGTCTCTTCATCGTAGAAACAACAGTCAGTCATTTGGACATCCTTTATATCATTACACCATGCCTTATATACTTCAGTTGAATCATCTTTACTTGGTTTTATTTCTTCTGTGTGTACAGATTTATAATAATCAACTGCTTCAAAAAAATCACATAAATTGATTCCTTTTTTACTTCCCCAGTCAATAACTATAGAACAGTTATCAAAATAAACATTGGCATTCTGCTGCTTTATCTCAGTAAGGTGTTTTGTAAGATACTCATTCACAATTTTCCAAACCGTTGGATTAACATCTGCAATTGTATCAACATGCTGATAGGCACTGTCAGAAACGTTTGCCTTTGTCGATGTGTCAATTAGTTGTTGCAAATAGTCTTGTATCAGAGATGCTTGAGCAAGAGAATATGTCTGTACAGTCAGAGATTGTTCATCTTTCACACCTGAAGTTTCTACAAAACCCATCTCTTCCAGTTTCTCTTTAATTTCTTCTAAAGTAGATGTCTTTGTCAATGACTCAAGATTAGCAGTTGATAGGATGATCTGACACATCTGCAGACTCTGTAATATAAACAGTTACAGTAGAATGATGTTCTAAAACTTTGAAAACTAGATGGCGGCCATAAAAGCATATAAGGCCAATCAGCCTAGTCAACGACTGAACAAACTCATTTTGGCTATTTTGATAGAGGTTCATCGAATGTACAATTTTGTATTTCACAGCTGACTTAACACAAGTATATCAAATGTGAAATCAGCTATGCTTGCACAGGGCCTTGTAGCTCATCCTGGTTCCATACTTTTGTGGAGATTGAACGTGAAATAATTTCTACAGTCATTCTCCTCCCTTCTGCTGATTCAAGAAGGGTTATTGTCAGTTACAAGTGAAAGTATGTGCACAAAGTACTGGTTAGCCGCTTAGTCAAGCATGCCCAGGCAAAACGTGTGGATATGTGAACTGACCATCGGGACATGACCATAACTGTTGACTGGGATGTAAAGTATCAAACCAAACCCCCAAAAAAAGATATTTTGAGGGGGCCCAGCACCTGCATGGTAAACAACAACATGATGATGATGACAGCACAATATCCTTCCACTATACCACTGATGAGAAATTTCTGCTGATTTAAGAAGCTTTCTTAACATGGCCTCTAATGTGTTTTTTTTTATTATTTTCTACTGATTTTGTCAAAAGCTATAATTTTCATCCCTGCTATACCTGAAACTGAAAACTTAATAAACAAATGCCAACCTGAGGTTGAAATCTTTTGAACAGATATTTTCTGCCTTTGGAGTATCTCTCTTCATACTTCTCTAGCTCATCAGCATCTGAAAGTACATTACATAGGGGAATTAATCAAGTTTAATAAATTGGCTTGCCAGGCATTTTATCCCTTTTGTGCATCAAGTTCAATAAATTGGCTTGCCAACTTGAAGCATCTTCTACCCTTTTTGCAACAAGTTAAATTTGGCTTGCCAACCATTTCATTCTTTTTCATAGGGAGCGCAGTGGCTCAGTGGTAGAGTGTTTGACTCAAGACCGAGGGGTCTAGGGTTCGAGCCTCACCAGCATCACTGCCTTGTGGTCCTTGAGCAAGATACATTTATCCTAGCTTAGTACTGGTTCAACCCAGGAAGACCTGTCCCTGTTTAACTGAAAGATTGTTGATGGGACGTAAAGAATCAAATCAAACAAACAAACATACATTCTTTTTCATAACAGGTTTAATAAATTCAATAATACAGGAGCAGGAATGTAATTACATCAAATAACTTTGAAATCACTGATTTATGACATTTAGTGCACCTAGCAAATAAAATTATTGGAAGAATTGAATATCAATGCCAGGAGAGTTTAGGGGTGTTTTTGTGACCAAATTTATTTTTCGCAGAAAGCCAAAGTTTCGTCAGGTGTTCACCTAAATACATGGACATATAATGTTTGCAGCATAAAACTTGAGACGAAAGTGATATGTTTGCATTGAATTTGAGTCTAGAAGACTTCATTGTTTTTTGTAAATAAGTATGTTGTCCATGGCTTTTACTTATTACCTGTAAATGTCTAACACGCAGACTATACCAGTTCAATCAGTCTAACCTGTTCACTGAGGTGTATCATAACTACATATGTAAAGTGCCATTGTCAATTGATATAAAGCTACAGGTTTGTACAAAATTAAAGACTAAAATAGAGAATAGTAAACTGTGTTTCCGTGATATGAAAATTGTGTCACTCAGGAATGGTGGTGATTTTGGTAAACAACTCGTCCTGCAGACTCATTGTTTAACGAATCACCACCATTCCTTCGTGACATAATACTATTCTGTATATTATATAACCTTCAGGTGATGTTTTCAATGAAAAAAAAAATGAGAGAAAAAGAAAAAAACTCAAAAAATCCTCATTTTTAACGAACCAACACACCCCCCCCCCCCCCCCACCCCTAGGTATATAATATTGAGCTTTTATAGTAAATTGTTTTTGAGCATTTTGACAGCCTTCCCCCCTCTGACCAAGCTTGTCATTTTTCTATGATATGTGTAATGTAAAACTACAACAGTATGCAAAAGGATAAGTTTGATCACAGGGGGTGGGGGTGGAAAGCACCTCAAAAAACTTTTTCTATTCCCTAAATATTGAAAGAAAAATCAGAGTTTTCAACCCATATTTTTAATCCGTACTTATCCTATGAGAAGAGCCCTTTTGCGAATAATCTGAGGGCTGAAACTACTATCTTTTCCATGGAAAAAAATATTATTTTTTTTTAAACATCTGCCCATTTTTAATGGGCATTCCTTCATTAAGAATGTCCGAGGTCCTTTCTATCTTACATGACCATATCACTGCTTTCTTACATGGGCAAAGTAAAATATTCTTGTCTTTTTTTTGTTTTGTTTTTTCGAAAAAATGTATTCAAAGTAGATAAATAGGGCAAATGAAAAAAGTCAATAAGCAATGCTTATTAGATACCCCCCGCACAGTAAGAGTCAGTGAAAAAACATGGCAAGTTATAGTTCAAACCAGCAGACCTTAGTTTTGAAAAGATTTCAGTAGAATCTGTGCAAACAAAAATTATAAACTCCTTCATGCATATGTTCAATGTGTCTACATTGTATAGGCAAAGTATCAAATTGCTCCATCAAAAGCTGTGGTAGGAGTTGATCAGCCCATGAAGGCACCATCTATGCATATACAAAAGCCTTATTAGGGAAAATTGTCTAAGTTCTCACAGCTGTCATTTTGTCAAAAATTATTTTTTCTGAACCAAACTCCTTCATGCATATGTTCAATGTGTCTACATTGTATAGGCAAAGTATCAAATTGCTCCATCAAAAGCTGTGGTAGGAGTTGATCGGCCCATGAGGGCACCATCTATGCATATACAAAAGCCCTATTAGGGAAAAATTGTCTAAGTTCTCACAGCTGTGATTTTGTCAAAAATTATTTTTTCTGAACCAAACTCCTTCATGCATATGTTCAATGTGTCTACATTGTATACAGGGTTCCCACAAAAATTCAAAAACACAATTCCAGGATTTTTCCATGATCAACAATGTAATTTCCATGACTATCCAATGCACGCCATGGTCTCCAACCTCCGCAGTTATAGTGGCATCTTTATTTCTTCAATGTGCTGAGTTTAAATGTGGAATGCAGCAACAGTAATATATTCAAATAAGCATCATCTTGTAGACCATCCATTCATTTTGAAATAATAAAAACTTGAAACCACCAGTAGCAAGAAAACTAGCTGTCAGACACACAAGCATTGTGTGTCTGACAGCTAGTTTTCTGGCTATTGGTGGTTTCAAGTTTGGATTATTTCACAAAATTCCATGATTTTTCCATGATTATTCAGGTTTTTTCAAATTCCATGATTTTTCCATGCATGGAACTTTTTTTCGTGATTTTCCAGGTTTTCCATAATTTCCAGAGCTTGTGGGAACCCTGTGTATAGGCAAAGTATCAAATTATTTTTTCTGAACCAAACTCCTTCATGCATATGCTCAATGTGTCTACATTGTATAGGCAAAGTATCAAATTGCTCCATCAAAAGCTGTGGTAGGAGTTGATCTGCCCATAAAGGCACTATCTATGAATATATACAAAAGCCCTATTAGGGAAAATTGTCTAAGTTCTCACAGCTGTCATTTTGTCAAAAATTATTTTTTCGGAACCAAACTCCTCCATGCATATGTTCAATGTGTCTACATTGTATAGGCAAAGTATAAAATTGCTCCATCAAAAGCTGTGGTAGGAGTTGATCGGCCCATGAAGGCACTATCTATGAATATATACAAAAGCCCTATTAGTTTCTCACAGCTGTCATTTTGTCAAAAATATTTTTTTCTGAACCAAACTCCTTCATGCATATGTTCAATGTGTCTACATTGTATAGGCAAAGTATCAAATTGTTTTATCAAAAGTTGTGGTAGGAGTTGATCGGCCCATGTATTGACTAAGTTAGCATAAAGCCCTCTATAAAAGCCATTTAAAACTACAAAGGGAAATAACTCTAATAGAATTGGCCCGTAGCCCTTACTTTTTTGTTTAAAGTATTTGTCTTGCATATATGAATATTTTTGCAAAGTTTGATGAAAATCCAGCAATTACTCTTCAAGTTATTAAGAAAACAAAACGTTACGGACGGACGCACGGACAGACCGACAGACGGACAACGTGAAAACAGTATACCCCACCACAAAAAAGTTTGTGGGGGGTATAATATCAGGAGTCGATACAATCAAGTACCACACCTGACCTAACAAACTTACAATTAGACATCACAAACTAGAGCCAAGAGGTCAGCCCTTTCCCAGAAGGTGACCACAAAGCAACAATAAACAGACACACACAAAAGCATAACAAACACACAACAGAAATAACGTGAATGATCTGCAAAAGAAATACCGCCTTGGAACGGTCAGTAAAAATGTATTACTGAAGGGCTTAAACCGGTTTCAGGGCGCCAACCTCACCCTTAGTTCAGATGTGGATCAAGACACAAGGATGTTTGGTATGCATGAAAGACCCCTAATTTATCAATGCATCATCTCCTAGAACATATTTGTTTTTGATTTGTTTGATTTTATTCTTTACGTCCACTCAACAATCTTTCAGTTATGCGGGACGGGTCTTCCTGGGTTGAACCAGTACTAAGCTAGGATAAATGTGTCTTGCTCAAGGACACAACGCAGTGACGCCGGTGAGGCTCGAACCCGCGGCCCTTCGGTCTCGAGTCAAGCACTCTACCACTGAGCCACTGCGCTCCCCCTCCTAGAACATATAAATCAAGATATAAAAAGGAGATAAAGTAAAGATAAGGACTCAACAGTAAATAAAACTGAATACCGGAGCAAAAGAAATCCAACAGGTAAACCGCAGTGGGCCTGACAACAGCCAAAGCATCAGGCCCCTACCATCTCATCAATAGATAAGTCTTTAAGTCGGAACCATCATAGAGTCTACAGTTCAACCCACCAGCATACAATTAAAGAGGAAAGCAAAGCTGCCAACCATGATTGGATTGACCACCGAGCATGCAGTCAGTTGCATTACATTAATGTTATAGCCAATCTTTTTATAATGGGAAATGATTTTAATGAACTGCGCTGAAAAATTATTAGGGCAACAATCTTCTTCAATTTATACATCAAGTCACCATAGAATTCAGGTTCTGAAAGTCCTTGGCTTTAGAGAGATTTAAGTCCAACTTGGAATTTAGATATCAAAACATAGTATCGTCTATAAAATTTAGAAAAGGTTTTGCAAAGTTTATGATACCAATAACCTTGTTTAAGAAATTTCTGAGTTGACAATTTATTGCGAGTGTTGAAGTCAGCAAAATGGCTAGATGCTCTAGCAAAACGAATGAGTTGAGAGATATAGACTCCATAGGATCTAAAGCGAGGGAACATCACCATCTAAAAAATGGAAAATTGAGGATTTTCAAAATCAAAGTCGTCACATTTATCATAAATTTTGATAGAATCAATATCATTAGAAATTGATAAATTCAAGTCTAAAAACGCGGCTTTGGTATCAGAGGTATTGGCATTATTAAATTCGAGCTCTAAAGGGTATATTTGACTTACCATATTGTCAAAATAAACATTATTAATGTTTAAAATATCATTCAAATATGTGGACCAATATATTGCACCTAAGTAACTCAAAGGCACAAAGCAAGCTTAAGTGTCACTTACTGGCGTCATATAAATTAAATTACCTCACAAAATGTGCACCACGTGACAATAATGGCAATGTGACGCTAATAGCACAGAGAGCCTAGCAGGATTTTGAAACTTAACTAATGCTCCAATCATGTTTTCTAGTCAATAACAAGGTGCTTGCACCTACTTTAATACCTGATAAAAACACTTGTGAACTCGAAAATAATGGAAATCCAACAACTAAAAAGTTCAAATTTTCAAGTTTTTTTTTTACTTTTTATGTTCTGACAAATAACCTTGGAAAAGTGGGAGAAAAACAATCCATTATGAGTCTGTCCATGTAGGAAATAGAAATCTCACCTGAGGGGTCGAAATTTAACCAGGGACTCTGCAAGCCTCTTCCCTGGTAAAAATTCCAACCCCTTCTACATGGACACTCATGGTGGATTGTTATAATCTTAAAGGACCCTGTGACGGCTTTCTTACATGGGCAGATAAAAATATCCATTTTCTCAAAAAAAGTGTATTCAAAGAAACAGTCTATTGTGCCTCAGTCCTTAAAAGGTACTAAGCAAGGTTTTGCATCACTTACTGACATCACTGAAAGTTGATGATGTCACCAAACTTGTATCACATGACGATATCGGCAACATGATGCTAACAGCACAGGGAGCCTAGCAGGATTTTATTTTGCATTTTACATCTTAACTCATGTTTACAAGTCATTAACAATGTACTAACTTAATGTTTCCACTTCTAATCATAACCGATGAAAACGCTCATGAGCTCAGAATTAATGTAAATCCAATGAATAAAAATTTTAAAATTTCCTGTTTTTAAGACCATTTATGTTTTGATTAAAAAGCTTCGAAAAGTGGGAGAAAAAATATCCATCATGAGTGTCCATGTACGTGGGTCATCCAATAAGTTCTGACAAAGGTCTCATATCTCAGAAACTGTTATTGAAACCAGAATCCTATAGCTTATTTCATACCGAGTTTTCCCGACATGTTCCAATCAGCTACGAGCTCTCCCGATTAGAAAAATATCTGGCCAATCAAAAAAACTTACCAACTGATATATATTTAAATAAGCATTGCAGATAACCAATGTCGACAAGTGAAAACGTGCTAATTTATGTAGTTTTCGGTTATGTTAGGAATTTCTATCGCTAGATTGACTTGATAGCTCTATGCCACATTACCAATGATGTATTAACGATATTTTGAGTCATTCTTCAAATGGTGAAATGTTTACATAAACACCGACCGGTGCTGTGACGTACTAAATACTGATGTCATCAGCCTGTAAACAACCACGGGTGCTGTTTGAAAAACATAAATTTGGTTTTCGAGGTAACAATAAACATACAAAGCCGCTCTAAGCGGCCCCTAACAACTAATCCTCACTTCGTATGCAATATATACAAGCTTGTTTGCTTGCAAAACAGAGTTTCTTTTGGTGTTTTGATGCTGGCCTTGAGCTCATGGCTGCTGGTCTCGTGGTAATGGAATAAATTTCGATTGGCTGAGAAAGTCATGTGATATAAGTACATGTGACTTGAGTCCCGATGGAAATCCGGAGAACTATGAAAGGCCTATGAAATCAAATATTACCCACTGCATGTAGCCATGGGTATTGCCTATTCACGTTTGAAATATGGAGTTTTTATCACAACCTGATCTTATGCTATACACATTTGTAAACAACACTGTGAGGGCCCATGGTCACAAAAATCACGTTTTTAACTAATTTTGCTGGGAGTAGAGTTAGTTAAAGATGCAGTATGGTTCTTTGGAAAGTTATATTAGTGGTTGGTGATGTTGTCTGAATACACAATGAACCCATAAAAGCAAATACCACAATGACATTAACCTAGTTGCTTTGAACGTTCTTGGTTGCTAGGCAACAAATGAAAATTACATTTTGCCTCACTATAAGCATTAATTATAAAATAGTATATATTGTGAACAATGGAAAAAAGCCAATACAATCAATTTGGGTATTAATAGATACCTGTTTCCATAAATCTGTTCTATAGTCTTCTTAACGCATAGAAATTAATAGCTTTCAATAAATGCTAATGCTATGTACAAAATATAATACACTATTAGTACAACCCATTTTTAAGGAATATATTTCTTGCAAAATCGATGACATGTCATAATCAAAACCATGTTTTCACCATGGTCGCAAGCTAAACCATTAGCTATGATGTTCAGAATCAGCATACATTATGTCTTTATTTATCTATATCAAAAGTTTTAAAGAGGAATTTGTACTTTCTTAGAAATTTGGGCATGTATGCTCTTTACCTTGTGTTCTTTAGTTGCCTAGCAACCATTGTGATTGCAGCATGGAAAACATTTGAACAGGTGATTCAATCCCCTATATTCTAAATAAGATTATTGAAACATGTCCTAGAGAAATAGGTTTTGTTTTATGGGATCATTGCCAGAACTTATTGGACGACCCTCTTAGAATAGAGAGATCTCACCCTCAGGGTCAAAATTTAACCATGAACTCAGCAAGGCTCATCCCTGGTTAAAATTCTTACCCCTTGGGTGAGATATCTCTAACCTACCCATGTTATCTTACCTAGGCTGTCATGTGTGGTCTGATCGTTGGTTGTTTGGAATTAACGCACATAATTGTCAAGTGACATCAATTTTACTGTTAAAATTACTTATACAATGTTTAATTAAAGTGACATCATCATGAAATATTGCATCTCAGAAAAATTTAGAGACTTCTGGATGCTTATTTTAAAATAGCAAGAGGCTCAATGAGACTAAACTGCTCACTTGAGCTGTTGACTTCATGGTTTTAGACGATTTTTTTTTCTTTTATTGGTGCATCGGCAGCATGGTTGGTAGGATTTACATAGGGAACTGCTATGCATTGCTACAAACTAAATATAGAAGCTGGAGGCCTCATGGTTTCAGAGAAGAAGATATGTTTTATAGTTTTTCCCCATTATAAGTCTATGGAAGCTAATGACCCTCTGGGCATGACCCATTGGGACTCAGGGGCATGGTTAACAGGATTTATGTAGTGAACAACAAGACATTGCTTAACTAAATATATAAGCTGTGGGCCTAAGATTTTAAAGTTTTTAAGTCAATGGGAGCTATTGATCACCAGTGCATGGCCAATTTGGACCCCAGAGGCTTGATTGGCAGGATTTATGTATGGGACCACTAGAGATTGCTCATGGTTTCAGAAGCAGATTTATTAAACTATTTCCATTATGTCTATGGAAGATTTAAGTTGCCATGGCAACCAGAGTTCCAATACTTCAGCCCAAAAACTTTATGCAGCCCTTTTCTCTACCTAATGATGCTTTACATGGAATTTAATCACAATTGACCCACTGACATTAGAGATATAATTCTTTGAAAATGTGAAGGTATGACGAAGAAGGGACCAGGCCTCGAGGTTATAAAACCTGAGTACAGTCTCAGACTCAAAATAAAGCGCAGTGATTGGCTACTTGCGGACAAGTGTCCGCAAGCAGCCAATCATTGCGCTTTATTTTGAGTTTGAGAATGAACTCAAGTTTTATAACCTCCAGGCCAGGGAATGATGGACCAAAAAAGAATCCATTGTTTGTGGGTGGGATAGAAAAATCTGTCCATAGGCCAGTAAGGGTTAATAAAAAGACTTACCATCACAGCTTTGGCATACAAGCAATACCTTAGTTCTACTTTCAAAAGGATAGATCAGTCTTGGTGGACGGACAGGAAACGGTGGTTTAATCATATCCAGGCAAAGACTTCCATGGCAATCATTCTCCCTTGCCTCAGTAATGTCCACCTCTATACACAAGGACTCATTTGGCTCACCAACTAATGAAGGGTAAATTCTGGATAACAGTAAACAAACTGGGCTTTAACAAAACTTCTTTTCAGACTCTTCATAATATTTAACTTAAATATGAGATAGGCAAAGGACAAACAGCTAAATCATGATTAGACTTCTGAGCAGTTTATTATTGTTACACTACATGCTATCCCATTACTATCTTTTACATACCTTATGAGCCAGTCAATTGGACTTGTTAGGCAAATTTAATGTTTTATGTCGTCTGCTGATTTTTTTCAAAATCAACTTTTACAAAAAATTCTTTCAAGAATACCCCCAGAGTGTTAAACAGTTTAAATCCAGATGAGGCCCGGCATTTTGTGGGTCCTGATCTGGGTCCAAACTGTTTGCAAAGATTACCAGTAGACGACACTAGTAAGCAAAGAGTTTTAAAAGTCCCCAAATAATAATTTTGAAAATGTAACTGTCATAGTTAAATATGTCAATAAAACACTTTTCCAACTGTTAGCAGTACCTATATTGTCTTTATAAATAGAACAAGATAGCAGTCTGAAGGACAGCCATATCCCCCGCCACAGAATTCCATGACCTTAATGTGTGACCTTGACTTTGCATAGCTGAGTCTTTGGTTCTGCACACCAACTCACTGAGAGGATTATTTGAGTGAAGTTAAATGAAAATTGTTCAAAGAGTTCAGGAGATATGAGAAGACACGAAATTCATGGGTAAATCCCATTACCATAAACTGTGACCTTGACCTTGAGTCTGCATAGCCAAGTCATGAGTTCTGCTCATTGTCTCACTGAGATTAACATTTTGGTGAAGTTTATAGAAAACTGTTCAAAGGGTTCAAGAGATATAGAGCAGACACCAAATTCAAAGGGTAAAACCCATGACCTTAAACTGTGACCTTGACCTCGAGTCTGTGTAGCTGAATCATGAGTTTTGCACAACAACTCATTGAGAGGAGCATTTGAGTGATGTTTAATGAAAATCTAACAAATGGCTGATGAGAATGGAGCGGACATGAAAATCACTGTTAAATCGCATGACCTTGGCCTGTGACCTTAAGTCTAGGTAGCTGGGTCATGTGCTCTGCGCACTGTCTCACTAAGAGAAATATTTGGGTGAAATTTAATGAATATTGCTAAAAGGGTTCAGGAGATTTCGAGGGGACACGGAATTCAAGGGTAAATATTTTGACCTTGACCTGTGATCTTTAGTCTAGGTAGCTGGGTTATGTGCTCTGCACACGATTTCACAGAGCAGAACAGTGGGTGAAGTTTAATGAAAATTGCTAATTGAAAGAGAACAGGAGATATGAAACAGATACGAAATTCAAGGGTAAATCTACTAAACATGACCTGCGACCTTGACTGTGAGTCTAGGTCACTGGCCCATCTCACTAGAGGAAGATTTGTGTGAAGTTTAATGAAAATCGTTCAAAGGGTTAAGGAGATACGGAGCGAACACAAAATTAAGGGTAAATCATATGACCTTGAATTGTAACCTCGACCTTGAGTCTGGGTAGCTGAGTCATAGGTTCTGCACATCATCTCACTGAGAGGAACATTTGGGTGAAGTTTAATAAAAAATAGTCTGAAGGGCTCAGAAGTTATGGAGCTGACACAAATTTCAAGGGTAAATCTTTTGACCTTGTCTGTGACCTTGACCTAAAGTCTAGATACCTTGGTCATGGGCTCTGCACATTGTCTCACTAAGAGGAACATTTGTGTGAAGTTTAATGAAAATGGTTCTAAGGGTTTAGGAGATATGGAGCGGACACAAATTGAAGGGTAAATCACATGACCTTGAAGTGTGACCTTTACCTTGAGTCTGTGTAGATGAGTTATAGGTTATGTACATCTTCTCACTGAGAGGAATATTTGGGTGAAGTTTATTGATAATCGACTGAAGGGTTCAGGAGATATGGAACGGATACAAAACTCAAGGGTAAATCCTTTGACCTTGACCTGTGACCTTCAGTCTAGGTAGCTGAGTCATAAGCTCTGCACACTGTCACACTGGGAGGAACATTTGAGTGAAGTTTAATGAAAATCGTTCAAAGGGTTCAGGAGATATGGAGCGGGCAAGAAAGTATTATGGACGGAATGACGGACGGACCGACAGACTGACGGACAGACAGACGGAGGGCATTCCTATAACCCCTTCTGCTTCAGGGCGGGGGATTAACAATGCTTTGAGAAAATCTGTTAACCCTTTTCCCGCAATGTACATCAGTTGTCATCTGATTTATCACCTGATGATGTACTTTAGTTGCCTTTATTGCAAGTAATTTAAACCCAGATCAGACAGCTCCCTTGCATACACAAATCATGGCCACACTAAAATAGACAAAGCAAAGATCTAAATGACAAATGGTAGCTTAATGAAGGTCAAAAGTATTGCAGAATGCTCCCCTTGGAGCATTCTGCAATACTTTGACCTGTATTAAGCAATAATTGGTCTTGAAAACCAATTTTCAGTCTTTTAGAGTGGTGGTTTTACACAGCCTTTTACTGTAGCCTCACATCAAATATAAGACCTTAGGTTCACAAGCACATTAGCATATTTGTTTAAATCATGACTTTACACAAATGTGATATCAAGTCTCGAGATAAGGGTGCATAATCAAAAAATAATTTATTTATGTTGCGTGTATACTCAAAAGAACGGTCTCACGTTAAAGCTGATGGATAAGAAAATATTTATAATTTTACACTGACAAATTTGTGTCTTTCCGGACCTATGGATAAGCACTGAAATCTTGTGTGCTAGCCTGGCCATCATGAGCTCATGTGTGGATCCAGAAAGATTTGTCAGGAGGGATCCAACTGTGACATTTTTTTTTTAAGTTGATGAGGGGAGGGAGGATCAAAATACCTCTATAAGCGGGCCATCAACGGCCCGCCAGCGAAACGCCATTTCGATGATCTTTCGCTGGTGTGCTGGTGAGGCCCAACATTGAATGCTGGCTTGGTAGCTTTGTGATTTTCAGGGTATCCAGACCAGTATTGCTAAGAAACCCTATATTTTGTCATTTTTCAGGGGGAGTCAGGACCCCCTGTCCCCCCCCCCCCCCCCCTCTGGATACGCACATGACGGCTTCTACTGGCACTGTATAGGCGACAACTTAAATATTTATATCTGTGTGTGGTTCGACCATTTCATCTGCTCAAGAAGGGAGATCAGGTAATATCAGAGTTCACATGGTTAATAAGTTTGAGCCACGCAAATGTGCCGTATATAAACTGAAAATCACATTTGTTAACCCTTAGAGCACCAATACAACAAAGATCATCTGCTCTTGTCATCTGCTGAAATGTTTTGAAGCCTCTCCGACAAACAGTGTAGATCCAGAGCAGTCTGATCTGGGTTCACAATCTTTGCCTCTATACTTACATTAACCAATAAACAGACATTTTCAGATGCTGTCATTTTGCTGGAGTTTTAAGGGTTAAATATGTTTTGTGTCTTCACTGAGGTGCTATGGCCCAATATGATACAGTTACATTTGAATAAAACTACGCCTCATTTTCAGCTTTAACCTATGTCTAAGGTAAACCAGTCTTAATTACACATTTATGAGGTGCCACCTTTACATTGACCCAATAGCTTAATAATATACATTTGGGCCAAGATATGACAAAAGGTACCTTATGTTTGTGTCAATCAAAATTGGGCTTATGTTGCCTCTGCAAAGTTCTATCTCTTAGGAGCATTTCCTGAAAATTTGATGCAGTTACCTTCAATATTGACAAACATATGGAGGTTTGAAGCAACATATGTAGTGAGATTTGGAATGTGCTGACGTCAAGAAGAACGTTAAACCTAATATGATGTCAGAGTGTTGGTCTCCAGTTGCTTGTTAGTTATTTTTGACTCAGTATAAACATCTAACAAATATAATGTAATTCGCATCCATTATCTAAGTTATAATGTAAATGCAAATGAAATTGTTTGAATTTATACTTTCTAAGTCGTATTATAGGCAATTAACATGACCCACTCTTCATTATGAGCCCTTGCAGGTGTTATGAGCTAATTTTTACCAAGGCAACAGGCAGCATATAATCAGAAACATTTGCTACTTTGATGACATCAAGCTATAGAAACAATTTTGTGGTAATATGTGAAATTTTAGTCATTTTTCAAATGTCTCTTATGTAATATTTGCTGGAATGCCTTAAGGACCTTTTTCTCAGATATGGGCTCATCTATTTTGTTTGTTTGATTTGATTCTTTACGTCCCATCAACAATCTTTCAGTTAAACAGGGATGGGTCTTCCTTGGTTGAACCAGTACTAAGCTAGGATAAATGTGTCTTGCTCAAGAACCACAACGCAGTGACGCCGTTGAGGCTTGAACCAGCGGCCCCTTGGTCTTGAGTCAAGCACTCTACACTGAGCCACTGCGCTCCCTACGCGCTCAAAAAGTCATTCACATAGAAAGATGTGAAACACAACTGTTTCTGAAAAAACAAAAATCACAATATTGATCTGTTTAGCAGCTTTTACAATTTGAAAAAAAATTCAGTTATGTCGAGCCAGCCAGACTCATTTATGACCAAAATCATCATAAGACTACATTCTTAACCCATTTTAGCCAAATGGATTTTCCCATCCTTATCAGTTGGATGAGTCCATTACCACTTTTATGGTTGTTGATTGGTATTTTTCTTTTTTTAATAGCACATTCTGTACGTAAGCAGTGTAGATCCTGATCAGTCCTGGGTCTGCACTATTTGAAATTGTCCCATAAAAATGACTCTAAGCTTAATATGGGTAAAGCTTAGGCCAGAATTTTTTATAAGTTAATTGACAAACCCTCCTACTGTAATTTTCCAGAAAGAAGAAAAAAAAATTGATTTCTAAAATTATTTTTTTATCTTATCCGCAGACTCTAAATATTATTTGTTTTGTTGAAAAAAATAATATGTTTTTGTACTTTTGAGAGTGACACTGTTAAAAGTGATTGTCCTATGCAGGATTAAAGATTTAATACAGACTGTTGGTTTAAATCCATTACTAGTTTGACTGTCTGTTCTGGAGATATTAAAAAAAAAGCTCTGAAAATGGAAAAAAAAAGCTCTGAAAATGACCAGTCAACTGGTCTAAATCTGAAAAAAATCCTGTAAATCAACTAACAAAAAAATCTGGCCTTACCTTGGAATATTTTTATCCATTTCCTGAACACTATCTTTGTTTATGCTGGACCCAGTGATCTTGTAACCATTGTGTGACAGTTCCTTGGGCCTGGCACCTTGTAGTTCTTGTTCATTCTTATACATGCTAGTTCTTCCATCTGTAGCAGATAAAAATATTTCAATATTGCTCTTGTCCTGCAGGACGAGTCACTTACAATTTTCACTAGTCCTGCAAACACATGCACATGTCCTTTAAAAGCGTATGCAATAAAGAACATAAGGGAGTAATATGTTATATGACTTCCTCGAGTAATTCTTCCAAAGCACTCATCCTACAGGACTAGTGCTTTGCGAAGAATTACCCGTCCTCCCTAGATTTCACTCATTATTACTAGCGGACGAGTGGAATCTTTGTCATTTAGGCGAAGAATTTCTAGCGAATAGGCGGGCTATCTCCCTAAATAAGACGTTTGTTTTATTTTGTTGAAATAACGACTTGAGACACTAGGCACACTAAACAAATGCATATAGATGAGCCGTCTATGTACCCTTGCCCGCTAGTTCGTATATTTAAAACAAGTTTTCCTAAATGCATGTTATATATCTATGTCGTTTTGAATGAGAATTTATTTTGATCATCAACTGTGCTCGCTATTCAGAAACATGTGTGGGAAATAGACCGTTAAACTAAGGTAAACAATCGTCCTACATTTATCACGATAGAGTATCTCATATATATTTATACAGTTGATGTACAATAAAAATGACCATCTTGCAAAGTGGTCTATTTTTGTCAGATGATTGATGTCTTCTTTCACTTATACAACCCCCTTTCCCCCCCCCCCCCCCCCCCCCCCTAGACCCAAGACGCCCTTTACACATTTTGTATATTTATATAATGACGTTCAATTGTCCAAAGGGCATCTTTGGTCTAGGGGGGAAAGCTTCTAAAAACAAACTGAAAGACACCAGTTTCATCTTTTCAATGACAAACATCACAATTTTAAGTATACTTCGTACGCATGCACAGAAGGAATACTGCAAAGTTTTGGAAACGAATGGCATTTATATCCTTAATAATTTAGTACTATTACTTTTTGAAAACCTATAATGGGTTTACTAAAAATCTGGTCTAAACGACAACCCAGTATAAAGATGTAAAATGAGGGGTGGGAGTAGAAAGCCCAAGTTTTCAAGGCTTTGTAAATGATGAATCACTTTGTAACGTATTTAGATGGTAACTATACATATTATACTACCCAAACAGACGAATTTTAAAATCATTAGGGCTAATTGAAAATTTAGTTTTTGCAATCATGTCAACTAGAGAAAATATACGCCTTATCGCTAGAGCTTCTTTGGTAGAGGGCATGAGGAACATTTCTGTGAAATTATTTTGAATTTGAACCAATGATTAAGGAGATGTCAGTTTAAGATATTTCTTACAGCTTCGCTGGGCATCTTGCTCAGCAAGGCAGAACCATTTAGGCAATTTTGGCAGAGGACGTTATGAGGAACATTTCTGTGAAATTATTTTGAATTTGGACCAGTGGTTCAGAAGGAGCCAGTTTGGTCATGTGACCAAAACAATTTGTACAAGTGGTTTCTGAGAAAACTATGTTTGGATATATTTATGGGACTCCAATATGAGCAACCTTGCAGGAGCTCAGTAGTAGAATGCTTGTCTTGAGACCGAGGGGTTGTGGGTTTGAGCCTCACCGGTGTCACTGCTTTGTGTCCTTGAGCAAGACAAATTTATCCTTGCTTAGTACTGCTTCAACCCAGGAAGACCCGAACTGACATAACTGAAAAATTGTTGACTGGGACGTAAAGAATCAAACCAAATAAACAAATGAGCAACCTTGTCTGAAAGGTCAAAGGTCAACCTTGACCTTTCAAACTTATTTATAGTCATTATCTCATTAGGTTAAACATATCAAGCAAGAGTAATGACTTTGGCTTCAACAACAACTTGTTAATTTTTTCCCCATTTGAATGCATTAGGAAGCATATTTGACCTTGAGGATAAGTTGGTCAAGGTCAACATTCGATCATTATTTGAACAAACTTGGTAGGCCAACCATCCTCGATCCTACATACCAATTCCCAAGGTCATCAGCCTTCTGGTTCTGGAGAAGATTGTTAAAGAGTTTTTACCATATGCGGCCATGGCAGCCATCTTGGTCATGATACAAAAACAATTTGTACCCAGTGGTTTCTGAGAAAACTGTTTTAAATATTGACATGACTCCAAATCGAGCAACCTTGGCTAAAAGGTCTCAGGTCAACAATGACCTATGCAACTTATTTATAGCCATCGTCTCAATAGGTTAAACATATCAAGAGAGAAAATGACTTTGGCTTCAACAGTTTTCAAAGAATCAATTTTTCAAACATTTTCCTATTTTATTGCATTATGAAGCAAATTTGACCTTGAAGTTTAGTAGGACATGATAGGCCTCACATCCCCAGTGCTACATACCAAGTCCCAAGGGCATCAGCCTTCTCGTTCTGGAGAAGAAGATTTTTAAAGGGTTTTTACCATACATGGACATGGTGGCCATCTTGGTCATGTGACCACGACCATTTGAACAAGTTTTAGTTCCTGCATCATAAGGAATCTCCATATGAAATTTGAGTTCAATTGGCCATGTGGTTTTAGAGATGTTTGAAAATGTTGACGGACGGACAGATGACGGACACTCCAGTCATTGGTATACTATTAGCTCACCGATGAGCCTTCGGCTCAGGTCAGCTAAAAATCTGAACCTTAGATATATAAATGACCAGTTGAGGGAAAGTATATTTAATGTTGTCATAACTTGTGTCAAATCTCTTTCTGTGTTTATGCAATAAAATATGTGTTAATCTAAACCAGATGCTTGACATGAAATTTCAGCACAATCTTACAAGTGGTTCTGAAGAAGTCGAAAGACTATTTTCAAGATAGCTGCCATATTGAATGTCACCTCATCCTTTCCCATGAAACACACAATCTCGGCACCACGTTAATAGGACATTAAGTAGGCTTATGCAATTTACCAGACCCAGAGTTTATAAAATTCTTTACATACTCAACAAAATTAAGGATTAAATTCATCATCACTCATAAATATTAAAATGCCAAAAATTCTAGGTATTTTAACATTTATGAGCATGATAAATACAACATATGAGAGTTTAAAAGCAAGAAAAGTCTTTATTTTTCTGCAGTTTAGTTTTATGAGCAGTTGAAATTCTAGCTCAATGAGTTGAGCATAACAAACTTTTAATAACCTCAGGGCAAGTAAACTCTCCTTATACCTTTCTGTTTCTTTGTTTTGGGATATCCTTTTTCCTCCTCAGATTGATCAATCTTTGTTTCTGAATATTCCCTTTTCTGTGCAGATATATCTTTCTGTTTATCTGTTGTGGAACAACCCATTTCCTCTACAGATATATTTTTATTTGCTTCAGAATATCCCTTTCTCTGAGTGGAGATATCTTTCTCTTTATCTGTTTGGGGATATCCCCTTTCTTCTGCAGATATAGCCATCGCACCAGGAGGTTCAAGAGCTGACTGTCCTTGTAATGACATAGTCATGTGCTGCCCCTGAAAGTTGAGAGTGGAAAATTATAAAAATATCTGTAATGGCTTAAATACAATGAATACCCGTAGTTGTGCTGCTATAAAATGAGTTCTATATTAAGAAATCAGATCATTAGTGATCAGTCACCTCTCATATTAACTGCATTGTTGAGCGTTGCCTGATAAACGTTGTCTATCTCACAGCATGTGCCTTTATCAGGTCATGATGAAGTTGCACTTTTTGAGTGACGTCGCTAATGGCCCTGAATCAACACAAAAATCAAAAATTACGTCATAATCGCTAGTTTAAAGAGGGAAACAATGGGTAAACTGATAAATAGAATACCAGGCTCGCGTCTTTTGATATCCAATTTACCAGGCTTGGTTTTGAGAACGCATGTTGAATGGTGAGGCAAGCCTTGCGATTCAACAAGCATTCTCAAAGCCTTGCCTGGAAAACTTGATATCAAAAGAATTCATCTAGTATTCTCTATATGAGCCAGGGTATGAGATTTCTAACATTGTTGTATGTGCGACCAGCAAAGGCTCAGACCAGCCTGCCCATACACGCAGTCTGATCAGAGCCTTTGCTATTCGCTTGAATATTCTATGATTATTTAGCTACTGACTGAACGGCATTTGGAGTTTCTAAGCTTACCAGGAGGCTGCACAGGCTCGTCTGAGTCTACACTTGTCAAAATGCCACATTGTTAGAAATCACATGTCGTGGTTCATATACTATTTGCTGTTCTTGAATATTTTGTATTTCAGCTAAATTGCATTTTACCTGTCTCTACTGACTTTAACTGTTTTATAGGTGTGCTTGCATCTAAATATGCGTATATCATTGATATGTATGCTTTTGACATTAGTTACAATGTTTCAGGGGTGTGGGGATGGCAGGACCCATTATTTATAAAATATTGGAACAAATTTTAAACAGAGACTGGTAAAGTGCAGTTATCCTTGTATTTCTTTGGTTATTAACTCTTGGCACACTTGATCACTTTTAAGGCAATTTTATAAAGTTAAACCAAACATATTGCACCAAGAATGATCAAATACTCTAGATCTTGCAAAACATATGCAGTGTGGGCTAATTGGAGTATTGATCTTGGCATATATGGCATGTGTAAAGTAAGTAAGGGTGCAAAGATCAGCAATCAATACAATCAAGTACCACACCTGACCCAGGATATCAATGGGAAAGTGACAAACTCACAGTTAGACACCACAAATGAGAGCCAAGAGGTCAGCTCTTTCCCAGCAGGTGACCACAAAGCACATATAAACAGACACACACAAAGACATAGCAAACACAAAACAGAAGAAACATAAAAGATCCACAAAATTAGGTTTGCTAGGTAGTAAGTTTAAATTTCGTTCAAATTTTAAAAGTATGTATGTACATGCTGTAAGCAAACAGTGTAGAACCAGATCAAATGCAGCATTATGCAGCAACTGGTCTGGTTCTGCACTACTCTATGTAGATGTCCCACAAAAAGGATTCTAGGCTTAAATGGATTAATAAATTTAGAAAGAAAACAATATGCTGGTTAAAGGCTATCTTAAGCCTACTGTAATGACACATTGATAGGCAATGCAAAGAGAATATTCCTTTCTGTTTTTATAACAAAGTAAGAAAGTAGGCAAAGATCAGGAATTGATACAATCAAGCATCACACCTGACCCAGGATTAAATGGGAAAGTGACAACGTCACAATTAGACATCACAAACGAGAGCCAAGAGGCCAGCCCTTTCCCAGCAGGTGACCACAAGGCATCAACAAACAGAGGTGTATGAAAGCATAACAAACACACGACAGAAATAACATAAATGATCCACAAAAGAAGCATCCCCTTGAAACGGTCAGTAAAAATATTTTACTGGAGGGCTAAATCGGTTTAACGGTGCACCAACCTCACCCTTAGTTCAGATGTGGATCAAAACACATAGATGTTTGGTTTGCATGAAAGACCCCTAACTTATCAATGCATCATCTCCTAGAACATATAAATCAAGATATAAAAAGGAGATAAAGCAAAGATTAGGACTCAGTAGTAACTAAAACTGAATATCAGAGCAAATAAAATCCAACAAGTAAACCCTGATGGGCCCGACAACAGCCAAAGCATCAGGCCCCTACCATCTCATCAAAAGATAAGACTTTAAGTTGGAACAGTCATAGAGTCTGAAGTCCGACCCACTGGGGTGCAATTAAATAGGAAAGCAAAGGTGCCAACCGTGATTGGGTTGACCACCAAGCATGCAGTCTGCTGCAATACATTAATGTTATAGCCAATCCTTTTATAATAGGAAATTATTTTAATGAACTGCGCTGAAAAATTATTAGAGCCAACAATCTTCTTCAATTTATACACCAAGTCACCATAGAATTCAGGTTCCGAAAGTCCTTGGCGCAAGAGAGATTTAAGTAAAAGTATTATATTCATCAATGTCCTTACGACAAGCAAATTTACCTCTGAACCACATAACCAACTTTTTAATAATTCACATATAAGAAAAACATCAATATTACAAACAATTAAATGGTTTGGCTATCTCTTTAGGACTGTAAACCATCATAAACACCCCACCATTGGAACCTTAAGATGTAGAGATGGGGTAAAGTGTCAATCCCATGAGAAGACTGGGGGGAAAGCATCAACCCCATGTGAACCTAGATTGGGGGAAAGCATCAACCACTTGTGAACTTGGATTGGGGGAAGCATCAACCCCATGAAAATTAGGCATAGGGGAAAGCATCAACCCTGTGAAAAATAGACTTAGAGGAAGCATCAACCCAATGTAATGTTAGAGTGGGGAAAAGAGTCAACCCCATGCAAACTTAAATTGGGGGAAAGCATCAAACCCAAGAGAACTTAAGATTTGGGGGAAAGTGTCAACCCCACTAAAACTTTGGTTTGATTGAAAGCGTCAACCCCATTAACTTCAGAGTTGGGGGAAAGCGCCAACCCCTTGAAAATTTAGATTCGTGGGGAAATTGTCAACCCCTTGAAAGCTTAGATTTGTGGGGAATGCTTCAACCCCATTAAGAGTTGTTAAGTTAATTGAGCCGCGACACAAGATTTCCAACAATATAGTTTGTGCAACCAGCAAAGCCTCAGATCAGCCTGCACATATGCGCAATCTGATCAGAGCCTTTGCAAGTCGCTTGAATGTTCTATGACTGTTAAGCTACTGACCAAACAACATTTGGAGTTTCTAAGCTTAAAAGGAGGCTGCACATGCTCATCTGAGTCTACACTTGTCAAAATGCCACATTGTCGGAAATCACATGTCGCGGCTCAATTACAATTGAATTATTCACATAGCTATTAAAAATTCTTGTACCAAGGGGGAAAGCATCAACCCCTGTAGAATGACTGACTCTTCTAAAAGTAATAGGTATATTCTTGATTTTTTGCAGAAAGGCATCCGATATTGGGGTGAAAATGAATGGCCAACGAATATTTTGTGTTAGTAGCAGGACACATAAATACATAGTGTTAAGTAGCATACTTCAATTTAAAGGAATAGATTTCAACATATGTGCCAACACACAAGATTTGGTATGTATCATACATCAGGCCTCAAGATAAGAGTGTGTAACTGAAAATTATTTTTCTTATTTCTCAACCAAAACATAAGCTGTGGGTACTCAAAATTCATGTTTAAACGGATGGATAAGCAAATAATTGCAATTTTACGCAAATTATTTTTTCTTAACTAGCCCTATGCATATGCACAAATGCTTTTAATACATGCCCATCCTGGGGTATTCTGTAGGACGAGATGTCCAATTTTTGGTTAGAGTCTTCATCTACATGAAAATAAGTTTGTGTGTACAAGCAGTGAATTAAGGCTCTGTTTGAACTCCACTGAACCTTGTTGCTTGCATATGCAATAAGTACCAAAATCTTGTGTGTTGACTCATATAGTTCATTTATTAAAGGCATTATATTCACTAAAAAAGACAAGTTTTTATCCTATAAAATAATCAGATAAACATTTTTAAATATAGCCATATTGATGATAAAAACAGAAATCCTTTTATCAAAAAGCACATGAATCTCATGATTTGAACATGGACTTTCATTCATTTGACAATGACTTCAAACAGCTTTGAGTAACAAATTGTATGCAAAAATAGCCATTATTCAGTATTTGCAGTGGTTGAAAATTGTCTAAGTTTAAAATGCTGTAAATTTACCTCTACTTCAGTCAATTTGCTCTCAATCTCTAGCCTGGCTTTCTCTACATTGTCTTTCAAGCCTACAAGTTTCAAACCCTTTTTGCTTGTCTCCACAGGAAGGGTTGTAACATTGACCTCGCCATCTGCATGTAGTTCACCATGGGGTTCTGTAAAAAACAAGTCCTACTAGGTAATTTTGCTTGCTTTTTTGTGGTCTGCTAAAATTTTTCAGAACCATTTTTTTTCTCTCAAAATACTCTCAGGAATATCAACAGTGTCAAAAAGTTTGAATCCAGCTCAGGCCCAACATTTTGTCGGTCCTGAATCGGGTCCAAACTGCTTGCAAAGGTTATCAGCAGATGACAAAAGAAAATTGAAATCCGCGAAATATTTTCCAAGTTTGACCAATTATACAGAAAAATAATTGTGTATTCATTTGTGTTCATAAAACACCGTTTTCCATAGACTAACCAGCGTAGTTTACAGGTCAAGCTACTTGACATTGTATACTGTTCATTGAACATGAATAGATCAATCAAGCTCATGCTCGTGAGCGTTCAACCGTTACACAATAGATGGCTTGGACAAGTGAGAAAGACAATGAATTAATTACTCTTAAACACACCTGATCATTTAATCAGATTTGGACCAGTGATCTTGTATTTCTGTCAGCGTTTGTTCAGATAATTATTAAATAAATGGTGCTAAAAACCGATTGATTTTGGAGAGAAAAAAACAATGTCATTATATTGCCAGTTAAAGTCATCACTTAAGATTTACCACTGTTCAATTCCCTCCTAGTTTCAACTTGAGACCAACGAGAAACTATGATTAGTCTTCCAGATGAAATATAGAAAGCACCTAGTTTCAAACAGTGCAATTTACCAATTTAACTGATACTTCAGACATTTTGCAGGACATTTAACTTGCAATTCTAATTTTAGCGGGTACAATAGACCGCGAAAATTAAAAACCGCGAATATCTATCCTCATGTTTTTGAGGCAAATACGTGAAAATTTGGCGATGCGAAAATATTCCATTTTACGGTATGTAAAATTGATCCATTACTTCCTGTCTGTTTAAAGCATCCCAAAAAAATTCAATAGAATTCATGTAAAGATGTTTTGCTCACTAACGAATCATACTCACATGGCATTAAAAAAGGCTGCTTAACAGGCTTGCAAAATGTTATGAACCAGCCAAACAGTATTATACAAGAAATGGAAAATGGGCTGACTAATGAGTGGTATCGCTAGATGGCCTGATTATGTCGTCTGCTTAGAACAAAAGCTCAGACCAGCCTGCATATCAGTGCAGTCTGATCAGCACCATTGTTTTGCTCTGTATGGAAAATATATAATCTAAACTTCCTACCTGCAAGATTTAACACCTACACAGCTGATTGGATAACATCAGAAATTTGTCCACAAATGGTTTTACTTAGTTCTTTAAGATTGTAACATTCCAATTTGAGAGGATGCAAAAAGTTTAATAGTAAACAAGTGAAGAAGTGCATCAGAATGGGGATAAACATATTCAAAACATTCATTTCATATGTCAAATTATATCGTCTATTAAACGCTTGGAAATTATGTTTTATAGGTAAGCTCAAGTGTTGCCATGAAATAAAATTTCAGATTATGCAATAATATATCTTCCCAAATGAAAAATTTGAATATAGTAAATATCCCCCATATAGGTTTTATAAATAAGATGTTTTTATGAATTACTATACCTAATTGCCAACATTATACAATTGATGCATTCTTTTGAGGCTAATATCAGGATTTATCAACCCGAGAACAGTAATGTTCACCGAGGCGAAGCCGAGGTGAACACCGCTTTTGGGGGTTGACTGATCCTGATGTTAACCTCAAAAGAATGAACAAATTGTTTTGTTATATTGACACTGTTTCTCTTTTCCTAGTTTTAGTTAAAGTATTTTCATATTAATAAATTTACTCAAGTCAGATGTTCCTAATGCATTTTCACTAGGAAGATTATGTCAACAATATACTTCTCAAATTTCTGAAACTCTTATGAGATGAGCAAAATAGTTGCATTTATTAAATGCTGTTCACATATAATGAACATATTCTGAATTCAATATATTTTACCTGTGAAATATACATAAGAAATCAGTCAGTGTTTCAATGTCTATATTTAGCCTGTCCTATTTTTAGCTGTCTGTCAAGACTGAATAAACTTAATGTTAACCTGTCCTGAGCTCCTCATAGTTTGACATCAAGATCTGTCGCAACCAGTGCAAGCCAGCTTCAGCCAGTTAGAGGAGGTTTTATATAGGAGTCATATAGCAATAAAGTTTGTAGCATGCATGCACACAGACCAAATGAGCCAGTGTCCAGCAAAAGATACAAGTTGGCATGTGAATACATCGAAGACTCATATCAGCTTGCATCTCTGTGCAGACTGAACCTACTCTTCAATGGGCATTCTTTGGGTAGCCATGGGTGTGGTGTACAGGGGGTGTGCTGGCTGCAGCTACTTTTTTTAAAAAAAAAAAAAAAAAAAAAAAAGAAAAAAAAAAAGGATACTTTTGAGAACTTAGGAATTATTTAAGAGGAATTTTATTCAGCTGTCTGCCATTTTTACTAGGAAACCCACCCCCATTTTCCCCCATAATTTACCCCATTTTTATGATATTATCCCAATTTTAAGGAATTGAAGATAAGGTATAGGCTCAGCCAGGCACCCCTGCAAGTTAACTGTGTTCAATAAGTTACAGTGTGTTATAAGACAGCCATTGATTATCTGATGTTGTAACATTTTTTTTTAAAGTTATTTTTCAATTATAATTCATCAAGTTAATATTCTTAAGTCATCATCTTTACCCATACTAGCACTAGCAGTCCGTGAACCCACTGAAGTCCACCTACATACATATGAAGCATATGTTTGTAGTGTCCGTGGTCATTCATTGTCTGTCGTCGTAGTCGGTGATCATAGGATCATTTGATCAGTCGTGCATGCAGTCAGCAGTCAGAGCAAACAGTTGATCAGTCATAAAAGTGAGCAATTCCCCGTCCAACCATATAATTTCCCAGACATATATTAAACGTGTGTGTCTAAGTTATCATTCGTGTGTGTCGTCGTATTTAATGATCTTTTAAGCATTCAGTACGTTAACAGTAGAGTCTCAATTTCATCTACTGATTAAAGTGAGCGCTAGTCCTTTCCCCCATACCACACAAATTCAGTGTCAGTACTGAACAACACCACATTGCATATCACACAAGATACAGGTTTGAGCATCATACTCATTCCTGGTGTAACTCATATGCATAATTCCTATCACGCTACCATTGTTTGGAATTAGTGCGTATGTGTTTATAGTATATAACCGCCTGAAAGATTCAAACCAATGAACCAGTCATTGGTTGACTGATCAGTCATCCAGTCAGACAGTCATTCATCACCAGTCCACAGAGCAAGGTAGAATCAATCAATCCATGGTAACGCCTAGGTCGTGACATATATTTTGGTGGCAGCGGTCAAGGATTATTTTATTTGATTTCTACAAGTTTTCTCAATTATGGACCAAGAAATGGTGTTGACAAGACAACGGGCGAGACGTGATGAACAAGGCTCTCATGACACAGAACAGACTATGGTGTTGAGACCAGCACATGAATGTCAACAAGATGGCATTGGAAGAGACAGTTCTGGCAGCACAAGTGAACCACAGCTGCAGACTAGAAGTCTACCAGCAACAGGTGTTCCAAGAGAATCTTTCTCATGGAGTAATGGAGACCAGCAGAGCCATGCCAATCCAAACCAGTCCAGAATTGATCAGAATGTAGCTAATGCTATGAAGACTATGCAGGACAAGGTTTGCAGTTTGGAGAATTCTTTACAGTCTGTCACAGCTGAATTGAGAGGAGTATTGCAGAGTTTAAGCACTAGTGCTGTTGGTCAGACCAGACCAGTCATACAGAACAGGCCAGAAAATGGTTCAATTAGCAATGCTCATAGTAGGACGAGAGTTACACCACAGAATAGAAGTAGACCCATGCAAGACAGTAGCAGTGATAGTGATTTCGACAATAATGATGAAGAGATTCATTCTCGTTCCTCGAACAGTGTCACTAGGTCACTAAGGAAGAGTAGTCCTAAGCTTCCACCCTTCACAGGAAAAGAGACCTGGATGGTATGGTTTAACAGGTTTGAAGAGGTTGCTAACAGGCAGAGATGGAGCCAAGATGAGAAGCTTGATGAACTTCTGCCAAGGTTGCAGGGAACTGCAGGTGAATTTGTATACGGACAGTTGTCTCATACCACAAGGTCTGACTACAAAGCCTTATGTACAGAGCTAAATAACAGGTTTCGTGTGGTGGAAACTTCCAAAGCATTTTGGCTGCAATTCAGTCATCGTAACCAGAAGTATGGCGAAACGGTTGAAGAGTATGCCGCTGACCTTAAGAAGCTATATGATAAAGCCCATGTACGAAGAGACAGAGAGACGCGTAGAGAAGATTTATTACGCAGGTTTTTAGATGGCCTAGTAGATGATAAGGCCAGGTTTCATGTTGAATTCATCAAAGAACCCAATGATATTGATGATGCAGTGTTTCAAGTTGTTTGCTTTCAACAGACAAAACAGACTAATAGGAACACAGATCCTTCCCACTTTAGGTCGTTAACAGATACATTAAATAACAGTGATAGTGACTCAGAAGATAAATCTGTAGCACGGGCTGCACCAGGCAAAAATAAAGACAGGATCATTAAGCATACAGCCAAGACTGAGACATCAGCAGAAAACATCCCTATGAAGAAAGAAACTTTTGACCTTGAAAAACTTAGAGATATAGTGCGGACCGAGCTTCAAGCAATATCTGCTAACACACTAAATGCCCCAAATCAATACAAGGATAAAGTAGGTCAATTCCACAAAAGTCAAAACTATCAGCCAGGTTACAGGCCTTCTAATAATGGTCGTTACCAGCAACAGTATAATAACACAGGTAGTAGAAGAGGATGTTACCTTTGTGGGGATATGTCCCATTTTAAAGCAAACTGCCCACAAAATCGGTATAAGCGACCACAGCCCCCGTGCGAAAACAACAACCTCAACAGTAATGGTCAAGATTTAAACGACAAAGGACTGGCCTCCCAGGCCTAGGTTCAGTCCAGAGTGATAATGGCCTCGATAGCACCAAGTCAGACCATAACCAACCCATTCGTAGAGGTTTCCCATCTTCAGATAGCGTTTTTGTATCCGGGTCAATAAATGGGGTCAAGGTCAACTTTGTTATTGACACAGGTGCTGAGCGAACAGTCGTATCAAAAAAGGTGTACGACAAAATAGACAGTAAAATCAGACCCAGTTTAGCCAAAAAAGGGAAGTTGATACATGCTGGTGGACAGGCTATTGTAGATTATGGGAAATGCAAGGTTGACATAGTGTTGGATACTACTTGCATTCAAAGTGAAGTAGTAATAGCAGAAATCCATGATGAAGTACTTCTAGGGATGGATATTTTGAAGGGAACCAATAAAAAGCCAGCAGATATCATTTTGAGCCAAAATAAGATCATCTTAAATGGAAATGAAATCCGCTGCCAAAATTGTCTACTGATAAACAATAGAAAAGTCAGGGCAGCAGATAACTATGTTTTACAGGGGCATACGGAGCAAATCATTGATGCATTCATTGAAAGGTGTGAGTCTGAAGATAATTTGAATGACTCGAGCTTCCTTATAGAACCGTCTGAGAGCTTTAAGCAGAATTTTGCGCTAGTGATGGCATCCAGCCTTGCAGATATCAACTTTGCCCCAACAGTAAAGGTCAGAATAATGAACCCTTTCCCAACTGAGGCTTCAATCAGGGCTAATACGGTAATAGGATCTGCAGAGCAACTACTATGCGAGCCAGTGCCCATCCTTAAACATGAAGAGCAGACAGCAATAGATGACCAAAGCTCTGTCAGACGTCTTCAATTCATGCAAACAGACAAGAGCAGTATTTGTGGCATTAATGTGATGCACAATCACAAACAGCCAGCAAAGGAAGCTGAGAAAACTATTTCTCCTCAGAAGATCCCTGAATACCTACAATCTGTCTGCGATGAAGCTTCAAAAGATAGAAAACGCACTGAAAAACAGCAAATTGCATCTTTACTCAGTGAGTACCAGGATATTTTTTCTCGAGATGAGAATGATCTGGGATTGACAAGTCTTGCCGAGCATACCATTGATACAGGTGACTCAAGACCTATCAAACAACCGTTCAGACGAGTCCCTCTTGCTTTTGCGGATGAAGAAAAGAAAGCAATTGACAAACTTGTGAAGCAGGGAGTGATTCGCCCTTCTTCCTCACCATGGGCCTCGCCGCTGTGTTTAGTGAGAAAAAAGGATGGCAGCGTTAGACCCTGTGTGGACTACAGGCAACTCAACAAGGTCACAAAACCTGATGCATTTCCTGTCCCAAAAGTCGACGAGTGTATAGATGCAGTGTCAGGTGCCAAGATTTTCAGCACTATTGACTTGACGTCCGGCTACTTTCAGGTCCCCGTAAAAAGGGAAGATATCCCTAAAACAGCCTTTACGTCCAAGCATGGCCTATATGAATTTACGTCCACACCGTTCGGTATGATAAACAGTGGGGCGACTTTTCAAAGAGTTATGGAACTTGCCTTAAAGGGTCTTCAATGGCACATTTGCATAATTTATATTGATGACTGTATCATTTTCTCAACAACTTTCGAGGAGCATATTGAGAGGCTGAAATTGGTATTTCAAAGATTTCGTGAAGCGAACCTTAAACTGAAGCCGAAAAAGTGCGAGCTATTGAAAAAGGAGGTTACCTTTTTGGGTTTTCGCGTTTCAGGTGAAGGAGGAGTGAGGCCAGACCCAAACAACGTCTCCAAAGTCTTACAGTGGCCCGTGCCTGCCAACGTAACGGAAGTCAAACAGTTTTTAGGCCTTTGCTCGTATTATAGGAAACACATGAAAAATTTCAGCATGATTGCCAAACCACTATTCGACCTGACCAAAAAGGACAGCAAACTTGTTTGGACAGATGATAGTCAAATTTCCTTCAACCAGCTCAAGGCTGCACTCACAAGTAATGAAATCATGGCTCTACCAAGTGACAAAGGAGGTCAATTCATCTTAGACGTTGACGCTTGCAACTATGGAATAGGAGCAGTTCTCAGTCAAGTACAAGATGGCAAGGAGAAGGTTGTGTCCTATGCTAGTAGAACCCTTAACAGAGCTGAAACAAATTACTGTGTTACAGACAAGGAGCTTCTCGCTATCCAGTACTTTGTTGAATACTTCAGACACTATCTTCTAGGAAGACATTTCACCGTACGTTCTGACCATTCAGCCCTGAAATGGCTTTTTAGCTTGAAGTCGCCAATCGGCCGAATTGCCCGGTGGATAGAGATACTTTCTGGCTATGATTTTGATGTGGAAAACAGAAAGGGTACACTTCATGGGAATGCAGATGCCATGAGCAGATGTAGAAACCCGAAAGATTGCTCGTGTTCGGACATTGATACAGAAGAATCCTTAAAATGCGGACCTTGCAATAAATGTTTGAAAAGAGCAGAGCAGATGGAGTCTACTTTACAGATGAATACCACCAAGACAAGTTCTACTCCTATACATGATATCTCAAGACTGTCAATGAGCAGTAAGAGAGAAGCAGTGAAGAATGAAATACCAGGATTTGCTTGTTTAGCTATCAAGCATGCATGTTTATTCTTACTGGTGTTAGCTACTATTCTACAGGGAGCTAACAGTCAAGTTTTACAGACGGACGTAACTACGTCTCTGACTATCAGTGATAGTCAGGTTACCAGCCATGGAAGTTGGCTGGGGTTAGCTGTAGGTTTCAGCATGATGGTATTGCTGAGTATTGCTACAAGTTGGATTTATAGTTATCAACCAGAGGGCTATGTCTGGTTGGGGATACAGAGGTTATTTGGCAGGGTAAAGGAGAGAATAATGGATTTTGCCCTGGGTACAACAGATTTGAATTGGTTGGTTCTGACAAGGTCAGGTTGGGTTTATAGTTATCAACCAGAGGGCTATGTCTGGTTGGGGATACAGAGGTTATTCGGCAGGGTAAAGGAGAGTGTAATGAATTTTGCCCTGGATGCGACAAGTTTAAAGTGGTCACTTCTGACAAGGTCAGGTTATATCAACCATTATCAACCAGCGGATCAGGTCTGGTTGGGAATGCAGCGGTTTTTCTGCAGGAAAAAGGTTAAGGGTTTAGCCCTCGACACAATAGGTTGGTGTCGGTCAGTGCTGACAAGGTCAGGTGCAGATGTTGTAGAAAATTGGTTGCCGTGGTCAAGCGGGTATACTATGAAGGAGCTGCAAGATATGCAAAAGGATGATGTGCACATTGGACCAATAATACAATGGTTTAGCTCAGGAGTTAGGCCTGAGGGAAGCATTGCTGCTTCAGCGAGTCCGGAGACTCGTCATTATTTGCTGTGCTGGAATGCACTGGTTTTAAAGAATGGCATTTTGATGCGGAAATTTGAGAAGAAAGATGGATCTGGTACCAATTTACAGTTACTTACACCAAGTGTCTTGAAAAATGATATACTATATCAAATGCACAATGGTGTTTTGTCCGGTCACTTGGGTCGTAAGAAGACGAGAGAGAAAGTGTTACAGCGGTACTATTGGTACAAAGCCAGAGAAGATGTTAACCTATGGATAGCTAACTGTGACAACTGTGGAGCCAACAAACCCCCTCCTTTCAAACCGAGAGCACCTTTGGGTAGTATGCCGGTAGGAGCACCGTTGGACAGACTGTCAACTGATTTGATAGGAGCTTTGCCAAGGACACCAAGAGGTAACAGATATATTCTAGTGGTCACGGATCAATTCACAAAATGGGTAGAAATTTTTGCGATACCTGACCAGTCTGCAGAAACTACAGCTAGGACAATCCTAAATGAAGTAATAGCTCGGTATGGATCACCAACTTCAATTCACAGTGACCAAGGTGCCAACTATGAAAGTAGGATATTCCGCGAACTCTGCAGTTTACTAGAGATCAAGAAGAGCAGGACATCAGTGAGAAATCCCAAGGGGAATGGTCAAACAGAAAGGTTTAACAAGACTCTTATCCATATGGTGCGCGCATACCTATCTGATCAGCAGAGTGAATGGGATTTAAACTTAGGATGCCTTGCCGCGGCGTACAGAGCAACCCCAAATGAGAGTACGAAGATGACCCCCAATCTCCTTATGTTGGGCCGTGAAAATAGGATACCTGCTGAAGTAGCATTTGGTAGTTCTACAGCCTCTAATGACACGGTCTCATCATACAGTGAATATGTGCAGAAATTGAAGAACAACTTACAGAAGGCACATAGTATTTGCAGGGACAACTTGAAGGAAAGTGCCAAAAGACACACAGATATATATGACAACAAGCAGATGTTGCATACATACAAGAAAGGTGACTTAGTATGGTTTTTACGGGCTAGTAAGAAAGATGCTATCTGTTCCAAACTACTGAAACCATACATAGGGCCCTATCCAGTCAAAGAAAAACTGAGCAACCAGAACTACGTGCTAGCATTCTCAAAGGAAGGCAAAAGTCAAGTTGTTCACCACGACAAGCTGAAACCGTATCAAGGAAGCAATCCGCCTAAATGGGTCCTCAAGATGAAGGAATCCCTATCACAGTAAGGGATTTACTGTGAGGAAACAGTTTTAACGGGTTAAAATCCTGTCATCTTTTTATTTTATTTTATCCATTGAATGCATCATTTTTATAGCAAAGATTGCAGATGTCGAACCATAGGTATAATTCCAGTCCTGAAGGTATGATTGTAGAGAATTGCACATGATGGTGGAGCATGAGTAGATAAAAGATCCTTTGCATTTGACTATTTTGATTATTAAAGAAGACTAATAAGCCAGATGATGGGAACCCGCTAAAAGGATAACCATGCTATTTAAGATACCGGCTGTGATTGTTAAGACCAGACGAGCAATGCAGGTTAAAATTGTCAGCGAATTGTCGATGAAGATAGAGACGAGATACTCTCAGATGATGGTTCCAGATGATGAAGATTGGTAGTGATTGCAGAGCACGATTGGAACATAAGTTGAATGTCAGAGACGGGCTAAAATGGGATGATACTATGTCAAGGTCACAAATCTCACTACTGACAGTAGCTATAGGTTATGATATATGATGGTGAGATATCTTGAGAATATGTTATTATTGCTTAGCTATGGTTATGAAGATTGGCTATTCATTAAGATCGATGAGAAGCTACTAAGAGAGTGGAAGATTAGCACAAGATTACCCCCACGATGAGTCGATGAGTGATAGCAAGAAGCGAGAAAGAGAAGATACATGTACTAAAGAAGAAGAGAGAAGAAACATCTAGAAGAGACAGACGTCCCCTGAAAAACAGAGAAAATAATACTTATCAGAGGAGAGACAAATTTGCAAGATGAAAATAAATACAGTGTGATATAAAGAAAAAAGTGCGCGAAATAAAATCTAATCTTCTCATTAGGGTGGTTCCTAGTGTGCACAGATAGGTAACCCCTTTGTTCATATATATGACCCAGTTTGTAACATACTAGCTGCCTTTAATTTAAGACAGTTGGTAAATTACAACATTCTGAAATTATCAAATCACATTAACCATCATATTATATATTACTCATTGTTGAACTGTGTCGAACAATGAAATGCCGCTTTTGGACCGTGATCTAATTCTATTGGATGCACAATGCCTGTCTATACTATGACATGTTTTTTTCATTGATGCCTGTAGCTTCAATGGAAAAAATAATACCATGTAGACATAAAGGGTATTTTGCATTCAGAGTGTTGGGTCAGGTTGCGAATGTTGCATTTGGGCGTTGGATACATTTCAATTCAACTTTATGTCTGTTTCTGATTGCATGTTTACCCATACAACCAGTGACAGGTGTAAGTTTGACATTACATTTTCATGATCTCAAAATTTACTTTTTAGGCCATCCTCATTTTTTATAATATGTGAATATCCTTGGCTTAGTTAAGACGGTTCCCCCTCTGTGTACATTGGTGACAAGTGAAAAATGAATAAAAAAATGAATAATGAATATAAAAGTGAATAATGAATACAAAAGTGAATATTAGATGTAAAAGTGAATGAATCTATAAAAGTGAATATCAATACAAAAAGTGAATACTGGCTAAAATACAAGGTGAATACTGAATAAAATACATATTATAGTGAATATTATCATATCTACTGAATCTTTATCAAATATAAGATATAACACTACGGAAAGGATCTATTATCAACAACTGATCGATACGTCTACATATATTGGAAGGAACTGTGAAAACCTGATGGTACGTTTCAAGGAAATCGGGAATTAGTCACCCTTCGGGAGTGACAGTTACATTATAGAACAGTTTTTAGTGCATTGCAAAAGCAACAAGGTTTCTACCTGCAGAATTAATGATCTGATGGCAAGGACAGACAAACTGAATACAGTTTGTCTGCCATTGCTCAGTCATTACTTAGGGTACATTACAATGTCATTTTGACTAATGAGAAACTTTTACTGTGGAAACACTTAACCGCGGTCAGATTCAGTGTTGCAGCAGAGCGCTTTAGTGCAAATATAGCACAGTTTCATACAGATTATTTCAATATTAAGTATATTGGAGGGATATTCTGTCTGTTATGGAATAAGACTTCACTCACATGGGGACCCCATATTGCCAGGTGTGGAAGTTTTGTTTCAAAACAAACAGATATTAAGTTTTCAATGTTTGATAACCATTCATGATCTAAATTGATTTTCTTGAAGAATATTCCTCCAATAAGCAAAGGTTCATAAAATTTAAAGTCAATTTCCATATTTAAGTGCTGTTTTCCAAAAAATTGGAGGTCATATAATTGATATGACGGTAATTTAGATTCAATAGTTGGGCTTATCTGTACATAAAATCATTGTCTCTTCAAACAAGACTTGTTTGGATGGGATGCTGATTTTGTAATTTATAAGTTTGTGGATAAAGTACAGTGTTGACCCGAAATGGAAAACAGAACTTCATGTAAGAGCAAAAATTGTTATTTAAAAACAAAGAAATATTAAAATCTGCTCTCAGCATGGCATCAAATGGGTATAAGAATCAGTCAGGTTCTAATTTTGACTGGAAATGAATTGTATGCGCATTTCGGTAGATAAACCGAGTCCATTCTGTGATATATTCTTTTTAGTAAGTGATGCAGATGCTGAAAGCGATTTATTTGACATCGATGCATGGTGAATATTGCATCGGGACTGGGTAGCATCATGTTAATTGAAATCATTGTAAATTGCAGCTGAAGTAAAGTATGTCAGCTTGATATAACTTTCCCAACACCTTTTGTGCTAGGCTCCAACTTATGTGGGAGTGACAGGTTATTGTCACTGCATTTCTAGACAAGCATATCTTAACAGAGATATTACTGTACGGATGCCAGAGTTGACCGAGATTCTATTTTTGTGTTAATCGGAGCTTTAACACTTAAGGTGGGGGTAAATGTGGTGTACAGGGGGTGTGCTGGCTGCAGCTACTTTACTTGAGGTCTTATGACAGAGAAATACATTGCTGAGGAAATCTGAGCATATGCTGTTTGTGAGCATGGACCGATTTGGCATCTTATTCTGTATGATAGCCTGTTAGAGACATTGCTTGTCAGGGGCTCTCTTAGGTGATGGCCACACTTTTGAGTGAACTACTGACCGCAGAGCTCTATTTCCATCTCTCAGCAATCTACTGCTCTGGAGCTTTGACTTGTGTATTGTTCATTTATTCACATGTGCTTCGGTTTTGACCCAGAATATTTCTCTTATCATTGAAGTAAAGAAACTCTTGCTCACCCTATTCTTGGAAGCAGTCTACATTGATTTGATTTCAATCAGCGCTGGTGTCTGACATATCCATTTGGAGCTTATTTTCGCTAAAAATCGGAATTTGAAGTGCTTGTTTTTCTCATCAGCCATGACAGTCTATATGCTAGTGTGTATTCTCGATTGATAGAACAGCGGTGTAGTAAATATCTGCTTCCAAAAATAGCTTGGCAAGGTCATCGTAGCGTAAAGTCGATTGTGTTTGTAAACAGACATTTTCTACGGACGATTTCTCTTAAAATTAGTGCTACCGGTCTAAATCTTTTTAGCAGGTCATAAAATTTAATCATCATAGTACATTTCTGCATATTTACTTTGTAAAGTTTAATTTGATTATCTATGGTATTTTAGGATTAAAACAGAAGGGGGCGGACATTTCCAGTAAAAATGGCTCTTTTCCCACAGTTTCTTGTTGCGGGAAGCTGTTGCGGGACGGTTTGTGGGGGAAAAATGTGGGAACTGCGGGAATGCGGGATGCGGGATTCTGTGGGAGTATATAAGCTCTCCCACAGATTGTTTGGGGGACTTCACATTTTGACTTCATAGGGAACACTTGCTTTTAGGTGATTTTCTATTTTTGGTATTTTAGCAGTTTCCCTTTTCCAAAAGACATTTAAAACCACAAAAAGTATTTAAAAGAAAGAGAAATTTATTGAATTTATTTTCTAGCATCAGATACTTTTGAGAACTTAGGAATTATTTGAGAGGAATTTTATTCAGCTGTCTGCCATTTTTACTAGGAAACCCACCCCCATTTTCCCCCATAATTTACCCCATTTTTATGATATTATCCCAATTTTAAGGAATTGAAGATAAGGTATAGGCTCAGCCAGGCACCCCTGCAAGTTAACTGTGTTCAATAAGTTACAGTGTGTTATAAGACAGCCATTGATTATCTGATGTTGTAACATTTTTTTTTAAAGTTATTTTTCAATTATAATTCATCAAGTTAATATTCTTAAGTCATCATCTTTACCCATACTAGCACTAGCAGTCCGTGAACCCACTGAAGTCCACCTACATACATATGAAGCATATGTTTGTAGTGTCCGTGGTCATTCATTGTCTGTCGTCGTAGTCGGTGATCATAGGATCATTTGATCAGTCGTGCATGCAGTCAGCAGTCAGAGCAAACAGTTGATCAGTCATAAAAGTGAGCAATTCCCCGTCCAACCATATAATTTCCCAGACATATATTAAACGTGTGTGTCTAAGTTATCATTCGTGTGTGTCGTCGTATTTAATGATCTTTTAAGCATTCAGTACGTTAACAGTAGAGTCTCAATTTCATCTACTGATTAAAGTGAGCGCTAGTCCTTTCCCCCATACCACACAAATTCAGTGTCAGTACTGAACAACACCACATTGCATATCACACAAGATACAGGTTTGAGCATCATACTCATTCCTGGTGTAACTCATGTGCATAATTCCTATCACGCTACCATTGTTTGGAATTAGTGCGTATGTGTTTATAGTATATAACCGCCTGAAAGATTCAAACCAATGAACCAGTCATTGGTTGACTGATCAGTCATCCAGTCAGACAGTCATTCATCACCAGTCCACAGAGCAAGGTAGAATCAATCAATCCATGGTAACGCCTAGGTCGTGACAATGGGTACAACAATTCTTTAGGTGGAAAACTAAGACTGTAGTTCTTCCCTGTACACATATGCCAACTTGTACCTTATGCTGGATACTGGTTCTTCTATACCATATCATACAAAAATTAGCAACATACTTTGTTCTTTGATTCTGTAGTTTTCTAATCCATGTTGTATAGACTGGCTTATCTTTTCATCCTCCACTATGATTGACAGTAGTTTCAGGTTGTCAGTCTGTGACTCAGTCTGGATTGCTTTTATTAAAGCTTCTGGAATACTCTCAATATACTTCAACATTGGATCTAGTTTAACAGAAACAAAACAGATTTCAAAAATACCATAATTATGAGCATTAGCACGCCTTTGGCTGAATATGCCATATTAAGCCAAATGAGTGCTAACACTCATAAAATGTCACTCTGTACTTTTAATTGCATGTTTTTGCCATCTGCTGATTTTTTCAAAAATAACTTTTCCAAAAATTCTTTCAGAAATACCATTAAGAGTGTCAAACAAATTCAATCCAGATCAGGGCTGACGTTTGGTTGGTCCTGATCTTGGTCCAATCTATTTGCAAAGGTTATCAGCAGATGATACTTGTGTGTAAGTATTAGAGCTTGTGCTTTTATACGGTAGACTATGGTATCTAAATATTGTGCCAATAGAAAAAGATAACAAGAAAAAACATGAAATGAACATTGCCATGCTGATTTTAGGGGTATCATTTCACTATTCTACACTAAATGTCGAATTATTTCTTTGTATGCAGTGTAAGTTCTCATGCTTTTATTGTAGTCTGATGACTTTTTTCAATATTAACATTTTCAAAATGTTAAAAAATTCTTTCAGGAGCACTATCAGAGTGTCAAACTGTTTGGGTTAACATCAAAACTGACATTTGGTTGATCTTGTTCAGAATCCATACTGTTTGCAAAAATTATCAGCATATGAGAGACATTGAAAAAAAGAATCCACAGAACAAAACCAATAAATTGCCTGAAATTCCCCTTATGGAGCCTTAATTAGTGTGTAATGTTCAACTGACATGCGCACAGCTCATGGCGTCGACACATGATTGGTAACAAGCCGCCATGTTTGACCTATCAACAGATTAACTTTTGACAAGAAGTGAAAACTTGAAAATGTGTTTTGGGGCTATCAGTGAATGATTTATCAAGTAGGGGGTATAGGGAACCACAGGAAAATGAGAATTTTATAAGGAACCTACGTTTTCTAAGTTTACATATGAGAAAATGATTAAATTTTTAAATGTTGACAAAATAAAATAACTACTTCCTGGTCAAATTTTGTCAACTGGACCATATTCCCCAGGTGGTGCCTATGAGTGACGTCATCAAAAAAACTCTTTACCGCAATACTAAGGAACCCCCGATACTTCCAGAAGCCAGTATACTTTGACTTAAGCCAATACTTCTAGATATCAATATATGAGTTAATGAGTCTACTGTGTTTAAGCCAATTCAGGAGATTTTAATACTTATCCCATCTTAACCCTTTAGTCCATAGGCTATTTTTAGATCATGACATCATTTTCTATTTTTAGACAACATTTAGAAAATTCAAAATTTAAGTACAGTTTTGAATACTTTTGAAAATATTATGGAAAATACAGCAAATGCTCAATTTTCATGTTTTCAAATACCTGATATTTCAAAGGCATCAAAGGCATTCTTATGGAGTAAAGGGTTAATTTAAGTCACTCAACAAATTTGCTTACCCAGCTATGTTGTGAGCAAGAGACCTAAAGTTTGGCCTGAGACTTCGTCCTATTTTTTTTTCTCAAGCACAAGTAATTTGATTGCCACTTACGTTTGATGTCCAAGAATACAGCACTTGTCACCACTTGTTTACATATGAAACTGACAGCTTCTTTAAAAGCACTTGCCAATTTCCCTGCATCGTTGTGATAAGGCACATGTAGAATTGCTGATGCATTCAAGTTTCCACCTCCTGTTTCAAATGTGTGACCAGATTTTGAGCGTTCTTAAAATAGAAAACGAAATGAGCTGCGACACAAGACTTCTAACTATGTGGCATTTTGACAAGTGTAGACTCAGACGATCCTGTACAGCCTCCTCTTAAGCTTAGAAACTTATAATGATATTCAGTTAGTAGCTTAACACTCATAGAATATTCAAGCGACTAGCAAAGACTCCGATCAGACTGCGTGTTTGCACAGGCTGATCTGAGGCTTCGCTGGTCGCACATATCACATTGTTGGAAGTCTCATGTTGAGGCTCAAATGAAAATTATGATCCCTTTGTTACCTATTATGTTTCGTATTTGAATTTAAAATCCCACCAACAGCTAAGGAAACCATTGTTTGGAAACCAAGCTATGGCTTAAACAGACTGGGGAAACTGGGGATCAAACCCTCAACCCCTGGTTTATAAAGGGAGTAGTTTAACCATCACAGCCGCCCCTAACTATTGTGTGCACAGTTAAGACTCCATTCTGTCCAGTTTAAATGAAAGACAAACACCTGTTAACTAGAATATCAGTTGATGAAATTCCATTGCAGATTCCCCAGCTGGTAGCTTTTGACCCCTCCCAGGGTCCCTAGGGGTTGAACAAAAAAAAATATTGTGCTCTTGCACTACCCACCTAAGTAAGTCACTCAACAAATTTGAGTGGGTTAGGTGCATTGAGATAGCATAATGGTAAGATGGATGGAAGAAGGCAATCACAATAGCTCCACTTTTTAAAAAATGTGGGGATAACAACAATAAGCATACTGGAAGAGCATAGTGTGACAAATTTACAGTAACTATTATATGGTACTCATAAGGTCTACTTTCTTGAATAAAGAAAACCCTTTTAACAGATAATATGCTAGATACTCTGGACAGCAATAGTTTGCCCTTGATAAATTGAGGATTTTACATGAGTGCTCATGTGATATTGAATTCATTAAACGAGTTAGTGAAAAGAGAGAAAATGTGAGGATTGCCAAGCATTTTATCAACTTTTCCTAACTTGTTTATCAAATTGAATAATTCAAGAACATTACTGTTATATTCTATTTATCATATGACTGTAATGACATTAAAATTACTTTGAAATGGTATTTTCATATAAGGCATAAAAAGAGAGCAGATTTCGGGAAGGACACAATTCATTACACTGTAACGGTGTAACAATATAACAGTGCAAGCTGCCTACATATACAGTGAGCCACTTTAGTTACGCACCACTTATAAAATGTAAAATTACTCGGAAAACAAATGTGATATTTTTATTCTGAGACTGCCAACGTAAAGCGCATCTATATTTGCATTAGCCATTGAAATTTCATTGTGATCAGATCAGAAACAAAGCAGAAAATGGATTTTTAAGTGCACTACCCTCAAAACACCATTTCACATTGCATTATCTCAATTGAAACTCAGATCACATTGCACTTTTTTCAGGGTTGAATATCAGCTCTTCATAGTTTTTTTAAGGTTTTACTATTTTGGTTCCCAGCTGACCAAGGTTTGAAAAAAGTTGGTTGTAGTACTTTTTTTTAGTTAGTTAAAATTTCGTATGATTCTGAGTAAACTAGTTATCAAAACACTTGTTTTATGATTTCATTTTAAAAAACCATGTATCCACCGTTTAGTTTTGTAAAGAAAATAATGGATTAATTGGCGTCATGGTGTTGACGTTAGTGATGACGTCACTACTACCAAGACTATAAGACGTGTCAATGATAAGATGTTTTAGTGTTTTGATACTTCTATGTCAACAAGTGACTCATTACAAAATAGTTTGCGAAGAAAACCCAGTTTGATTATTGTAACTGACGTTAATATGACGTTAAAACGAGCATTTCTTCAAAAAGTAACGTTGTTACTAAATTCAACGACCGAAAAAAGGGGTTTTACTTGAATAAATAAATTGTTTTTGGTGTTTTTCTGTCACAACGATCACCATGGATAATGCCTAGCACAAAACAAAAATAGAACATATAGACGTTCCGCTTGCACGTGCATTTTTCAAAATTTGTCAAAATTGCCTTTGAGTAGCAGAATGATTCGCATGAGTGATTCCAATATTTTTTTTTCGATGTTATCAAACAGATAAAATGTCACTAAATAAATTATGATAGAGAATGTTCGATTCCAGCATTTTTGTCAAAAAATGTAGGCCCTGAAAAAGTGGTGCGTAACTAAAGTGGCTCACTGTAGAGCATAAAAAAATAGCAGATTCCCGGATAGGGCATAAAAAGAGAGCAGATTTCCGGGAGGACGCATTTCGTTACACTGTAACGGTGTAGCAATATAACAGTGCAAGCTGCCAATAACAAGATTGCAGCACTACACTGCAGCGTTATAAGTGTAAAATAAAGATGAAAGTGAAAAAACTTGGACATCTTCCACTAAAACAAATGTAACAATGAAATTCAATGGAAAACTAATGTAACAGACTGTAATAAAAAGTAACCAGCATCTTAAGAGAATTTTTTATAGACACAATCTGCCTGAAACTGCTGTAACAAGTGTAACAAATGAAACGAGCAAAAAAAATGGACATCTTCTACCGACACAACTGAAACAATGAAATTCAATGGAAAACTAATGAAATGGACTGTAACAATAAGTAACAATTATTGTTACAGTCTGTTTCATTGGTTTTCTACAGATTTACATTGTTTCTGTTGTTTCAGTGGAGGATGTCCAATTTTTTCCACTTTTGTCTTTATCTTGCATTAGTTACAAATTCATTAGTTACAACTCAGTGTAGTCCCACCATATTGTTATTCTTTCTTTGACCTTATATATTGTTACACCGTTACAGTGTAACAAAATGTGTCCCTCCGGAAATATGCTCTCTTATGGCATTTTGGCATGAAAACATTAAGATTTTGTATTTATGGATTAAATAATGTTATGGATGTCATTCCACAACATTGCTAAATGTGTAAAACACTACTGTCAGTTTAAGATCCATGGTAATGAGGCCATTCCATTGTAAAGCATGACGCATTCCCTACCATGATTATATTCAATATTCTATGATAGGTTCATTATAACTGTAAATAGAGACTACCTGCACACCCGAAAACAAGGTAACTGGCCAATGTTTGTATACATCGATTCTCAAGTATCTTTGAACCGACATTAGTGGTTTATTTATCTTAATATATGTACATGGCATTACATCATGCCCAGATGTGACATCATGTGATAGCTTGATCGGTAATTGGTAATAAAGTTTCATTTACAAAGACATATGGCTGCGTGTTTTAAGAACAACAGGACAGGCTCAGATTTTACTGCAAAACCCCTTTATTGGTTGGATATACAGTAAAACCTATGTAAAGCAGCCACTCACAAATAGATAAAACAAAGATTGTAATGACAAATGGTAGCTATATGAAGGTAGAAGATGTTGCAGAATGCTCCCCGTGGAGCATTCTGCAATACTTTTGATCTGCATTAAGCCATAATTGATCTTGAAAAAAATAATTTTCGGTCTTTTTGAGAGTGGTTGTTTTACACAGGTTTTGCTGAATGATAAGTACCATTTTTCTAATAACCTGGTTAAAAAACTTACTTTGAGAAAATTCCTTATTTACTTCAGTGCCAAGCATGCTCAAAAATGGTGACGAACTTGTCTTTGCTGAAACATATCAATAAGGAACATGTATCAGGTCTCTAGATAGGAGTGCTTAATTAGAAATAAATTTCCTTATTTCTCAATCAAAACATACACTGAACAAAATTTCTAATTGGTCGCTTTTCAAACTCATTATTTGTGACCAAGCGCTAATAACATATAAATAAATAATTTGCCTAAAAATGTGCAGTTTAATGGGCAAAAGTTTAACATTTTCAGAAAAGTTGTCTTTCAATCCACGTGTTTTTTGGTAAAAAAATGCTTTTTTGAAGAAAAATGGTTTTGATTGAAGTTTTATATCAAATTTAAGTTCAGTTGGTAATAGACTGGTCTAATCGACTTCAAAAACACCAAATACTTGAAATTTTGACGAAAGTAGATTTTTAACGCATTTTTTAAATACCACTTTTTTTTAGATTTTTGAAATTCATTAGTAGCTTGTACAAAAACTTTTGAATGCATTTTATCTTATCTGAACAAGATAGCCCAAACAGAAAAGAACTTGATTCGTCCATTTTGTGATGAAAAACATTTCACTGCATAATCGCTGAAAATTGCAATACCGTATCACAGAAAATAAGGCGTACGGAACAGTGCAAACTTCCTATGTAAACTGCATGCAAAAAACTGAATTTCAATGATTTAGCTGCTGGTAGTGTTTGTCATCATGCTATTAGGTAACAGAAAAGAGGATTCTGATTGAAGTGAATCATTTGAAGTGTGTTTGTCCTTAATAATGGCAGTCAGAAACATTTCATACAAACAGAAATACAAATGAATGGCATCTTTGTGGAATATTTCATATTGTAGGAATAAAAATGTGACTTTTTGAAATGAGGGTACCTTTACTCTAGCATCGTCTGTGGAAGACTAACCAGTCATTTTTAAATCAAATGGCATGTAGAGTTTGGGCAAGACATTGGTTGATTTATATAAGCATGAATTTTGTAAAGCCGAATCTTACTTCAAACCAACATAAAAAATGTAAAGTGACCAATTAGAAACTTCGCCAAGTGTATGCTTTGGGTGTTCAAAAGAACAGTCTCATTGAGATGGTTCTTTTGAGCACCCAAAACATATGCTACAACTTATGGATAAGAAAAGATTAGCATTTGTATCCTCATTTCTTTATCTAGACCTATGGATATTCAACACATCCATAGTTACATATTTTTTCATATGACTTTGGGTCTGGGATTGAAATAACGCCATGCAATAGAATCAATAAACCATTAGTGGTTTACATATTTTAGGGAAATGTTATGATGTCCATAACAATGTGCGTACATAATGACAAAATTATAACGTTTTTACATCAGAAATGAGACTTCAAAGTAATCTTATTGTTATATGATAAATAGAATCTAACATTCATGCTCTTGTATTATTGAATTTATCAAACTCTTACCACAAAAATAGATAAAATGATGGGCAAGCCTTGCAGTTTATCTCTTTTACCCCAACTTGTTTAATGAATTTTATAAAACATGAGCACTTATGCAAGATCCTCTATATTAAACCATGCAATCTGCGCGAAACTTAATCAAAATCGAATGAATAACACAAAAGTTACAGACATTTGTATATTAGAGAATCATAAGCTATGGAGGGCAGCCATTTTAGGCTAAGTGACATCTCACAGTCCTAATTAAATATGCATAAACAGAATAACTAGTTTCCTGTCACTCATTTTAACTTTGTTTGCTTTTTTATTGACTCTTCTAAAGAAAAAAGTTGATTTTCAATAAAAACCAGTACAGTTTGTGATGGAATTGGGAATTTTGTTGGCTTTTTAATATTTACGGAAAGCTATGTTAAATGATCAAAATGACAGCCTCCATTGACTTATTAGAATTCAAAATTTGATTTTTGAATTGCTATAACTTTCTCGGTTCGAGGTAACAAGTTAACTGATAGCTACTTGCCTGATTCCAAAGCTTTCATCTCCCAGAAGTAAACTACTGTATCAGTCTTTAGTTTTAAGATGTTTTCTTTCCGGACACACACAGAAACACCATCAATACTGAACTGTGGTCTGTAACCTAAAGTGGATATGAAAAAATTCTATTAAAGTATCTTAACTTTTTACCTTCTAAGAAATTTTGCATGCTTTTTTTTGTCATCTGTTGATTTTTTTCAAAATCAACTTAGTTTCAAAAAATTCTTTCAGGAATACAATCAGTGTTAAACAGTTTGGATCCAGATCAGGCCTGACATATCAATTGTTGTTGTTCAAAAAGTTTGAACCCAGATGAAGCCTGACAAAATGTCTGGCCTGATCTGGGTTCTTACTGTTTGCAAAGGTTATCAGCAGACAACACTAGAAGGCAAAGAATTAATTAATTTCATCATTTGGAGAGATGAATAACAATAATTTAAATATGTGCATTACAAAACATAAATCAAGCAATATTTTAAGGCATGGAAAGATTAGTTTTAAGTAGCACATGAGATTTTGAAACTTATTGCACCAGCAATAGGCACATGTGAGCCTGTGAATCTTTGCAGCTTACCAGGGCATTACCTTCTTGCATGCACAAAGTAATTGTAATGTATTAGTATTAAGGCAACCTATTAAGAGTATACAACAATAGCCAAACCCCTAGTGTTAATCTTTTTCTTTATTTCTACTATTCATCTTAATAATTCACATGAAATAGCAAGCATTATTTTCCTTGATATTTCTCTTGATAAAGGGCTCTGGCCAAAATATTGAGTTAAGAGTAAAATTAACGCAATATGTGTTTAATATTGTTCCCTGATGAATATACATGAATATTATTAGAAAAAATATAAAATGGTGGTACAGTGACTGTGTAGTTGATATCAAAAAGCATGTTTTTTCTTGATAAAGGCATCTAGCCGTAAAATTGAGTTCAGAGTAAAATTAACATAACGCATGTATCAAGAATGGTTTCAAAATCTGTCATCTGTAGATTGACGCTTAAGGAGCTAAGTCTTAAAAATGCAAAGGGCCCTAATTACGTCTATCAGAGGAAGTATGCTAAAAAGTCAAGAAGGTAACCTACTACTGATATGTGGTCCTAAACACGATAAAATCTGTTATTTTATTTTGTATACAAATAACAAAGGCACAGACCAGTCTGCACATCCCCAACATCTGATCAGACTGCCTTGGTTATTCTTTCACAGCAAGTAAAATAGCTTAGCTTGTTACAATCAAAATCTCCCAATTTTCTAGGCTGTCTCTGTAACTAAGTAGATTGGTTTTAGTCTAACTTAGTCACGGGTAGGAAACTTCATAAATAGAGCCACAGCTCTGGAAAAAGGAAATCTTATGATGGTCTTTCCGGTTTTGTATATGGAGGGTGACAAAAATTGCCTAAAAAACGTAAGTTTTCCTTTCCGTGCTTTTATGGTGTAAATATCGAAAAAAGGAGATTGTTGTGCTTCACTCTGGCCTTTTAACTTCTTATCTAAGCTGATGGGAGCTGCAAATTGTGTACGGTTTTGTCGGAATCCTTTTAGTCGTGAGGTACATGAAGGTTGTTTACTTCAGGACAAAAACAATTCAGATAAAAACGTACACAATTTGCAGCTCACATCAGCTTGGATTAGAAGTTGAAATACTAGAGGCACAATACAATCTCCTTTCTTTTTTTACTATTTTACACAATAAAAGAAATATTTTTATTTTTGTAGCCAACTTTTCAGCCTACATATACAGAGCCGGTGGCTCTGTTTATGAAGTTTCCAACTTGTGTTAGTTGAAAACCCCAAAGACAGGTTTTCTCACAACAAGGCATATGTAGGCTGATACAATACCTTTTTCAACTTGCTCCACTTGAAGAAAGTCCTGAAAAGATATACATAAATCAAAATATAAATTAGTTGAGCCAACACATGAGATTTCTGTATTTATCATATGAGGTAGTTTCCGAGAGTGAAATAATAAACATGTAATAAATTAGGTTTGAGCTATTAGCCAAGAACAATGACTCTTTAATGGTTACACTTGCAGCAATCACTGGCGCAGAAAATGATCTTTACTTTGTAAAATTATGACCAAAGAAGTTAGAGTGTGATATGTAAGTCAATGGGACATTGTGTCTGCTGAACGAATATGCTAGAAAACAATTACTTGCAAGGTTTGACCATGGGTGTCCAAATTAGTTTTCCTTGTAGCAAAATTAAAACCTCTTTTAGCAAAACAGAATAGAGCATCTTTGGCATGCCGAGCCGTCATATTACTTCTCTATCCAATCTTTAGATCAACTTTTATTAAGAGTGTTTTTGACTGTTGAAGGTGTAAAGAAAAGGGTATTAGCAATACTAACGTCTTTCTTTCTACCATCAATAGTCAATTATAATTTTCAATGTACACATTTAGTTAGATGCAAATCTAGATATCATGTCCATTCAAATCTGTGTTCAGGCCAAGCTCAGGCTACCACCATATGAGAGAGAAAACATTTCCTTTCAAACTATCAGGTTGTTTTTTTATTATCAAAAGTCATGTAATGTCTTTGATAGAATCCCTTGCCTAGCAGTTCTTGTATACAATCTGGCACGAATCAGTTAGGCTCTGTGAATGTTTGTACAAGATAATTTTTGAAAAGCTGTGTGCTTGTTGTACAGGGGCAAATTTGGTCAATCCTTTCTTTAAAAGCTTGTACTTGTTGTACAGGGGCCCTCTAAGTGCTAATCACAATCAATTGTCCACACTCAGTCTGTTTGCTTATATGATTAAATTAGTAAATTAGGTTAGCAAATATATGTATCAGATGAATAATTAAAGCAGACAACATGTCACAACTTTTAACAAACTAAAATTATTTTCCTATGTACTGTCCCTACTTTAAATTTTCATGTAACCTGAAGCGCACACCTTTTTTTTCTTGGTATAGCAGTCTTCTGTTTTGAGTAATCTTTTGCATATGCGGATGGGGGTCCGGACCCCACCTGGAAAATTACAAGTTTTATTTGTTTCCATAGTGCACCCCCCCCCCCCCCCCCCCCCCCCCCCCCCCGGAATATGTTGGACCCCCTCCCTTCTGAACTAATTTTCCGAGTGAATTAAACCATTGGACCCCTCTGTCAACTAAGTTTAGAACTAAAAAAATAAATAAAAACGTTGTCGGAACTTTTTTCCGTCAGTTGGACCTGGACACCTCCTACCTTCCCCCTCTGGCAAAAGGATCTGCGCATGTTTTGCAGAAGGATATTTAAGCCTTTGATTACTTGCAGAGAGATAAAACTGCAACATTTTTTTACTCACCAAGCTACTGGCAGCGATTCTAAAAATGAACCTCCTAATGGTCGGCATATGGGCAATTTTAATTGGGGACCCGTTTAAGTAACGATGTCGTTTCTACGGCAATTGCAATAATGTTTTTTTTCTGATTCCTGTCATAACGTTAACATTACTTGCTAGAGTAAAATTAGCTTACGTTATTGCCGTTTTATGAACAGCTACATGCCTTATTAACATGAACCATTTTATTTGTTTGTTTGACTTTCTCAAAGTTTTATCTGCTACCTCCAATATTCTTGTTGTGAAGGACGCTCCATTCAGAATGATTGCATTTCGGACATTACCGTTTATAATTTTTCCGATGTACCGATTTTTTCCAACAAGTCACTCAAGCAATTTCAATGCGTCAAAAAATGCTAGAAACATTGCCCTTTTTAAGATTTGATGGAGGAAGACAGTCTGGAATGGACGATAAACCTAATATGTCACTATTAGCCCCTGTGCCTATTTAATTTGAATATCCCGCAAGAGTGTTGCAGTCTCTTGGCGACGATCTGACTGGACAAGAGCACAATAAGCCACACATATTGCTTTCACAGGTAAACTTAACATGCCCTCAAGCTTGGATTAGCGGTGACCTTTAGATCTGTTTTGGATTGGCACATAGCGGAGGGGTTTTAAAACAATGATTGACGTATATGTATTTGTGGTTAATTGCAAGAATCAACGGATTAACTGCGGGATTTCAAACGTCAAATACTTAAAGGATTATCAGCACCCGCTGTGTACCGTATTTACGTTCAAATTCACTACAGTATAAAATTTATTGAGATCAGACGACAAATACAAAAAAATTGATGCTTTATTTTTGAAAACTCGCAAAAACGTAATTCACATTTTCTGGAAATCAATTCGCAAAAAATGTGAAAATGTGACAGATGGACACCCCTGTTTGACACTGATAGATATCACTGCTGCAAAGTAATCCACTTTACTGCATAATGTAATGATATATGGTTGAATGTGTTGATAATCATCAAATTTTAGCAGCCTTAGCTTATATAATTATGTCAAAGGTCAATCTTAATAGTTTCTAATTGTTTATAGTCCTCAAGTTCCGTTAGGTTTAGCATTTCTACTGTGCATACTTACTCACAGGCTTCAAGTAAATATTTCCGAAAATTAAACTTTCAAGATATTCCTAATGTTTTAGGACCTGCCATTAAGTATGCTGAGGTCATCCTAGGCTCATTATTTGAATGTATGTCACTAAGCGGGATTCCCAGATGCTGAATACAAATTTTCAAGGCCATCTGCTTAGTGGTTCAGCAGAAGATTTGCAAGGGCTTAACCAAATATAGGCTTGGCGGCCATCTTGAAAATGTGTCACATGTCACAAAAACAAGATTAAACTTCCCTAAACAATGGCAGTAGCACATAAAATTTGGTTCGACCAACCATGCAGTTTTGTAAAAAGACATGTTTGAAACTGTTGACTGACAAACAGATTGGCAGCCACAATTACACTTGAGCTTTTGCTATACTGTCAGCTCACCTATGAGCCTTTGTTCAGGTGAGCTACAAATGTTGTGCTCGCTATCCCGATTTCAATGTTATAAAACTCTTTTCATGCTCAACTCAACTCAGCATGAAATTTATCCTGCTTATAAATATTAAAATGCCAACAATTGCTGGCATTTAAACATTTAGGAGTAGGATAAATACAGCATTTGTGAGTTTTTAAGCAGGAAAACCCTTTATTTTTCATTTAGGTTTATAAAAGTATTTAAAATTTCATGCGCAGTTAAGAACAGCGTGAAAAGTTTTAAAACCTAGTCCAACTCTTTTACTCACTTTAAAGATGTGTTCATCTGTCCCATATATAACAATGGTCATATCTTTTAGATATGCATGTGGTATCTTCATCTCAAAATATCTTGCAGCCTCAAAGAAAGCAGCAGCAACTTCTATTGGAGGATACTGAAGTTTCCCTGTTCCTATAGCTGGGAATGCAATAGACTTCATCTTCAATTCATTGCATTTTACAAGACATCTATAGATGAAATTCTGAAGTTGCTAAAACAAATACAATACAGATATTAGAGAATGAGCAGTTAAAAAAGAATGACAGACCATAATCTGGGCCTTGCTGCGAGAAACCCTGACTTTGTTGCATGTGAATAATAAAGGCACAGACCAGCCTGAGCATCTACGTAGTTTGATCAGTGCCTCTGTTATTCTAAATCTGGAAAGAATAGTACTCAAACTTGCTCCATGCAAATTTCAATACTCTAGCTAGTATCCGTAGCTGGGCAGACTGGCTTAAGTTTTGCTCGATCAAAGATAGGTTTTCTTGCAAAAAGGTCCATCTAATTAGTTGACTGTGTAAGCTGTGGTTGTATCTGGACTCTCTTTCTGACTTGTGTGACAAGAGAAATATCAGTCCAACTGAATTTTTTATCAAAATTTTCAAGAACTGGGTGTTATCCTATACATATACTTAAGACACATGTACAGTAATTGCTTAATCACATCTATAAGGACCTTGGGCAGTCTCCTATTCAATCTGCCCAAATTTTGAGAGCCTGTTGCCAGGATAATGTACAAATGACAACTGTATTTTTGAAATTAAATTAAAACCTTAACATTACGGCCTATCAGGGGATGGGGGTATTTTCTATGATCAAATTTTATTTCGCAGAAAACCAAAGTTTCGTACGGTATTCATCCTAAATACTTTGTAGCATAAGACTTGAGGCTAAAGTGATGCATTTGCATAAATTTCACATCTAAAACATTCCATCGTTTTTATTATAAATAAGTATGCTGTCCATGAAATTTTGACTATTACCTGTCTTACGCATAGATTATACCTGCTATGTTTCAAGTTCAATCAGTCTGACCTGTTCACTTAGATGTATCATAACTACATACTGTATACATGCCATTGTAATTGATTTTAACCTACAGGTTTGTACAAAAATAGCACCTAATAAGCTTTTATAATAAATTGTTTTTGATCATTTTTACAGCCTGTTCCCCCCTTTGACCAATCATGCCATTTTTATATGCTGTGTGTAATATAAAAATACAGCTGTATGCAAAAGGATCAGCTTTGTCACAGGGGGAAGTTCTTAAAAAGCTTTTCTATTTCCTATATGATGAATAGTCCAACAGAATACTTGTCCAATGAGAGAAGCATTTTTGGGGATAATTCGGGGGTTGAACCTACTATCCTTTCCATGGAAAAAAATTTAATTTTCTTAGAAACTTTTCTCTGGCCATTTTTATGGGCAATTCTTCATTAAGACTGTCCAGAGTCCTTTTAACAAACAACTATATTATAGTCAGAATACAGATCTAAACCCTCTTGCACTCAATTTGGGCCACAGTTCAAGGAGATTTTTTTCTATTATTAGCTCTGCGAGGCTTGCCCAGCATTTTATCTCTTTTTCGCAACGAGTTTAATAAATTCAATAATACAAGAGCATGAATGTTAGATTCTATTAAAACGTTATGATTTTGTCACGCAACGTTGTTATGGACGTAATAACGTTTCACGTAAATCGATAAACCACTAGTGGTTTACAGATTTTATTGCATGGCGTTATTTCACGTTATTTCATGTTAAACTTAATGGCGCGATGTCATATGATAAAGATTTTTCATGTGTTCATTTCCGAACAATTATGTTCTATATTAAACAGCCAACCTATTTTATTTTCTCCAAAGTTTGGTATTTTGTGGTGATAGCTTGGGGAATTGTCTATAGCGACCGTGAGAGATCCTTGGTAGGCTTATTCTCTTAACCCTTTGTATACTAATGGATTCTTCCTTCTGGTTTGATACAATAAACTTGGGATAGTCCATCGTACATATCTAGGGGAGACAAATTATAATTCTCAAAGAAATATTGTAATCTTTAGTCTGGATATCTTTTTAACCTTTTGGCTTTACAAACAGTGTAGACCCTGATGAAATGCAGCATTATGCTGCATTTCATCTGGGTCTTCACCGCTTGAAAAAGCGCTCATTTAGCGGTTTCCTGAATACAAAGGGTTAATTAATAAAGAATAATTGAAATTCTTCATGCAGCATACCTTTATACCATCTTTTGTATTCCATATCTCCGGAACACCATGAAATATATACCGAAACTTCAGTTTGCAGCCATCTGTGACAACAAATTCCCAAGGTTTTAAAGAATCTCTCTGTTCCAAATGGAGTCGACATTTTTCTTGCAGCTCAGGAAGGCCAGCTCTTGCTGCTACCATTGCTGATACTGCTGTGGCCTTCATATCCAGACTTGAGTTTGTTGTATTGACAAGTACATCAACCTTGAAAAAATTAGTTCAGAACTTAAGATCAGGACTTTAGCTAAGAGTGCGTAACAAAAATTTAGTTTTCTTATTTCTCAACCAAAACATATGTTGTGGGTACTCAAAAGAACCCTCTCAATGAAACGATTCTTTTCACCACTCAAAACATATGCTTAAACTGATGGGTAGGAAAATATTTACATTTTTACGCTGAAAAATTGTGTTTATCTAAAAGTATGTAAAGGCCCTGTCACACTACGACGTATAGCACCAACGTATGGCGACGTATGAAAAATTCAGCTAATACGTTGGTATACGCTGAGTATGTTAGAAATAAGTTTTAAATACGTTACGAATATGCATAGTACGGTGGCATACATTGACATTCGGCCAAGAGGTCCAACATTTTGTGCATCCATAAAAAATTACAGGGTATGCAAACATACTGCTTCTATACGTTAGGCATACGCTAGATGTACGCTGCAGGTAAGTTATGTATACGTTAAGGTATGTTAGCACCAAGGTATGTGGACGTATGAGAAATTAAGCAAGTATGTTGGTGTACGCTGAATACGTTAGAGATAAGTTTTAAACGCGTTACCAACACGCTACTGCACTTTGGTTTACGTTATCATAAGGCGAATAGATCCCAAAATTTTGTACTTGCATAAAAAATCTTCAGCGTATGCGGACGTATTGCTTATACTTTAGGCATAAGTTAGATGTACGCAACAGGTAAGTTATGCATAAGTTAGGGTACGTTAGCACCAACGTATGAGAAATTCAGCAAGTACATTGGTGTACACTGAATAAGTTAGAGATACGTTGTCAATACGTTTCGACCACGCTACAGTACGTTGGTAAACGTTGTCATATGACAAAGTGGTACCAAAATTGTGTACTGTTTTATACGTTTGGCATAAGTTAGATGTACGCTTCATGTAAGTTATGCATACGTTAACGTACGATATATGTACACCTAGGCATGCGTTAGACGTTCGTTGTGCATAATCAAGAACGCTAGTTATACGCTGGGCAACGCTTTTATACGCTGATACTAGTATAAGTTATGTTACATCGGGAATAAGTTATGAATAAGTTACTCATAAGTTAGACAAACTTTCTTTGTTCGTTTCGCGTACGCTTTGCATAAATTCAGAGAGAGGCTTCCTCTGATTTTTAATTAGATTTCAGCGTATGCCAGCGTACTAGATATATATTTCATACAGCGGCATATGTTGGCTAAAACGTTATAGTGTGACAGGGCCTTAAGATGCTTACCTCTTTGAGGCTTTTGCATGGGGATACCTGTTCCCTAGTTCCCCTGAAATAAATTGGCTTGTTCCCCCGTTCCCCAAAAATTGAAAAATTGTTTTATGTTCCCTGTTCCCCAATATTGTCTTGGTTCCCCTCAAAATGTGGCCTTTGTTCCCCTAGTGTTCCCCTGAAATAAATGCCCCTTTTCCCCCTTTCCTCTAATCCCCTGGGAGGGCCTCCTCTTTGCCTTCTTGTGTTAGCTGCAGATAACTTTGCAGTTTTGTCCCAGATCAGGCCCGACAAAATGTTAGGCCTGATCTGGATCCAAACTGTTTGACACTCAGATGGTATTCTCGAAAGAATTGTTCAAAAAGTTGATTTTGAAAAAAACAACAGCAGACTAGACTAACAAAATTATGCAAAATTATCTGGAAGACAAAGTTTCTGTTTAAAGTTTTTCAAATTTAAAGTGAAAAAACTAACATCATAGAGCTATTAGCCCTTAAAGCGCCAAGAAAAAAAAGTATCTGAAAATGTCATCTCCTGAAGTCGTCTGCTGCAAATAATTGCCTAACATAACTGACGAATTAAGTATAGAAGCAAACAGCGTGGACCCAGAACAGATAGGAGCAGTCTGATCTGGGTCAATACTGTTTGCCATAGAGGCTTCTTAAACATTTCAGCAGACGAGAAAAGCAGACTACTTTTGTTGCGATTGGCACCTTAAGGGTTAACTTTGGAAAGAGGTAAGCATCAAACCTACTTGCTCTGAGCTACAAAGGCTACCTAGAGTCATCAAAATTTGTATGTAGCATGCATAGCTATTATAATAGGGCTTCCTAGAGATGTCTTCGGCCTTCCAGACAGCAACATACTCAAACCAGCCAACTCGGCTACAGAGACTAAACTTTGCTTGTGGCAAGTTTCAAAATCATACTTCTCAATAAGTAAATAAGGTGCTGGTCAGACTGTGTGGATGCGCAGGCTGGTCTGCGCCTTTGTTTTTTGAATGCAACAAAGTCATTTTTTTATGTAACAAGGCCAAATTTAGTCCTCGGGGTTTTGGTGTGAATCCTGATCAGCTGAATCATTCAGAAGTCAGCTGATCTAGAAGGGGATGATATATCTGAGCATAGAAAGACATGGTTAAGGTAGACACTTACTTGCTGGTCACATATGTTTCCCTTGGTCAGAGTTACATTAAGTCTTCCCATACCTAAAATTGAGAAAAAAAAGATCTTTTAAATATCTATCATTTTTAATGCTTTCCTTGCTAGCGGTGACTTTTGTTCTCTCCTGATAACCTTAAATGCAAAAAGTTTAGACCGAGATCAGGACAGACAGAATGTCAGTTCTAACCTGGATCCAAACCATTTGACACTTTGATAGTGTTTCTGAAAGAATTTTTTGAATAAGATAATTTTTTGAAAAAAGTCAGCAGTGACAACAAAAGTATGAAAAATTTCCCAGATTGCAAAGAGTTAAAAAACGGCTGATATCTCATCTTTAACTGTTTGACTGCTGAAGATCTAAAATGGAACATTGCATGATTGACTAATCCATCCATGTTATTAATAATTGATTGATGAAGAATGCAAACACAATAGTCCTTAATGATGGCCTTATCAGACTCATTTTCTAGGAGCAATCTTAAATGGCTAGATTGTGTTTGTTTTCAAACTCTGGCACTCAAAGAGTCTAGGAAACAAACTGAATTAACTTTAAAGCTGTTTGAATACAATGCACTTAAATTTCTAACCACAGAAATTGAAAAATAATTAACAATTATAGTACTTATCTTAACCTTTGTCCTGATGAATAAATCAATAAACATAACATACTATTTCTCATGATTTAAAGCTTGTTCACGGGCAACTAGCAGTGGTCTAGATAAGGATTTGGACCAATGGGTATTTCACCCCCTACTTTTTAATTTAATGAGTATTTTACTCCATATTTAAAATATCAAATTGCAGAAAATGCAAAGTCTTGCAAAAAGACCCAATATTTGCTTAACATATTTTAAAGAAAAGTTGCTTGTATCAAATACATGTTGCCTTTATATGAAAACTTCCAAGATTTATACAATTTATGTATATTAATTAGTTTTTTCTTACTAAGAATAAAAGATATCACCACATAAATTGAATATCTGCACTGAAACCTCAAACTGCAAAGGGTATTTTTACCCTTCAATTTAATTTTCAATGCTGAATTCCAAAAAATCAATGCTGATATACCCTTTACTCCTCTTATCTGGAGCACTGAACTAGGGCAAAATAGTGGCCCTAGGGGCCAACATTTTGCCATAAATGGGACCCAGGGAGAAGTGGGAGTCTCCCTAAATTTTTTTTTTTTAAAGGAGACTCATTTTCATTGTCACCACACAAACGCAAGCTGCAATCTACTTCCACTGCATCGTATTTCTCCTTTAATGTAATGGCAATAGTATGTGAAATGGCTAATGAGAAGTCACTTCTCCCTATTGTCAGGGCCCAGCTGGAACCCTGTGTTCAGTTGCAGATTTTGATTTGTTATAATAAACTCCCCATGCCCCTGGTGGCCATGTTTTGATAATTTATTTTTTGATCCTTTGTTGCTTTGTTGCACCTTTTTTATTTACAGGTTTTCTCACATATTTGTCCATTTGGCATAGCATTAACCCTTAATGCGCAAATCACAACTGCAGCAGACGAGCATTAACCCTTAATGCGCAAATCACAACTGAAGCAGACGTCAAATTTTGCAACACCTTTCCATATTTTTGACAAAAATAAAGTATGATATTTTAAGAGAATCGTCTGCCAGCAGAAGATTCTCATGATACATGATAAAGCATGCCTTATTTGTTAATTTTGAAAAAACATCAAAATTTTAAATTGTCGTCTGCTGCAAATTATAGGTGGCGCTTTATGGGTTAATAAGATGACTTACCACTTCTTTCTGGTGACAAATAGTTTGAGGTTATTTTAGTAGCCTCTTTGTACTGCCCACTTTCGTGCATACAGAAAGTAAATGTCATAGGAACCACTTCTGATGAGGAAAGAAACTGAGTAACTGCATACAGAAAGATTTTGAATTGTTGTTTTACAGAGCCCCAACATTCATCTTCAATCAAGAGCATAGAAACTGTAATAAGCCCCCTCTTTTTCGCCTCCTGAAGCATGCGGTCTAAAGTCTCATGGCATTCATGTTTGTGTTTACCCTCTAGTCTGTTCAAAGGAAGTGTCATTGTCTGTATATTCTTAAGATGTCTGTACTGATGAGAACTTCCTAAAATCATATATTGTAGATACAAGAGTAAATTTTATGTAAATCAAAACATTCAGGAGCACAACTTTATTAACCCTAAGAGTGCCAAGAAAAAATGCATCTGAAAATGTCGTCTGCTGAAGTTGTCTGCTGCAAATAATTGCCTAATATAACTGACGAATTAAGTATAGAAACAAACAGCGTGGACCCAGAACAGACTGCTCCTTTAGGAGCAATCTGATCTGGGTCAACACTGTTTGCCAAAGAGGCTTCTTAAACATTTCAGCAGACGAGAACAGCAGACAACTTTTGTTGTAATTGGCACATTAAGGGTTAACTATGCTGATGTAAACTCCTAAAATGCTTCACCTTGCTGCATGTCACATAATGAGCTGGTGGCAGAAGAAGGTATAAGTGGAACCTATCCAAGACTCAGATCATCCATGGCATGCTGATCAGAGTCCTCAACATTCACTTTATAGGTAGCCAAGAGTCCAGCATTTCTTCAGACCGAAATCTAAGACTCTGATCAGACTATATGAGCCGCAACATGTGATTCCAACAATGTGGCATTTTGACATGTATAGACTCAGAAAACCTCTGCAGTCTCCTTTTAAGCTTAGAAACTCCAAATAATATTCAGTCAGTAGCTTAATATTCATAGAACATTCAAGCAACTAGCAAAGGCTCTGACAAGACTACACGTATGCACAGGCTGATCTGAGCCTTTGCTGGTCGCACATACCACATTGTTAGAAATCTCATGTCACAGCTCATATGCAGATGTGCTGACTGATTTGAATTTTAGCTGAAATTTGTCCTGCTCACAAATGTTAAAATGGCAACAGTTGTTCTTGTTGATTTACACAAGATTGATTTACTCTGTGACAACACTAGAAAACCTGTTTTCATCTAAATAAGCTCACATACTCCTTTAAGTGCACAGTATCAGTACAGTAATTTCCAGTTAATTTCATTATTTCTATGAATATTTTGTGAGGATCAAAAACAGTGTGGATCCTGATCAGTTGGCTTCATCAGAACCCAGCTGATCTGGATCTAGGCTGTTTCTAAAGAGGGTATATAATTTTGAAAAGGTTATGTAAACTGTGCGCATATCAGGTAAAATACAGTATTTTCTGTTTCTGAGGTTACCTTTTTTTTCAGTACCTTAATTAGTCAGCATATTTGCGTATTTACCCAAATTAATTATCCAAAAAAGCAATTAGAACTTAATCGGTAGCGTAACAAAATGCAAGAGAAATTCTGAACATGCAATGCATATAAATAGCGATGTGTACTGTCTTTTATCACTTTGCTGTCCATAAACTCCCCAATTTTCCGGTACAAGATCAACTGGAAGTATGTTTGGCACTATTAGGGAGTTTGCACCATTTGCGGTTCAGTTTTAGTTCAGAGTGGTTAAAAGAACACAGTCAACTGCCCGGTTTTAATCGAAGTTTACCAAAATGGCCACCAAGTCGAAGCGAGTGCGAAATAAGGCTAATTTTGTGCAGCAAAGCATCAGAATAACGGCAATTTAAGTTGGTCTTCGTTCAGGTAATCTTAATACCGTTATTAAACTGCTTTATAAGTGAGTCAGACCAGGATTCAGAATTGTATCCCCAATTTTCAACGAGAATATAGATATCCCTGAAATCGAAACTGAAAGTAGCTTCCATTCGGGATCATGGAAAGTTTTAACATCTAAGAAAATACCCGATTGAAAAAAGCAAAATACACAAATGAGCATTTCTTAGAAATTTTGAATACCCAATTAAAATTTGAAATACCCAAATGAATGAAGATGGAGTGAGTAAAATACCCAATTGCTCAAAAAAAGAATTTAGGTACTGTTTTTTTTTATTTTGCCAAATATATTTTTCCAAAGATAAGTGATAAGTAGACTGCATTCGGCTATTTTCAACTGTTAACTGCATCTTGAAATAATATCTGAAACATGAATGATGTCAGGAAAACTGCATAGACATTCCATATTCACTTAACATCTAATTTCGGCTTAATACAATGTACAATCTTCAAATCTTGCACAAGGCAGGCCTCCAGATAAGAGTGTGTATTGGAGAACTATTTTCTTTATTTCTCATCCAAAACATACGTTGTGGGTACTCAAAAGAACCGTCTTGATGAGACGGTTCTTTTGAGCACTCAAAATATACGTTTAAACTGATGAAAAAGAAAGTAATCGCAATTTTACGCTAAATAAATTTGCTAAACTGGCCCTATGACAAGGTGATACATGTATATGACAACGTCTATGCAAATAGTTTTTTTTTTTTTTTCGCAAAACTGAAAATAGTTGATCACAACAAGATCAAAACACATTGCATCACTTGACATTTCGCTCTACAGGGATCAAATTTTGATTTCTTAAACACTTGTTAAAGTTAGTAAGTGACTATTTTCCCATTGCTAATTCACGGCCACCAATCCATCTCCTCCATTGCATAAAATCAATACTGTGTTAAGAAGAAGAGGGACCTGTTTCCTATGAATGAGAGGGACTTAAATTTAAGCAAAATGGTTATTTTTTCTAACAAATACAAAAATTTAAAAAAATCCAAAAATGCTATTCGATGGCCTTGATGTGTACCTTTGACATACTTTAAATATTGTGCCATGACTTATAAACTGATTCTAGAATCTGATTTGAAGTTGGAAAAATGCCATTTTTCTTCACTACAAACTATTTTAATCTGTCAAGTAGAAAATCCTTTTAAACCCGATGTAAATGTCAAAAAATTCAATGAGTGTCTCATCGAATAGCATTGCCTGATTTCTAAATTTTGCTGTCAAAATTAAGAAACAGAAAGTTTAATCCAACTGGTCTAGGCAATGAAGGAGATGGATTGGTGGCCATGTAAATGTACTGATTAACTTCCTTGTTCACTGAAAATGCTTTTTCAGTTGTGTTGCAAATTAGAATATTGAACATATTCATTTAGCATTCTGGTATTCCTACTCTGCATTAATTGACAAAAACTAATATCATTTTCACCTTTCTGAACCAATATTCAAGTTTCCTATCAAAAAGTGTAGATCTAGATCAGCCAGCTAACAAAGGATCTACATGGTTTGAATTGCCATGCAGCTTATGTTATGTTGTTTAGTTTGGTTGATACGAGGGCTACTTACTTTCACTTGCTAAAAATAGCAAGTGATGGCAATTTCTAAATTCCTTTTGGAGAAAACTACATTAAAACCTGTCTTAAGCGGCCACCCAAAAAGAAGACCAAAAATTGGTTCAGACCGATTATCGCTTAATGCAGGTCAAAAGTATTGCAGAATCTGTAATACTTTCGACCTTCATTAAGCTACCATTTGTTATAAAGATCTTTGTTTTGTCTATTTTTGAATGGCCGCTTAAGACAGGTTTTACCGTACTTCCTAAATTTTAGCAAGTTACCTTCATTTCCTTTCACATCAGGACACAGTCTCATATCTGCCTTAACTTCACCAAAGTCTTTGGTAGTGACAACAATCTGGTGCCCAGCTGGCAGTATCCACTGTGTTTCCTCAAACCTGTCACTGTCAGGCACTTCCAACATCTCTTCAACAACTTCAATTTCATATCTGTCCTTTACAGACTTTAGGAAATGTTTGCCACCTTTATTCTCTAAAAATTGTGATTGTGACCTTGATGTGATGGCAACTGTAGAATGTACCAATATTTTCAGAAGTTCATCAATATATTTACAAATTTCACCAACATATAAGCTTGGACCTTTAATAGTAATGCCTTGTTTACCTTTTCCCATTACAGGTGTAAGATTTACTCTTCCACCAGATTGCTGTCTTGCTTTTTCAACTATGAAATCAAGCATGTCCTCATCTAATATTTGAAATGTCTTAGTTACAAGCTTTATATAATCTAGAAGAGAATGTATAGGCACTTTAAGCCCAACAAGCTTTAGTTTAAGGCTGTCATGGTCAATCTCACATTCAACTCCATCTGTAAGTTGCTCTGAAATTATCATCTTAACTGTCTCAACATAACTAGAGTGCCTCATCTCTCCTGTTAGGAATTCTTCTTTAGATTTTATACAATTCTTTATTTTTCCAGCAAGCCTCTCTGCCAAACTCTGACTATTTGAAACAATATAAAGTTTTGTATTTTCCATACGCAACCAGTAACCATCAGTTTCAGTGTAATCTTTCCTTGCCTCTTTCAGAAGAGTCTGAAACATTCTCTCCTTACTTTTGATCTTTTCACTATTTTTGATATTTTTCCATTCTATCTCTACACTGCCATAGAAGCTTGGTACCTTCAAGATGTAATCTTTTGCAGCAGAGCAATCTTGGTATGAGCCACATAGTTTGCAATATTTCGTTTCGTTTCTTACGCTGAACTCACAATGCAGCCCTGGGAATCTATCCTTCAGCTTTGCCTTTTCCTCAGAATTATTTAGAATAACTTCAGTAATGAAAGGAACTTGAAAACTGATTTCTGTAAATTAGAAAAAGAAAAAAATACAAAGGGGATATGTATAGTTAGAATTTACATGTGATATTCCATTTTTATCTTGAGAGATTCATTTTGTCTAATAATATTGCAGTTATGCAGGCATGAGGGTCTGGATGGGGTATAATGCTTAGTGAATAATGGCCCTTTTTATAATGAATAGTGAATTATGAGCCAAAAATATAATGAATAGTGAATAATGAGGTCCTAAAAAATAATGAATAATCCTATTTTTTTAATGAATTGAAGAAAAAATTAATGAATAGTGAATAATCAGATTTCTTTGCCACCTTTCTTACCTATAATGAATAATTGGTCTTATTTTAATGAATAACCCAAAATTTTCATGAGATGAATAATGGGCTAAATTTTTAATGAATAGTGAATACAAGACCCCCCCATCCAGACCCTCAGGCATTAGCTAAATTTATTAAAAAATCAGAAAATAATGGTTTCCATGGGAGACAATTTGAATCAAGTGCCAAAAACATACTGACAATGTTTTCAGTACTGTCTTCCATGCCTCCCGATGAGAGTGTGTATTTAAAAATCAGTTTTGTTATTTCTCATCCAAAACATATGTTTTGGGTACTCAAAAGAACTGTCTCAATGAGACGGTTCTTATGAGCACCCAAAACATATGTTTAAACTAATGAATAAGAAAATAATAACAGTTTTGCTAAAAAAACACACTTTTATCTGGATCTATATGTTTGTTTTATTGATTCTATATGTCCTATCAACAATCTTTCAGTTATGTAGGGACGGGTCTTCCTAGGTTGAACCAGTACTAAGCTAGGATTAATGTGGTTTGCTCAAGGACACAACGCAGTGACACGGGTAAGGTTTGAACCCGGGGCTGCTCGGTCTTGAGTCGAGCACTCTACATCTGAGCCACTGTGCTGCCTTATCTGTACCTATGTGTCTTCTGTTGGCAAAGTGTACCTCATTATGAAAATACTTTATACAATTACATCTAGGCAAAGATTTGACCACTAAGATATATCAAAGCTTGCCAGTAGCCGTGGCTGCTTCTGTTCTAGGGCAAAGATGCTTTCTCTGCATGTGGGTTTTTGTATTAGCCCTTGTTCTGTGACAATTCTTTGTATCATTGATTTATCTGCAGGTTGCTTTACTTTAACCCTTTGCTCCACACAAGCGCCATTGGATGCCTTTGAAATTTAGATTTTTTAAAATATTATGAACAATGGAACATTTGCTACTGTGGAGCAAATGTTCCATTTTCCATAATAATTTCAAAACTATTGAAATGTATAAAATATTTTTTGGAAAATATTTGAAAATTTGAATTATTTATAGAAAATGATGAACTGTTCCTATATAAAGCATATGGGGTAAAGAGTTAACTGTGTTCCTGCTACCATATGGAGTCTGTGATTGTGTTATGTGTATCTTCCTCAGTGAAATTTGCACACAGTGCTGTGGGTTGGTCTAAGTGTTGTGGTTGTGGCATTTCATAGAGGATCTTACATGAGTGCAAATGTTCTATTGAATTTATTAAATGCGTTGAGGAAAATAGATAAAATGCAAGGCTTGCCACACATTTTATCAGCTCTTTTTCACAACAGGTTTAATAAATTGATTAATATAGGAGCATGAATGTTAGATTTTATTTATCACATGACATTAAAATTACTAAAAATCACAATTTTGGCGAGAAAATGTCAAGATTTCCCTGTCTTTTACCCAACGTTTTAATGAATGTGATTATGCAATGTTACTTAATCTGTAAACCACTAGTGGTTTATCAATTTTAATGCATGACAATATCACTCCCAGACCCAACATCGTGATACATTGTAATGGGTAATATGAAATAGGCACACCTAATGGGCAACCAACCACTGTTTGGTCTGAGAGGATAGCACAGTATACGGTATTTCTCGTGCGAGTATAAAAAGTAAGGAGCAAGGCAAATATCAGGAATCTATACTATTAGTACCACACCTGGCACAGAACACCTTATGAAAAGAGACAAAAGTGTTTCAGTAAATTTTAGTTGCTCTGAGTATAAGGCAATAAAATAATCCTGCAGACTATCTTAAAGGTGCTGAGACTATGGAATGGAAGTTCCTATTGGATACCACAAGGATTTTACTTTGAGCAGCGACATGTGATTTCCAACAATGTGTCATTTTGACAAGTGTAGACTCAGACGAGCCTGTGCAGCCTCCTTTTAAGCTTAGAAACTCCAAATGATGTTCAGTCAGTAGCACGCATAGAAAATTCAAGCGACTGGCAAAGGCTCTGATCAGACTGCGTGTATGCGCAGGCTGATCTGAGCCTTTGCTGGTCGCACATATCACATTGTTGGAAATCTTATGTCGCAGCTCATTTGTGGAAAGGCGCGACGATGCACGTGGCAGTTGGCGTTTGGCTCAAGTCGTTATCACGTTGTGACGTAACGTTATAAGAATTGTGACGTCACGTCATGGGGACCACACAGACGCTTGCTTGAAAGAGCTATTGTTTTTTTTTGCTTTTTTTTGTTTTGTTTTTTTATTGTTAACGTTCAAGCTCCTGGTGATCGAAAAAATCCCTCAGTCTTATGGTTAAAATACAAGTTGAATATCAACAAAACTGGCATCTTCGCGATTCACATTTACTTTTTGTATTTTTTCAATGTCAATGATGATCACGGCACATTTTTCAAAGGTAGAATAAGGTTCTTAGTTCGATCGAATCGACTCCGTATAGATACCGGAACTCTGTTTTGACAGAACGGAAATCAGGCCTTCATATAGCAGATGAATAGAACAGAACATAGCCTCTAATCGTAACAGCAACCAACCCTTGTTGTTGGTTGGTTGCTATTACTCGCTTGCTTTTGATATGTAGCAAACTACTCATTACTCCTAATCATAATTTGGAGCACTTCCATACTTACCATATTCTTCTTCATGACTATTATCTGTTTTGGATTCCTTCACTTCATTCTTGTCTGGAGTGCATGAGGGCCCTTTTGGTGTTTTTTCATCACAATTTTGTTTTTGCTGATCTCTATTTGAAATACCAGTGCCTTCTGCTCCTGCAATAGGCAACGTCTGATTACTGAAACTACTAGTCCTAGCTGAATTAATAACAACTGATACAGCAGAAAGGGGTGACTTTTCTGTTCCAGATGAAATGTTATCCTTCCCTTCTAATCTTGTAATATCTTTCTCTTCATTTGGACAGTTTGTTTTATGGTCTACCACATCTGTTGTCTGTTGGTGACTATACTCTGAAGACTTAGTAGAGGAAGAAATCAACTGACTTTGAATGTTTTCAATTTCATCATGAAAAAGACCAACACGCTCAGAAATATGCTTATCTATTTTATCTGAAGTACCAGGTGCCCCTACACCTAGTAATGGGTTTTCCAATTCAGGGCTGCTTCTTCTGTCATGTTTCTTCTCTAAATCAGTTGAAACATTCATATTGTCTGTTTCACCAATATGGGACAGTTCAGATATACTTTCTATAGAATTTTCACATCCTTTCCTAGTGTCGTTCTTTACAAAATGGTCAGCATTTTCAACAAAACCAGATGATTGATCCTGGCCTTTAATGCTTTGTGTCTTAGGTTCCAAATTATTGCTAACATTGTCAGTTTCCATTACTTGCCCCTGCATTTCGTAAGTCCGCTTGTACATGTCACTGTCATCCTCTGGTTGTTCATTAGTTTGTTGAATATTTTCCCAACTAACACCTGGTAAATCTCCCTGCTCACTTACTTGGTGATCCACACATTGAAAGAAGAGTTTTCCATCATTTTCTCTAATACTATATTTGTTTTGTGCTGCAGTCAAAACAATATTATTATCTTCATCCTTCGATATTTCTGTTTCAGATTCAGAAGTCATCTTTATTTCCTCAGGTAACACTTCTTTAACATCACCAATTTGCACCATCCATCTTCCACTCCCTTTTGGCATTTCTGTTAATTTGAAAGTAATTTCCTCCTTTGGAGCTGTAGGTTTAGAAAACATGGCATGCTGTAAAGATTCATCCACCTCATGTTTTGCTTCTTCAGTCTTGTAACTCTTGGCTTTATCTTCCATATGTACGGCAGCATCACCTTTAAGCTGATCATTCACTTGGGAATCAGATACTCTTGCTGGCATGGCCTCATTATGTGATATGACTTCAAAATCACCCTCCTCATCAGAAGAATCTTCAGTTGCTGGTATTTTGTAGCCTATGAAAAGAAAAGTCTCTAAATAGAGATTGAATCAAATTTAAGCATCATTTGATATGAAATTTAAACAAGAGGGCCCTAAGGACCTGGATCGCTCACCTGAGTTCTGGCACACAGGGATCAAATTTAGCACTTCTAACTTGCTAAATGCTAGTAGTTTTCTCCAAAAAGCAAGTAGAAATTGCCATCACTTGCTACTTTTAGCAAGTGAAAACAAGTCATTTTCATATCAACCAAACTATGCAACACAGCATAAGTTGTATGGCAAACAGTGTAGATCCCGATCAGCCAGCTTCTGAAGAAGCTGGCTGATCTGGATCCACACTGTTTGCAAAGAAACCTATCTATTGGTTCAGAAAGATGAAAATGACAAATAGTTGTCAATCAATCTATATGGTGTATGTTTACCTGAATGCTAATTGAATTTGATCAATTTTCTAATTTGTGATGTAACTGATAAAATAGTTATAACTTCATTTTCAGTGAATAAGCAAGTTGATCAGGGCCTTTAGCATGTGAGAAAAATAGTCACTTGCTATTTTTAGCAAGTGCTTAAAAATCTAAAATTTGATCCCTGGCACATTAGATGATGTATTGGCCTGTGGCTAAAGAGATACATGTATTTCTATTTTTGCTTTGGCAGCCATGTTGTTCAGCTGAGCTAAACATTCTGATCAATTTTGGTAGAAGGCATCAAGAGGAACATTTCTGTTAAGTTATTTTGAATTTGGACCAGTGGTTCAGGAGGAGAGGTCAAATTTAAAGATATTTTTACCTATACCTCTGGTGGCCTTTTTGTTCAGAACTTCCAAATCATTTGTATAATTATGTTAGTGGGCATTATGCCAAACATTTCTGTGAAATAATATTGAACTTGAAATAGTGGTTTAAGAGGAAATGTAGTTTAAAGAAATTTCTTATCAAGAGCTCAAGTGGTATTTTTTCATTTATGCAGTTTTTAACATTTAGGGCTTTGTGAGGGACAATTCTGCGAAATTATTTTAATTTTGGACTAGTTGTTCAGTAAAAGATTTTGATTAAAACATTTCTTATCTAGAGATCTGGCAGCCCCTTTGTTCCTTGGAGTGGAACTATTTGTGCAATTTTGGTAGAGTGCATCATGAGGAGCATTTTGTAAAATAATTTTGAATTTGGACCAGTGGTTCAAGAGGTGATGTCGTTTCAAGACATTTCTTATCTAGAGCTCTGGCTGCCCCTTTGTTCAGGGGAGCTGAACCATTTGTGCAATTTTGGTAGATTGCATCATGAGGATCAATTCTTTGAAATTATTTTGAATGTGGACCATTGAGTCAGGAGATTGTTGTTTAAAGACACTTCTTATCTACAGCTCCGACAGCCCCTTTGTTCGAAGGATGGAACCACTTCTGCAATTTTGGTAGGAGGCATCATGGAGAACAATTCTGTGAAATTATTTCAAATTTGGACCAGTGGTTTAGGAGGAAATGCTGTTTAAATATATTTCTTATCTAGAGCTCTGGCAGTCCTTTTTGTTCAGCAGAGCAGAACCATTTGTTCAATTTTGGTAGAGGGTATTATTAGGAACAATTAAGAGAAATTATTTTGAATTTGGGCCAGTGGTTCAGAAGGAGATGTTGTTTAAAAGATTTCTTATCTAGAGCTCTGGCTGGCCTCCTGTTCTGTGGAATGGAACCATTTATGCAATTTTGGAAGAGGGCAACATGATGGGGAACATTCATGTAAAGTTATTTGAAATTTAGACCAGTGGTTCAGGAGGAGATGTAGTTTAAAGAAAAAGTTTAAGGACAATGGACAGATGTACCGAAGAAGGATGGACAAAGGACAAAGACCAATCACAATAGCTCACCTTGAGCATTTGGCTCATGTGAACTAAAGATAAAAAGACTGTTTTACACCATTTTAGCGAGTTTTATGAATTTCATATTAATTGTCAACTTGTGCAAGATATCTAACAAGACTTTTTAATAAGGATTTACTCAAAACTGATAATCTTTGTTTTCAACAAATGATATATCAGATGAATTCTGCTGAACTTCAGTTGATAAAGCAAGTTCTGCTTGTATTGAAGCCTCCTTTTTATTTTTTACATAGTGAGAGTCCAACTAAGTTAGAATTTCCAAATTAATTTGTATTCTAGCCTCTGAGATTTTTTTATTTAAGCAAATTAACGAAGCAGACCATGATGATATGCCATATTCTGTAATTTTTGTGTCATTTCATCTTGGTCTTGCCTGTTTGTCAAATAATTTGTTTACAGGTTTACTGTATCCAAAGAATAAAAGGCCATATGTGCCACAGGTTTAGATAAACAAAATTTTTCAGGGTACAATTGTAAATATTTTCTTACCCATCATTTTTGACATATATTTTGGGTGCTGAAATTGAGACGGGTCTTTAGAGTACCCACAACATATGATTTGGTTGAGAAATAAGAAAATTAATTTTTTGTTACACACTCTTAACTAAAGGCCTGCATTATGTACAGTGTCAATTCAGCACCCTAGATAAGCAGCGTATTTGCGTAAATACGCAATTAAAATCCTCAAAAAAGCAATTAAAATGAAATGTGTGTGTACCGAAAAGCAATTCTAACGATCAATATGCAATTACATGCCATGTCATTGCGTACCGTTTGGTCCATTTCGTTTCCATTTTGGTAATAAACAAATGCCAGTCGGGTATTGATTTTTTTTTACTAGCGAGCGAGCAATATAACTCCAGTTTATGAATAAAATATCGGTGTCCAGTCCTGTATTTCGCGGAAAAACACTTTGATGAAAGTGAAACTGCAAAGTGTACACGCTCGAATGTTAACAAGGGGATGAAATTTGCTTCAGGTACAATAAAACCCGCTAGTTTGAATCTTTAGAAAGGCAGACGATGGGAGTGATTAAATATGCAAGCACATAAATAATGTCATTCCCGATGGTGCAATAAGAAAGCGTGTAATCACAGAAAAAAAACGTGGCGTAAAAAATATGAAAATACGCAATTGTTTTTGCAAGTACGCAATTGAGGATGACCAGGTTGGGTAAATACCCAATTGACCCAAAAGCTTATCTAGGGCGCTGCAATTGATGTGGCAAGGCTTTTCAACATTTAATATGGAGTAGACACTGTTAATGGTTACCGCTGAGTGGCATAAACACCCACTCAAACATTAAGAGACATTTTGCTTTAATTAAGTTAATATTATAAACAAGAGAAAGAGCATGGCTTCAAATATTAAGGGAAAGCTGACACATTTTAAAAATGCATAAATTTGCAATGTGTCTGCACATGCAGCATCTTTGTAAACCAATGGTACTAAGTCCACTTCCTTATATGCACAAGTGGACTCAGTCTCCTTGGCTTGTAAAGATATACATACAGTTGGTTCTTTATATAACTCTTTACCTACTAGTGTCAACTGCTGATAATCTTTGCAAACAGTTTGACACTTTGATGGTATTCCTGAAAGGATTTTTCAAAATACAATGTAGCTGATTTTGAACAAAATTAGCAGTAGACAAAAAATATGTAAAATTACCAAGTAGGCAAATAGTTAATCCAGAAAAACTACTGTGCATCGTATCAATTTACTAAACTCAATACACGTGCACATGCAGTGTTGGCTTAGTTTTTTTTAATAATTGTGCTCAATTTTCCCACTTTTTTTTTTTTATCTCAAACAACTGTTGTTTTTTACTCACATTCCACTGCAAATTATAATATGGGAGTGGATTTTAGCAAATAGGGGATTATAAAAATGAGCCACGACATGAGATTTCCAACAATGTGGTATGTGCGACCAGCGTAGGCTCAGATCAGCCTGCGCATATGCGCAGTCTGATCAGAGCCTTCGCTAGTAGCTTAAATATTCTACGAGTGTTAAGCTACTGACCGAACAGCATTTGGAGTTTCTAAGCTTAACAGGAGGCTGCACAGGCTCATCTGAGTGTAACTTGTAAAAATACTATATTTTTGGAAATCACATGTCACGGCTCAAATATCATCAAAATGATGGCAGTCTCATCTGAGCCTGTACAAGTTGCCTTTCCCTATATGCTAGGTATCAGGAGTTATATTATAACTTTTTGCGTGCTGGACAAATTTTCATGCCATTGTTGTTGTCTGCTGACTTTTTTCAGAATTAACTTTTTCAAAAAATTCTTTCAGGAACACTTTCAAAGTGACAAATGGTTAAGATCCTGATCACAACTGACATTGTCAGTCCTGACCTGGGTTCAAACTGTTTGTAAAGGTTATCCCTAATCCACACTGGTAAATGTATACGTCGATTTGCTGGTATTTACGCATATTGCCGATACTTCATAGACCGGATGTGGTAGATATTGGTGTTAATACTATATAGAAAAACATGCTGTATGCCAAAAGGACTATAGAATTAGATCATTTTTAAGTATTCGGCATGCACACTGCGATTTATGTAAGCATTTAGGAATAGATTTGAGAACCGATCCGGATGAAAGGTATTCGATGGGTACTCGAATCTATTCCTAAATGCTTACATAAATCACTACGAGGGTTAGTCAAAAATAACTGAGCCCTACCTCATAACATTTGAACCTAGTAAAATGGACATATAATTAGATTATATTTCACTGTAGTTATATGTCATCTATTTAATCACCTAATTTATTTCTGTTGGTAGGCTTTGTGTAACGGTTGCTAGGCAACAGAGTATGACCTGTCAAAGGGGTGCGTTCACGCTGTGATACACCTAATTCTAAGCGTTGCTATGGAAACAGTAATGTTTAAGCAAGGCTTTATTCACTGTCGTCTGATATCTTTAACATGTACCTATTCAGTGTCACAGAACAGAAACCAACTGACCCCAAATTATAGATGCTGTGGTAGTTTGATTTCAAAATTTATCAAATTTTTACATGCCTGACATCCTTTAATTTGCCCCACCCACATTCATATTTACACAATTTTAACAGAAAACATAAAATATTAGCCTAATAATGTTTTAACAGTACTGCATACACAAACCAACTTTCAGACATATTAAGTTCCTTGATTTAAATGCACAAATTTGTTTCCATGGCAACACAATTCTTATGTATTTGAAAATTTGTGGAATTTTGGCGTTTTTTGTTGCTAGGCAACGCATACAATCAATGTTCAGCTAAACATTAACGATCTAAGTGAAATGAAAAGACAATATGATATATGTTATTTCAATAAATGTTAAATATGTCTTTCACAAAAACTATCAAGCATGCAAGCTTTTTAAAGACATACGGTATATTCCTGGTGGCTGAGATCGTGAACGCATCGCTCTAACTGACGATCTTCTGTTGCCTAGCAACCATAATAGAAGCTTCACTTGGATAATTCTTCAGGGTCAAAACAACAATGTCATATGATACTTATTGAAAATTATCACATTTGTTGTCTACAATACCAAACTAAAATGTTATGAGGTAGGGCTCAGTTATTTTTGACTAACCCTCGTATGCACATACTGAATACTTAAAAACAGTTGAAGTCTATAGTCCTTTTGGCATATGGCATGTTTTTCTATATAGTTTTAACACCGACAAAAATGAAAATACCTACCACATCCGCTCTATGAAGTACCAGCAATATGTGTGAATACCGGCAAAGGGACGTATACATTTACCAGTGTGTTATCAGCAGACAACAAAAGTTACCACTAGGACAATCTGTTGGACCCAGCAAACAAATGTTGCTGTTACAGTGACATCATTATAGCATAATAATTAATTTTGCTGTGACATCATTATGACAATTTATAACAACTGGGACTCAGACATGAAAAAAAACTTCAAGAATACCTGCACTATTTTCAGCCATATCTTGTATTTCTTTTGTTCAGTCTAAGATCTATAAATAGAAAAACACAGGATCATGAGTCTTCATATGTGGGTTTGGGCTATACTCCATGTCGGGAATAAATCTCATAGGATGGTTATGCATGTACCGTTGCTTGTCAAGGCGATTCTCGAAGGCAATAACACTCGGTGCACATACAATTTTTTAGGAATTCCAGACATTCACCACTCTTGAAGTGAAGAAATTTTTGCGTATATCTAATCTGCACCTATGTTAAGTCAATCTTAAGGAATGACCCCATGGACGTGCCTGTTCCTTAATATTGTATCATTCAGATGTAACCCATTCACCATAATCTCCATGTAAAATCTTATAAACCCAAGGATTATTCTAGGATTCAAAAATCATGCATTACCAGGGGTGATTTTTATAGACCGGTCCATGTTATTGTTTTTATCCGGGCTTATTGACCATGTGATAACAATTTTGGCCACATTACTTTTTATTGTGGTGGGCAAAACACCTTCGCTCAATGTAATGTCCATCAAGCTGAGCCAACATTTACGTGAGAAAAAAGGATCTTAAGCGGTATTTTAGCTCTAGGTTTTGAATTGGATATGTAGAATAAGTATTGGACATTGATTTGCAACATTTTTTTGCGAAATTTTTTTATTTGTTTTTGACGGGTCCCGCTCCGGTGTTTTGGTCATGTGACGGCCCTTTCAATCTCCAATATTTTTGTTAAATGACGATAAAATATGTGAAAAAACACATCATTTGATAGGTCAATGATCAAACTATGGGAACCAGCCATTGGAATTATTTTTTATGAAATAAATTTTAGATTGCTATTTAACATGCGCTGTTTCCGAGTCCAATACAGGTAAACAACAATTTACTGCCAACCAGAGTATTTACCAGCTTTCGGATAAAGTCTGTAGTGTTCCGACTGATACTGATTTGGGACGTAGAGTTTGGCCTCGTCTATAGAATAGCGAGCATTTTACTTATATTTTAATATTTTCTCTTGCTTATATAAAAATATCCCCCTACTTCTTAAAATTAGAGGGGATCTTCAAAAATTGGGGGCAATCCCCCTGCCTATAGAATAAACCCTGTAAACCTCAATCATGTCCCCCCTTAATCGACGGTACTTCAAAGTTGGTAGTTTCAATTTCTGTAAGCTTTCCTCAGAAGATAACTTCTTAAATCCAGGGATTTCTTTGGTTGATCGGCGTTGTACGTTTTCAATCATTTGTATATGGGCTCCACACTGACTGTGCATATTCCAAATGTGGGCGGACAAGTGCCTTAATTAAATAATAATACAAACATTAAGTACAAAAAGATTCAAAGTTCAATAATTTTTTATCAACAACTGAACCTGACACACACGCCTAACAAATGAGAGCTTTTACAATGAAGTTATACCGAAGAGCCCAAGGACCTCGGACAGTCTTGATGAAGGATTGCCCATAAAAATGGCCAGAGGAAAGTTTCAAAGAAAATGATATTTTTCTATGAAAAAAGATAGTAGGTTCAACCCTCGACTTATCCACAAAAGCAGTTTTCTCATTGGACAAGTACCAATTGAAAAATATGGGTTGAAAACTCTGTTTTTGCTATTCAACATATAGAAAATAGAAAACGTTTTATTGAGGTGCTTTCCCCTCCGTGACCAAACTAATCCTTTTGCATACAGTTGTAGTTTTACATTTCACACATCATATAAAAACGGCATGATTGGTCACGGGGGGAACGCTGTTGAAATGCTCAAAAACACTTTATTCTAAAAACTTATTAGAGCCTTATTTTGTTAAAACCTGTAGGTAAATATCAATTTGCAATGGAATGTATCAGGGCTTTAGTTATGAGTGTTTACAAGTAATTAATTGCCTCATTTCTCAACCAAAACATATGTTTTGGGCACTCAAAAGAACCGTCTCAATGAGACGGTTCTTTTTAGCACCAAATTATAGATTAAATCTGATGTGTAAAAAAATATTAACGATTTTACGCTCAAAAACTGTGTTTATCTAGACTTTGATTTATACAGTATGCAGATATGATACACCTCAGTGCACAAGTCAAACTGGTTGACTTGGAACATTACAGCTAATAGTCAAAAGTTATTGACAGCACACTTCTTTAGATGAAACAATGAAATCTTCTCAACCCAAATTTTGTGCAAACCCATCATGCACTTTCGTCTCAAGTTTTATGCAGCAAACATTTTATTTACATGTATTTAGGTGAATCAGAATACTCGACGAAACTTTGACTTTCTGTGAAATAAAATTTGGTCACAAAAATACCCCCAACCCCTAAACCCTAGAGTCCTGGCATATTTATGCAATATTTTCAAAATATTTTTATTTTGGTAGGTGCACTAAATGTAAGGGTTTGAGTTAAGCACAAAACTATAGTTGTCAGTTATGCATTATCCTAGCCATAGGCTGTCAAAATTTGGGCAGATTGAATAGGAAACTGTCCGAGGTCCTTACCAGAGTGATACTTCGGCCATATGGCTGCTAACAACAACATTTCCTCATCAACATATGAAACATCTCGCTTCAAATTTGCTCGGGTGTCCATATCAATGTGTGTTTAATTGACCCTTAAAAAGTGTTCATTATGGCAGTATATTACCTGAAAGTAGGAAAGTTAAATGTCTACCCAGTATAAGTATATAAGGTTGATAGTTCTAAATGACAAGAATGGTCAACATATAATGTTCTAGGTGTATTATGCTGCACTGTATGCCATTTGAATTGTGGGACATGTTTTCTTAAAATGTAACAAGCAGTATTACCCTCGAGTATATGTATTCGACAGAAACTAAATCTTCTATGTCTCCATCTACATTTAATAGTTAAGTATCGTCTGTCACCATTGACCATTATGATACTGTAAGCGGTAGAGAAAGAGAAACTATAGGAAAGATAGAAATCAGTAACATCTATGTGTTACATTTATGTGTTACGACACTCTGTCAGACTTGACCATTATGTGTCGGGCAATACTATCCTAATACTAAAGGAAAGAAAGAAAATTTAAAGAAAGATTTCCAACTGTGTTTTCGACCCTTCAAACTAGACCAATCTGGCTACGGTGACCGCTAAGAAGTATCCCGTACGAAAAATTCGACAATACCACAGCGGATTTTCGCGAGACTACGGCAATACTCAAGCGGTAATTTCAGATTTTTGCTTTACAGTGACGGGACTTTTTCTTATCGCCAGAATCGACGAACGAGTCAATCCCTATTTAACGCCATAATTTTGTGGGCAGAATCAATGAAAAAGTACACCCAATATTATCGTCAAAAAATTATACAGGTATAAAATTTGACTTAGAATTCATATCAACGAAATAAGTACAGCTGAAAAAAAAATCCAATAAATATGAGCATTTGATTTACCAGGGACAAAGTAGCGGTCATTGGACGATCAAGCCCTTAAACATGTCGGCCTATGTCAAAATCGCCCTATAATTAAATTGGTATAGACATAGTTCATTAACAATAGTGGCCCAAAGATTAGTTTGTCTACGTTTTTGCTATCGTCCAAGTCAACATTTTTGTCAGCCATGCAGGGACGATTTCCTTTTTTGTATGTGGGGGTGGGGGTGTTAAGCCAGTACTATTAAAGATGGTGTCTTGCTATATTAAAAAGACATATGGCAGTGCCAGTTGGGTTTCAATACCGCGACCCTTCGACCTCGAGTCTAATACCCCACAGTTTAGTGATGTATACTTGTCTATAATTTATACAATTATTACCCGTTATTATCCACAAAACCTAATCGTTTTTGTGCGTTTTTATTCAATCAGTTACTTTTTTCCTCTTTTTTGTCATTTTTTTTTCTTCCTTTTCAAAATCATTTTTTCGAACACAATATTTCAGGAATAGCACCAAAATTCAAACAGTTTCGATCCAGGTCAGGCCCGACGTTTTACCACACCTGATCTAGGTCCGAACTTTTTGTAAAAGCTATTAGTATACGACACTAGTCTAGAAGGTGAATGGTTATTAAGGCGAAATTTTCATCAAGTCGGAAGAAGAAATTAGAAAGTCATCGATTTTCATCGCATCTTTGCGAACAGTCAAGGATCAGACGAACCTGCGCATCAAGAGCATTTCTCTGCTCACATGCAATACATAAATGCAGAGCTCTAAAGCACGCAAATATTGTTGCTCTCTATCATGGTTATGGTTCAGGCGAGCACACGCACTTGCAAAGTGCTCTTGTGAACCCCAAATTTAACAGTTCGTAAATTTTACACAATGTGAAGAATTGGTACCAATGCGTCACTTTTAGCAAATGTGAAATTTACGCATGGTCAGTTTCGATAATGTTCGGGTGTAAAATTTGTGCTCGAATTTAACGTTTTAAGTTTTTAAAGTGTGAATAACCTGAACGTTTTTTCTCAGATGTGACGAATTGGTACCAATTTTTCACAAATGTGAAGAATTGGTACCAAAAACTTACACGCCATGCGTATTAGGGCTAAATTCTCACATCTGTGAAAAAGTGGTATCAAATCGTCACATGTGAAAAAAATGAATAAAAATCTAACGTGTGAAGAACTGGTACCAAATTTCCCACCAAGTGTAAAATTGGTACCAAATTATATGAGATGTGAAGAACTGGTACTCAACTGTCACATATGGTAAAGGCAAAACTGTGAAGAATTGGAACCGAATGCAAAATGCACAAGGATTTGGGGGTATATTCTATCAGTGTGAGGAATACGCATGTATGCTATATGAAATTTGACTTCATCAACATGAAAGATATTGGTACGGAATATGTGACATATTGGTACCAATTTTTAACGTGTTATGAGATACTCAGAGGTGAGATATTTAGTACCGATTCTTCATAGTGTGAAAGTTATTGCGGTTCAATAAAGCCCTTTGTTCCTCACTTTCAAAAATGATATTAATCATGCAATCAAGATCAATGTTGGTGCTAATGCAAATTCAATTCGAGTCTGAATGTGCAGACTCGTCAGAGCCTTTGCTGAATACTTTGGTTTATGTAGATCACATAAGTCATTCCGATGAGTTGTGAACCTGACAGATACAGTAACTTGAGAAAGCATAGCGTCTTTCTGTTTAAATCATCTCCAGAATAGATTATTCATTTTATGCGATAAAGGTACTGCTACATGTATGATCACGAAGTTGTCGTCTGCTAACGCATCTTCTTTTAGGTATCATATTCCCGCAGTCGACCGTTTGAAAATATAGAACACTCAGGCTGGTCACCCAAAACTAGCTGCATGCACTTAAAAGATGCTTATCTGGTGTCTCGGCAATGCTCTGCGCTTAGAAATTTTCTCACATAAACCAGATGATATACTTGACAGTTGTTTTTTCTACATTAGCCAATGGGTGGCTTATAATTCGGTTTTTGAATCTTTTACACAGAGAAGTTAAAAGTGTTCGGCATTGTTAAATTTTTGTGTGTTTCTGGAATAATAAACGGATATATTCTTCATTAACTGGAACTGTTTACCATTCGGCATTGACTCTTCACATGCTGTGGAATTATTCTATGATTTTGTCGTCTGCTGACTTTAAAAAACATCAAGTTTTTCATTAAAAATATTTCGTGAACCCTGGGTCGTGAATAATAACAGAAGGTCAAATGGTTAGGATCCATGTCAAGTCCAACATTCTGTCGGTCTTGATCTGGGTCTAAACTGTTTGCAAATATTATCAGCAGATGACAAAATCGCCAGTGGCAGAAAACGGAGAAGCTATGTGCAGGTTGATCTCGACTTTCTAAATGCACATTGCGTCAAAAGCTAAGCATTGCCTAAATATTTTCCGAGAACAAAGTGAAGATTTCTAAATATGAAACATAGATTTATAATAAATAAAATGTTGACAATTTACAGCAAATTATGATTCAATTAGCAATAAAGTTAACGATTAGGCATTGCAAATGCACAGACACTTGGGGTCAGCAGAGAAAACAAGGACCCTCCAACATCACCCACCTTCATCCTCCCCTGAACTTTTGCATTCTTACATTTTTTTTTTCATTTAAAGTATGAATTTTGTATTAATAATATTATATTATTAATGATATTATATACATGCTTATTGCTCACGACTCGGACCCACGGACTGGTCACTGACGGAAATGCAAAATTATGTTGTCAAGGCTTTATTTTAGCGCTATTTCAAAGTACTACAGCCAATTAAATTTATTCTGATTGAACATACACAAGATAATAAGAGGTTACTCCCGGTATGCGAAGCTGAAATATTACGAGTTACAGTGAAAAATAATTGAAGTTTTCTCTTCTTTTTATGTTGATTTTGGAAGATTTTCGGCTAAAAGTACCGAAGTTGGCTAAAAAGGGTACCCAGGTTTCTGGCTGATGTTCATAAAGATGGATAAACTTTCAATAAATATAGCAATACTGTCTTAAAGCTAGTAAATTGAACTATTGCATTTTGAAGAAAACTCAAAGATATGAAGATAAATAACGGAGATATGATTATTTAATCTTCAACATACGTCAGTTTTGAAAGCTCAGCCCCCGTTGAGCCACGACAACGTATTTCCAATATATATGATTTACCTTTATGTAAGTGACCAGTCCATGTTTATTGGGTCCGAGCTCACGATGATGGTTTTTTTTAATCATTGTGAGCAATAAGCATTTTTTTCAAATGTTTTCCATATGTTCTTGGTCATTTTTTTTCTAACACCGTTATAACATCTATCATCATGAGCAATCAGCTTTTTTTTCAAAAGTTTTCCATGTATTCTAGGTCATTTTTGTCTAACACCTGTATAACTTCAAGCACACAAAGTAGCATATTTCAAATGAAAAAAATGTAAGAATGCAAGAATTCAGGGGGGGGGGGGGGTGAAGGTGGGTGGGGGTCCTTGTTTTTCTCTACTGGCCCCAAGTGTCTGTGCGTGCGTTAAGAGGCTACTTTGGCCACCCTCTGAGGCTAATTTATAAAAATTGTTTTTCGCAATTTTCTTCTCATTAGTTTATTAGAACAATAGCCCAAGTGTTAACATCTGAGGCGAGTTCAATAATGCGAGTGCTCGCCGAGCGCTCGTTGATTGGTACCTATCTTTATTCATAATGTGTAAAGCCTGACACCAGTACAACGAGCGCCCGAGAGCGCTCGCATTATTGAACTTGCCTCTGGTATTGATTTGACTTTAACCATTGCTATGGTAACAAAAATGGCAGCCGAAATAGGCTGAAAACAGGAAATGTCTATTTTGGAGCTAATTTGAGACAGTTGACAGAGGAATTAACATAGAGCACAAGCAAATACCAAAAATCTATTTTAACAGATGATGGAAATTATCACTGCACACAACATATTTTTTAGCTGTGCTGATATCTAATTCTTAAAATAAATCGGTCTCCAAAAGCCTTAAAGGGGCTCTTGCATGGTATGGGAAATAAACATGGGAGTCTGCCCACGCTTGGATTTTGATAATATTATGTTATTTAATTGGCTGGGGTATGACTTTTGTATTTATGGTGCGTTTGATTTTTTATACAATTCCATTGCTAATTTATGACGTCATGAATGATATCACTATAATGCCTTAGGGTACCCAGTTATAATCATTTCTAAAGAAATTGACATGTCGTGTAACAGGCGAAGAAATGTTTTATTAAATAGCTATATCATTGATAAGTTCGTTGTTACTTAAAATGTCTTTGTATGTTTTAGGATATTGGGTGGGCATTCATTTTTATAGCATGGTACCCCAATTTTCGACTGTATATTTTGTATTCAGTCAAATTTGGATTTAATATTTTTACAGGTTGCGGTCTTTGTCAAGATACCATTTCAACATATAAACTATCCATATATGTTAAGAATATGTAGACCAAATTTCATGAAATTCAAGGACCGGTAACATAATTTTTCAACTTGATGTAAACACATGCCCCTAATTTATCGAAAGGTAAAAAATACAATAATTATGTTTCAGTGTAAAACATACTTGAATACTTGCTTATTTAGAATCATCATGCTAGTACGTGTATTGGTAGAAGTTGATATGTTCAGTGTTTTCCCCTATTATGGATTGGAAAAAGAAAAAAAAACAATATTCTTTGATATTAAGTGCCACGATTCTTATTTAATGAAGTGCTTACACAATAATATTAGCCAAAATGATACAATATGTTGACACCTGTACTTAAAACATCTAGTCTCTAACATTAAAACTACATTTAGCCAATGTTACACTTAATATGTAACATCATTAAGAATTTTAATTCATACAGAAGAGAAACCTTATGACAAGTCAGTTCATACAGGAGAAGAACCTTATATCTATGATTTTATAATTGTAAGACTCATTAATAAACCTGCTTCACAAAAATATCCTCTGTCAAATCTATTGGTTAAAATTAACCATTTTGGTCACAGATAACTCTTGGCTTCAAAGGTATTGCTAATTTTATGCTTAAATCTTCTCTGTTCATTCTGTTTTGTGAAACTGATGCTGACTTCCATCAAATAGCAACATTTATACTTTAGCTGGCTGTATATTCTAGGCATACAGTTTTGTTTCTGGACCTCACTTATCCACGTAGAACACTGTTTTATGATACCTTTGATAAGATTCTGTTACACTTTATCCTGGTCACGGCACCAAAATGTGGTTCCTCTAGTTCAGTTGGGATGTAAAGGAAATATTTAGTCTTCTTGTTTTCACATGTTTATTAATAGGATATAATGTTTCTTAAACAATATCATGCAGGACTTGAGGAAGTGATACACATTGTTTTGGCCCCATAGTGCCATGACACAGGGCCATGACCTTGGGTATTTCTGACCATTGAATCATTTAAAATTGTCTAAACATGTCTTTCTTTAAGAAAAGTGGAAGTAGATTTAAAAACAACATCCTTATGTCGAGTTATTGATTCATTTGAACTAAATAATAATTTTTGCTAAAGCTGACCTATACCCATAAGAGGTAGGAAATGACAAAGTTACCGGTTTTGGATTTTCATGATATTTGACTCAGATCAGCAGTATATATATGGCATGTTTTTGTGATAATATGATATCTTGACAAAGACTAGAACATACCCATCTTTTGAATTGAATATTGAATGTTTTGTAAATTTTTGGAAAAAAATATTGAAATTTTACAATCAATTCTTCTGAAAACGTAAACCATAATTTATCCAAATGGTTTTGTGGTATTAAAATAATGTCTGTGGTATTTTGGATTCAATCTAGATGACAAATCATAGAAATAAACAAAACTATAGATTTAGGACATAAAAAATTAGAGACAGGTACCACCTCAAAGGTGGAGTACGTCAGGGTTGCTTCCTAAGCCTTATTCTTAACTATCTAATTCGATATATACATTTTCATAGTTCGTATATAATGAGTTATTAATATGCAAAGCTTGAAGAAAATCCATGCGTGGGCACATATGAAAGTACCCCTTTGGTATAAAATGGCGATTTCTCTATTTTAAGCCTAGTTTGTCGGCCATTTTTGTAAACATATAGTAACCATTAAATTTAAATAAATGCCAGAATATTATACTTGATTTAATTATTCTATTAAACCAATCAGAAGAAATTGGTGAAAAGCAACTTTCAGATTTTGGCTCCAGATGGGACCAAATTAGCCCCTTAAGGCACATACCCCTTTATTGCTCTTTCATGAAAAAACATCACTGAAAAATGTTTGGATGGTGCTTAACTTTTGGCGCTGTGTACAGATCATAGTCCAGGATTTTCGTGCATGGGTTTAGGGACTTTCATTACAGTTGCTTAGGACAGCAAGAAGAATTCAAGACCTCGACTTGATAAACTATTAAGATTGCTAACGTTTCGAACAGCGAATACTCCGAATGATCGAATACGATATTGATGAACAATTGTTGTCCTCGATAAGTGTAAACCTCGGGAACTGTGTATTGCCAAAGAAGCAAACTAGAACATTCTAAACAACTTATAAGATTATTCAATGAGTACCCGGACAGATCCATACTGGTACAGCCGTGGTCGAAAGAAAGCGACAATTAGTCTAAAAGTCGAATGCGACGCTTAGTCTACTCCTTTTTAGCTACGACATTTGGTCGTAATATTTGTGCACTGGAATAATCGACCAAAGACTGAATTCAGACCTCCACTGGAGATTTAGATCAGACATGTTTAGAGCCATTCAATGCGTTTTATGTTTTTTTTTCATGATCCATATCCTCAATAACTGTTTTCTAATTTGTCGTCTGCAGTAACATATGTTTTAGAAGCCTAAATTAGTTGATAATGTCAGGCAAAAAATATATGCAGAGGACGTCTTAGCAGACAAAATAGCCAGATGCATTTTTGTTGGCTCTTTAAGGGTTTATTACTGTTGAAAAACATTTTTAAGTTATGATGCCAATATTCTTTGGCTTGAAATATGTCGTCTGCTTATTATGTCTGCTGTATATATTCATATATTTTAAATGTATTCAAATGCGCTATATTTTTATCATGGAAGAAAACACTATGACCCCTATCAGTCGGTCCCTATCAAGGATCATATTGTTTACAATATAGGCTACCAAACTACATCATTAGATGCACATGCAGACGACAACTGTTGTGAAATTTAGGAGGGGAGGAGGTGTAATTTCGGTAAAATTAAGAATAACTTTATCTAGAATTTTACTATTTGGTGATTTACAACAAATCTGCCTGCTAGTGTTGTCTCCTTATAACCTCTGCAATCAGTTTGGATCCACTTCAAGGCTGGCAAAACGTTGTACCTGATCTGGATCCAAACTGTTTGACACTCTGATGATATTCCTGGACTAATTTTTGGAAAAAAAAGTTGATTTTGAAATAAAATCAGCAGACGACAAAAACAATGCAAAATTACCCAGTAGGCAAAGAGATTGAAAAAGAAACCAGAGATAAAAGTACTTGACAGATTCTAGATAAGCTCTCGTTCAATGAGGTAGTAAAAACAATTAAAATGCTATGAGCTGTCAGTTTGTATTAAGATTAGCTAGCTATTTTCTAGCTGGATTTTACACTTTTGGGTCAACTTTCTTCTCTCTCTCTCTCTCTCTCTCTCTCTCTCTCTCTCTCTCTCTCTCTCTCTTAGCCCCTATTTCTCCGGTCCATGCCCGGCGTGTCCTTTGGGGCCTTTGGAGTCTTGTTTTGCAGTTGGGGATAGTCCTTGGGCTATTGTGGCCGTGGTTGGCCCCTGGTCCCATCCCTCGTCCTTTGGCCTGCCTTTCATTTAGATCCTTGTGCGCTGGGTGATGTGAGAGCTGTCTTTGGTAGTTGGGTCCGTGGACCTCCGATTTTTCTTTGATCCAGGTTGCCTAGGTAGGCCGTTGTGGTCCGCTGATTCTGGCGGGCCCGTCGGCCCCTCTTCCCTGTTTTCCCGGGTCTCATCGTTTTATTGGTGGTCCTTTGGCCCTACTGGTTATGTGTCTCTGTTCCCCGGCGGTCCTGACAGGCCATTGGGTTCGTGTTTCCTACGTCTCTGTCTTCTGGACGGGCCCATATTTGGCCCTGTCGGCCCGCTCATGTTTGCTCTATTATTTTCGGTAGCATTTCCCCTCTGTGGGTTGGCTTGTCTGGGTGGTTCGCCCCTTTGGTCCTGTTGGGCCGTTGGTCGTCGGCCTTCTGGTCGGGGCCGTCGTTCGTATGGTCCTTTGATTGATAATAGTTAATTCCCCGCATAACACATACCCAGTCGGCGTCCTCTTTGTAGGACTGTGTGTTACCCTAATTCATCTTCAGCATAGTAGATGTCGGTCTCGTCACCGGCCTCTGATTTTTTTCTATTTTATTTTTATGTTATTTTTAGAATACTTCTTTTAAAATGCTACCTCACTTTGTCGGTGATCATCTTAGAGTATAAAATAAGCACCATGCGGGCGCTCGGGGACTCCCGTTATACTGCAGATTCTTAGACTTTTGGTTGAAACTTTACGAATATTTCATGTTCGTTTATATATGCATGTTTTCGGTAGTAATCCAGCTTTGTTTAGTAAAATAAATAGTTAATACATTCGATTTGGTAATTCTTTGCATGAGCATGCTAATTGAATCCCCTCATGCGGAATAGACATATCTATGAAACAAGAGATGATTCAAAGGGAACATAAAACAACCACAGGAATTCTACTTTGGTTGAGTGTGTACACAATTTAACACTCTCATGTTGAATAGACCATTCTATAAAACACGAGACGATTCAAAGGGTGAGACAATTCAAAACCGGAAGTAGAGGGTGAAATCGCCAGAGGAGAATTTAACAATATATCATACAGGTTAGGCAAAATTAAAGCCAGAATTTCAGCAATAATTATGGCAATAATTTCAGCATAAATCATCATGATCTTGACAAGCAATCCGAGAAGCGTAAATTATAGCAATAATTTCAGCTT